>CM077080.1:94924662-95512162 GCA_039513925.1 Platanthera zijinensis | reverse complement strand
TCGTCGAGTTCACGGCGGCGTTCGTCCCCCCCGGCTTCCAGGCTCGCAGGCCCGCCGAGCATGAAGCCATCAACTCCTTCCCGGAGGGTGAGCTCGCCTTTCCCATCTCGCACTTCGAGGTGGGACTGCGCCTCCCCCTCTGGCCAGAAATCCGCCAGATCCTGAAGTACTACGGCGCGGTGCCCGCGCAGTTGAATTCCAACGCCATCGCTATGATGGTGGCGTTCGCCTGCTTCCTTCGCCGGGAGCGAATTGAGTTCAACCTCGCGGTATTCCGTAAGTTGTTCTCTTACAAGGCTACTCCCGACGGGGTCGCCTACTTCGGCGGGTCCTTCATCAAGGTTCGCGAGCTGGCGAACAAGAACCACAATTGGATGACCCGGCTCGTCTTCATCAAGGGCGACCTCGGCAACATCCCTTTTCGCCCCCTGCAGAAGAGCGAGGACATATACCGTCCTCCTTCCCTGTCGGGTAGCGACGCCGACCTCCACAAGTTCTTCCTCCACAAGGACTTCGAGGTCGCCTTCCTCCGCCGCGGCCTCGACTTGCTTCAGCCCGTTCTCCCGGCGAAGGTATACCTCGCTCAGCCCTCTCGCGAACTTTATCAAGGTGGATCTCATATGATTTTTCCCTCTCTTTTTTTTGACTAAGTCTTCTCTGCAGGGGAACGGGTTCTCCCGGAGCATCCGCCGTTCGCCGACCCGGGAATATTCTCGGACCCTCTGGAGCTGGCCCGGGCGGCGGCATTTGCTTGTCGCGAGGAGCAAACCGCGAGTCCAACCCCCCGGCAAGAAGCGTTCGGAGTCCGGGGGGTCGAGCTCGCGCCCCGATTCTTCGCTCCCCAAGCAGAAGAGGGCGAAGGTGGTCTCGCGCGGACGGCTGCACCTTCCCTCGTCTCCCGCCAAGTTCATGAGCACGCCGGAGGCTCTGTCCGACGAGCCGCCCTTGAGCCCGCTGAAAGAAGCCTCCTCTCCCCGAAAGGGGAAGAAGAAGAGCGGGCCGTCCTCCGATTCTACCGGGGGAGGACAACCGTCCGCGAGCCCAGTCTGCCGAAGGATCACCCCAACTTCGGCAAGGGGTGCAAGAGCAAAGATGCGGCTGGCGAGCCCATCTTGAAGTGGGACGAGGGGGCTCACCGAGTTTCCGTCTCCACTCGCGCCCCCTCCTGGGGAGCTCCGGCCGCCCACCGCCCATGCCTTCGCCTTCGGCTTCGGCCTCTACAGCCGCGACAGCGCCGAGTCGTACAAGAAGCTGACCCCTAGCCAGCTCGGCTACGAGGGGATGCAGGCCCACCTGCGGGCCTTCGAGCTCCATCACATGATGGTCCGCCGCGGCTTCCAGCTCAGCAGCACGCCCTGCTGACTGCCGAGCAGGAGCGCGACCTGGCGAAGGAGAGCGCGGTCGACGCGGAAAGGCGGTTCGGCCTCGCGGACGCTCTACTCGCGAAGTCTGTCGGCGGCCTGGTAATCGCTGGATACCTCTATTTACCTTGCTTAAGATTATTCCTGCGCGTGTTCTGAACTTTAGTCTTGCAGGACGCCGAAGCCGCTAACGCGATGCGAGACGAGATGGCTCAGTTGCGGGCTCAGCTCGCTGAGCGGGAAGCCCAGCTCGCCGATCAGAAGACATATTCCCAGGAGCAGGAGGCTGTTGCCGCCCGGCTGGGGGCGGAGGTGGAGGAATTGAAAGAGAAGAATAAGGGGCTCCTGGGAGAGGTCCTTCGCCAAGCCGACGCTCTCCTTCCCCCGGACGCCAGCGAGCCGGCCTTCCCCTTCAAGAGGCCCCGGGTGTTTGGCGAGGCTGACGTCGCGGAGCGGCTGCGAGTCAACTCCGTCGAGGCTGCCGAGTGTCTCCTACAGGCCATGAGGGGGACGGGGATCTTGGCGGAAGGCTGCGAGGAGGTCACCGTCCGGGAGCTCCTGCCAACCCTGTTCCCGCCCAGCCCGCTCAGCGAGAAGGAAGACAGCTTTGACTCGCTTTTTGCTGGGGTGAGGGAGAAGGACGCTCGGCTCGGCGACGAGGAGGATCGCCACTCGAGGGGGGAGGGCGAGAGTTAAATTTTGTTTTCTTTTCTCTGTTCTTCTTTGTACCCTGCCGAGGCGGGCCTTGTAAACCTGTAATGATAAATCAAAGATATTTTTGCACAATTTTGCTATCTTCTTTTTGAGCTTACTGGCGATGTTATACCCGCGCGCTAGGTAGAGCGACCTCGCCTGTAGAATGTTTTGAGTTAGGACCAACCCTGCGGTGCTCGCGGCGAATCCCTAGGACACGTGCTCGCGCCATATCCTACTCGCGCCTATCTTCCCCTGCCATGTCTCGCCTTAGCTTTTCGATAATTCAGACAAGTGAAAACACGCTTGGGTCAAGATATTGCCGGCATCCGCCTTAGGCATCAGGGCATGTCTTTCGCCGAGTTGGCTGGAGCGAGGCTGGGCTCGCTGGAGAGAGCCGTTCTCCTTCCCCTGAGTCTGGGACAGAACCAAGGTTTCTTTAGTAGCGAGCTGGAGAGAAAGGGGAGGGGGGGGGTAGGATATTCCGAGCTCGCCGTCTTAACTGGCGAGCTCCCCCCCCCCTAGTATTTTCCTCGGGCCAACTCCCAGTCTCAACTTCAGGGTCGTAGCGACGTCCATCGAGACTCGGCCGTGCCAGCTAGGTGGGAGCCTGGCAGGGGAGTGACGAGACCTAACCCCAGAGCGAGAAGACTTAGAAACTTTTGCCTCTCCCGGGTGCTACCACCGGGCCAGTCAGCTAGGTGAGAGCCTGAGGGCGGGTGTTGAAACATCCTCGGGCTCAGCCCCAGGGTCATAACGATGTCCATCGAGACTCGGCCGTACCAGCTAGGTGGGAGCCTGGCAGGGGAGTGACGAGACCTAACCCAGAGCGAGAAGACTTAGAAACTTTTGCCTCTCCCGGGTGCTACCACCGGGCCAGTCAGCTAGGTGAGAGCCTGAGGGCGGGTGTTGAACATCCTCCGGGCTCAGCCCCAGGGTCATAACGATGTCCATCGAGACTCGCCGTACCAGCTAGGTGGGAGCCTGGCAGGGAGTGACGAGACCTAACCCCAGAGCGAGAAGACTTAGAAAACTTTTGCCTCTCCCGGGTGCTACCACCGGGCCAGTCAGCTAGGTGAGAGCCTGAGGGCGGGTGTTGAACATCCTCCGGGCTCAGCCCCAGGGTCATAACGATGTCCATCGAGACTCGGCCGTACCAGCTAGGTGGGAGCCTGGCAGGGGAGTGACGAGACCTAACCCCAGAGCGAGAAGACTTAGAAACTTTTGCCTCTCCCGGGTGCTACCACCGGGCCAGTCAGCTAGGTGAGAGCCTGAGGGCGGGTGTTGAACATCCTCCGGGCTCAGCCCCAGGGTCATAACGATGTCCATCGAGACTCGGCCGTACCAGCTAGGTGGGGCCTGGCTGGGGGGAGTGACGAGACCTAACCCCAGAGCGAGAAGACTTAGAAACTTTTGCCTCTCCCGGGTGCTACCACCGGGCAGTCAGCTAGGTGAGAGCCTGAGGGCGGGTGTTGAACATCCTCCGGGCTCAGCCCCAGGGTCATAACGATGTCCATCGAGACTCGGCCGTACCAGCTAGGTGGGAGCCTGGCAGGGGAGTGACGAGACCTAACCCCAGAGCGAGAAGACTTAGAAACTTTTGCCTCTCCCGGGTGCTACCACCGGGCCAGTCAGCTAGGTGAGAGCCTGAGGGCGGGTGTTGAACATCCTCCGGGCTCAGCCCCAGGGTCATAACGATGTCCATCGAGACTCGGCCATACCAGCTAGGTGGGAGCCTGGCAGGGGAGTGACGAGACCTAACCCCAGAGCGAGAAGACTTAGAAACTTTTGCCTCTCCCGGGTGCTACCACGGGCCAGTCAGCTAGGTGAGAGCCTGAGGGCGGGTGTTGAACATCCTCCGGGCTCAGCCCCAGGGTCATAACGATGTCCATCGAGACTCGGCCGTACCAGCTAGGTGGGAGCCTGGCAGGGGAGTGACGAGACCTAACCCCAGAGCGAGAAGACTTAGAAACTTTTGCCTCTTGGGGGCTTAAGCTGCGAATCCCTTTACCTTCATTATTTTAACAGAGCGTGAAATACGGCAACGAGATTCTCTTTCATTCTTAAAGCCAAGTCATTTACAATATTTTCAAGGGTAAAAACGTTTCAGATCGTCGCCACTCCAAGTGTGGCTGAGGGTGTCCCCTCTTACATCTTGGAGGCGATACCCCCCCGATTTCAGGGCCTCCTGCACAATGTAGGGGCCCTCCCAATTGGGGTGGAGTTTTCCCACAGCGGCTGATCTCCCTGCCGCATCCACTTTTTTCAAGACAAGGTCCCCCTCCACGAACTGCTTGACACGGACGTGCTTGTCGAAATACTTGGCCATCCTTCGCTTGGCCTCTTCCTGCCTGATGACGGACAAGTCGCGTAGTTCCTCCACCATATCAAGGGAGAGTCGGAGCTCCTCCTCATTCTCTGACCTCCATTCTTCCTTCCGGCTCCTGCCTCGACGACTCGAGGCGTCTGGACCTCGAATTCGATAGGAAGAACGGCCTCGCAGCCGTGAGAGAGCTTGAAAGGAGTCTCCCCCGTGGCCGTATTGGGGGTGGTCCTTAATGCCCAAAGGACGGATGGAAGCTGCTCCACCCAGCTTCCCTTCAGGTTTTCCACTTTCTTCTTTAGAGGTTCACGATGATTTTGTTGGCCGCTTCCACCTGCCCGTTGCTCCTGGGATGATGGACAGAAGCAAACCGAAGGTCAATCCCTAGCTGCTCGCAGAAACGAATGAACTCCGTGCTGGCGAACTGAGGTCCGTTGTCCGTGACAATAGCTTGTGGCAGCCCATGCCTGCAGATGATCTCTCCCCAGATGAAGTTCCTGACTACCTGAGAGGTTACCTTGGCTAGAGCCTTCACCTCCATCCACTTAGAAAAATAATCGATCATGACCAACAAAAACCTCCTCTGCCCGCTGGCCTGAGGAAAGGTCCTACAAGGTCCAGCCCCCATATGGCGAAGGGCCATGGTGCCATGATACTTCTTAACCCTGAGCCGGCTGGAGCTGGAGCGGGGCATATAGTTGGCACTTATGACACTTTTTCGCGAATTCGACTGCATCCTGACCGAGGGTAGGCCAGAAGTACCCTTGCCTGACGACCCTCCCTTCCAGAGTCCGACTCCCCGAGTGACTCCCACATTCACCGGAATGGACTTCCTCCAAAATTTTGTGCACCTCTCTTTCGGCCACGCAACGGGCCAACATCCCTGAGAGGGTCTTGCGGTATAACTGTCCCTCGCGTAGGAGGTAGTATGCCGCCTTGTGCTTGAGCCCTCTTCGGTCCATCCCCTCCGGGTATTCCCCGGTGGACAAGAAGATGACGAAGGGATCCATCCATGAGGGGTGTTGTTCTACTCCCATTAGCTCCCCCTCCTCGATGGAAGGTCGGAAGAGATCCGTAATGGTGCCTCCCATCCGGGGGCCGTGCTTTGCTAGCTGGTCGACGGGCTCATTTTCTCCTCTCGGCACGTGCTTGATTGAGAAGGTCTGGAAGGTCCCAATGACCCCCTTACCTTCATCAAATAGAGCTGCAGGGTGGGCTCCCTTGCCTCAAACTCCCCTTGATCTGGGAAGCCACCACCATGGAGTCAGTGAGGACCTCCACGTCGTGCACCCCAAGTCTCTTGCCAGACGCAGACCGCGATTACAGCTTCATATTCGGCTTGGTTGTTGGTGATAGGAAAGTGCACTACTACCGTCTGCTCGATCTTTATCCCTGGGGACTTTCTAAGATGACCCAACCCTAAAGAATGCTTTCCGAGGCACCGTCCACCCTGACTTTCCAGGGGAGAGGGCGAGTGAGTCTCTCTTCTGCCACCTCGACCACATACTCTGCCAGGAAGTCAGCCATAGCTTGTGCTTTGATTGAGAGGCGGGGGACGAAGGAGATGTCGAACTCGCTCAGTTCCACCGACCATTTGGCCAACCTACCTGAATGCTCTACCCCCTTGAAGATGTTGCGCAGGGGGTGGTCGGTCACTACTCGAATTGAGTGTGCCTGGAAAAAGGCCGAAGCCTTCGGGCTGAGATGATTAAGGCGAAGGCCAGTTTTTCCAGGATGGGGTAGCGGAGCTCGGCCTTCTTTAGTATCCGACTCACATAGTAGACGGGGAGTTGCCTCTTCCCTCTTTCCGACCAAAACCGAACTCAAGGCTTCAGCCCCGACCCCTAGATATAGGAATAAGTCCTCCCCCTCCTTGGGCCCTTGGAGCAGGGGGGCCTGAGTCAGCTGTTTCTTCAAAGCCTGGAATGCCTCCTCGCACTCCGAGGTCCATTCAAACCTTCGACCCCCTCTCAAGGTTTTAAAGAATGAGGAACACCTCTCCCCGGCCCGGGAGAGGAATCTACTCAACCCTGCCAACTTCCCTGTCAGCTGCTGTACTTCCTTGGTATTTTGCGGTGACCTTAGTTCCAGGATTGCCCTCACCTTGTCTGGGTTAGGTTCTACCCCCGAGGGGGTGAGAAGGTGCCCTAGGAACTTTCCCCGGCTTGCCCCGAAGACACACTTCAAGGGGTTCAGCCTCATCTTAAATGGCTGGCGGAGAGTGGCGAAAGTCTCTTCCAAGTCCCGGATGTGGGAGTCGACATCCAAGCTTTTGACCATGAGATCATCCACATACACTTCGAGGTTCCTCCCCTTCTGCTCTCGGAAGACCCTATCCATCATTTTTTGGTAGGTAGCCCTGCATTCTTTAGCCCGAAGGGCATCATCTTGTAACAATAAACCATCTCCCGTGATGAACGAGACATCTTTGACGTCAGGGGGGTGCATCCTGATTTGGTGATAACCTGAAAAAGCATCTAGAAAACTCATTACAGGGAAACCGACGGCTGAGTCAACCAGCGCGTCGATCCGAGGCAGAGGATAACAATCTTTCGGGCATGATTTATTAAGAAGAGAAAAGTCGATACACATCCTCCACCGGCCGTCTCCTTTTTTAACCATTACAACGTTGGAGACCCAGCGGGTATTGGATTTCAGATATGAAGCCAGCCTCGAGGAGCTTGGCGACTTCCTCTCTGATTGGCTCGGCGAGCTTGTCCGTGATGGACCTCTTTTTCTGCTGAATGGGGGGAGCCTCCGGGTCCAGGTTGAGGCGGTGGCAGGCCACGTCGGGGTCGATCCCTGGCATCTCCGCGGCGCTCCAGGCGAAGATATCCACGTTCCTCTGGATGCACTCCAGCATCCTGCCTTGAGCTTCCGGGGTCAGACCTCCGCTGACGCGGACCTTCTCCACCCTTCCTCCAATGGTGTGGACCTCCATCTCCTCCACCTCTTCCGCCGCCTCCAGGGGGACTGCTCCTCCCATTCCCTGGTACCTCCCCCTCCGGGGGCGAGGGCCTCTTCCTCAGCCTCTTCGACGGCCATGGCCTCGGCCGACCCCCGAGTCTCTTCCGCTACCTCCTCCCGAGCGCGGCACTCCACCCCCATCTCTTCGTCAGCTTCCTGCTCCTCCTCCAGCCTCCGTCCCATCTCCTCGGCCCCCTCCAGCCAAGAGATGGAGTTTACCGCCGAGACGTAGCACTCCCTTGCCTCCTTGGGGTCTCCTCGGACCCGGATCTGGACCCCCTCGACGTTGAGCTTGAGGCACTGGTGGAAGGACGAGGGGACGCAGCGGAAGGCGCTGATGAGGGGTCTCCCGAAGATGGCGCTGTAACTGCTAGGGGCGTCCACGATAACAAACTTGCAGTTGCGCGACTGCCCCCCTAGAGTGACATGGAGTCCCACTCCTCCCTCGACTTCTTTCCTCTCCCTGAAAAGCCGAACAGAGGCCCGTCCGAGGCCAACACCCTCCTGGCCTCCACCTTCATCGCATCAAACGCCTTCTTGAAGATGACGTTGACCGAACTCCCATTGTCCACGAGGATCCGGGAGACAGTGAAATCCTCGATGGCTGTCTGGATAACCAGCGCATCGCAGAAGGGGTCCTCGTGACCCGGCAAATCCTCTCTGGAGAAGGTGATCTTCTCCTCCGGGGGAGGGGATTGGGATGTGGAGCCAACGCTCCTCCGGTACATGGTGTGGAGGCTTGACTTGCGGGAAGCCTCGATCCCGGCCCCCCCGTGGATCGCTCCGATCCTTCCTCGGGTGCCCACATCAACCCGGTCTTCGCACCGATCCCCCTCCTCCGGGGCCGGATCTCCTCTATCCGAACTTCCTGCTGCTGTTGCTGCTCTCTTCTCTCCCTCTCATCTCGAGGAACTCCGGACACGTGGATGTGAGGTGCCCCTCTTCCTGATGAAAGTCGCAATAGGGCAGGTCCACCCTGACCTCCCTCCTTCTCCTCGGCTGTCCTCTCCTCCTTCCCCTCATGGCAATTGCCATTGCCTCCTCCTGGTCGGGGAGAGGGGGTCTCTGACCCTGCCTACCCCCTGAGGGTTGTACTGCCCTCGGCCACCCTGGCGGTTTATCTCCTCCCTGATAACCCCTTCGTGGTGCCTGGTCTTGCCATTCGGGCCTCCACCCCAAACGGTGGGTCTGCTCCGGACGCACCCACCTGGGTTGCGGCTGCTGCTGCGGCTGCTCCCTCTGCCGAGGTTCAGCCCTCCTCTCCTCCTGAATTCGGCCACCCCTTGGCCTTTCCTCTTCCACGGCCCACTTGGCCAACCTTCGCGCGAACTCTGGATGCGCTGCCTCCATTTCGGCCTCCCTGGCCGCCCTCTCTAGAAGTGCCTCAAAAGACACTGGAGGTGACCTCTTCAGCTCCATGGCGAAGAACCCGGACTGGAGACCCAGGGTGAAGGCCACCATCATGGTGTGCCCTGGCATCTCCTGAACTTGGGACAGTTCCTCTTGGAACCTGTCCAGGTAGCTCCCCAGGGTCTCTCCTACCCTCTGCTTGATGCGGAACAAAGACTCCGCCTCCCTCTTCCTCTTCTTTGAAGTGGTGAACCTCAGCATGAAACCCCGTCGCAGATCCTCAAAGCAGTAAATGGACCCGGTCGGGAGTTGGTGGAACCACTCTCTCGCCTTTTCCCTGAGGGTGATGGCGAAGAGCCGGCACTTGAAGCCGTCTGACATCTGTCGAATGGAGACCATGTCCTCGAACCACTGGATGTGGTGGACCGGGTCTCCTCTCCCGGAGTAGTAAGTCATCTCCGGCTCGCGAAACCCCTCGGGAACGGGGGCTGAAGAAACGAACTCGCTGAAAGGGCTCCCCCCCTCAGCCGGGCGAGTCGGGAACTCCCTCCCTGCCGTCTCGCCGAAGTGGTACTCGGCGGCCGAGCCGGGGAATAGAACTCGCCCCTGGAACTCGCGCTCGCCCCTCTCGGCGGGCTCCTTCCCTGGTCGCCTGAGCGGCGCGTCGTCGCCGAGTGCCGGGAACGGCGACCACCGGGACAGCCGGCGTCGCACTCTCAGCTCGCATGCCGAGAGCGGTCCTGACGAGCCCGAGGATCTCCTCCCTAAGCTCCGCCGGCATGCTCGCCGCTGGGGGTGGGGGGAGGGGGTGGCGAGTTGCCCCTGCCTGATCCTTGTCCTTTTTCCCCGGTCATCGAACCTGCAGAAGATTTTCTCTGCTGACCACTGTCCACGCTCACCGCACCAAAATGTTGAAACCGGAAAAACCGGTCTCTTGTGGAGTTCGACCCTTGGGGAAGGGGTGGCCGCGCACCTACTTCACTCCTGCAAGAAAACGACAAAGAAAGAAACAAGGACTAGACCAAGGGCCCGGCGTGGAGGTCCCACCACAAACCCGGAAGATCTCAGAGCGCTTCCCCTCCTTAGCCAAATGCCGGGCTAGGGTACCTCAGAAAGCGCTAGTAGGCCAGAGAATTAGTAAGCGTGCCTTCTGAGGTACCCCTTGGGTCCTATTTATAGGAAAAGATGGCCTGCCAATATACAACCTTCACTGTTTTCGAGGACTACAGGCAAACCAAAAGGGGCCACACAGTAGAAGTGTGCCATGGCCAAGATGCGAGCTGGACCTGAGGGGGCACTCGCTCGGCAAGGGGCCCGACCCGCCTCGCCCTGGGCCTAGGCGGGCACGGGCTCGGCGGACTGTGCTCGGCTAGCGCTGGACTCGGCTAGACTATTGCCGAGCTCGGGCTCGGCACGACGATCGCCGAGCTCGGACTCGGCACGGAGATCGTCGAGCTTGGCTCGACTATCGTCGAGCCCTGTCTTCGCACCCGAGCTTGGTCTCGACTAGCTGGGCTTCGTTCGACCATCGCCGAGCTTAGCTCGACTATTGCCGAGCTCGGACTCGGCAAGCTGGGTCCAAGTTGATCTGAGCCGGCCGGTTCAACCCCTGTCGACCACTCGCAGGATACGGGGTTGTACAATATTATATATATATATATATTATACATATATTTATATATACATATATATATATTATGTATATTATATACATACATATATATATGTATATATATATGTATATATATATATATATATATATATATATATATATATATATATATACATATATATATACATATTATAATGTATGTATATATAATATATATATGTATGTATATATATTGTATATATGTATATATATGTATATATATGTATATATGTATATATATATACGTATAACATATATATATATATATGTATTATACGTATACGCATACATATATATATATGTATATACGTATATATATATACATATATACATATATATACATATATATATACATATATACATATATATATACATATATATACTAGCATCTTCGAACGGGCTCCGCCCGTTCTCGATGTGTCACTGCGGGCTTCGCTCGCAATCAAGCGGCTTCGCTCGCAATCAAGCGGGCTTCGCCCGCTTGAACCCACTGCGGGCTTCGCCCGCCCCCCGATGCGGTTTCGCCCTCCCCCCAGCGCGCGAAGCCTAATCCCTAAATTGCCCCCACCGCTTTCTTCTTTATCTCCTGCCTATTTCTTGCGTTGTTCGCCCCTCATCCCGCCACGTGCCGGCCACGCAGTTCGCCACTCATTCTGCCGTGTGCCGCCCCGCTGTTCGCCGCTCATCGCGCCGCATGCCGCCCCCGCTGTTCGCCGCGTGCCCTCCTCGGCGATACGTATATACAAATTATAAAATTTAATAATAAAACACATTATAAAATAAACAAAATCAAATATAATTTAATAGTAAATTATATAATTACTTATTATTATAATATATTATTTATAAAAAATGAAAAACAAAAACACCTGTTCGCCCCGCTCGCTACGGCCTGCTAACGCAGGTCCCTTCTTAAACTATATAATTACTTATTTATTATAATATATTATTTATAAAAAAATGAAAAAAAACTCCTGTTTGCCCCCCCCCTCCGCTACCGCCTGCTCACGCAGGCCCCTTCTTTACCGCCGGCGGCGGAGCGCCGGCGGCCTGCCCGGCGCACTGACGGGTTCGCCGGCCTCCGGCGAACCCGCCGGGGGTTGTCCGGCGGAGAGCGGGCAGGGCCACCGGGCGGTGGCCCTGCCGTGAGCTCCAAACTGGCGGAGCAGGCGGGCGGAGGTTCGTGAAGGGGCGGGAGGTAGAAATAGGTATCGGGTTTTTGAGAGCTGTGAATAGTGTTCAAGTGGGGGGATTTAGTTATTGGCAGCCCTCTCTCTTGAATCCAACGGCCAGATATCACTGCTGCTTGATCGGATGGTGCAGATCTGTTCTTTGGTGTGAATGAAGATATGTATATTGTTTTAAGTAATAAAGATATATCTACAAAATTTAGAGTCAACTCAATGTTAAAGAAAATTAACTTTGTTTCATCTAGAGGTTTGATAAAGATATCTCTCACTCACTTGTCAGTGGGGATAAACTCAAGGTAAATATCTTCTTCTCAACATGTTTTTTGATGAAGTGGTACTTATCTCAATATGCTTAATCCTGCTATATGACACAGGGTTCTTAGAAATTGAGATGACACTAAAAAAAATCACAGAACATAGAAGTTCTACTTATCGACTGTTTATAGTCCTATAGTTGATGCTCGGGTTGATATCGAGTCGAGTTCGATCGATTTTGGCTCAGCTCGAAATCGAAATTTTCGACTCGAACTCGGCTCGAAATCGAAATTGATTTCGAGTCGAGTCGGCTCGACTCGAAATAACTCGATTCTTAGTCGGCTAGAAATCGAATCGAATCGGCTCGAAATCGAATCTAGTTTGCTCGAAATCGAATCAAGTCAGCTCAAAATTGAGCAATTTTTCGTTTTATTTCTAGTTTGCTCAAAATTAAATTAGGCAACCTATAAATTAGCAAATGAAACACTTAAAACCTTCGTTTTTTATTTAGGTTTAAATTTTGTTATTTTTAATCTTAAAATAAAAATTTATTAATAAATACGTAATTTTTTTAATTAATTCGAGTTGATTCGAATCATATTTCGAGCGATTCATGGCTAACTCGAAATCAGATTCGAGTCAAATTGAATCGACTCAAATTGAGTCGAATCAATTTTAAGTGATTCCGGTTCGGCTCAATTTTCAAACGATTTTCGAGCGACTTTCGAGTTTCAAATAATATGCTCAGCCCTAGTTGATGCTGAATCCATAATAATTGAGCACAATAACTACCAGCTGATAAATACTCTAACTCTACTGTCGAGATAGCAACATTGGTTTGCTTCTTGTTACTCTAGAAAACTAGTCTTCTCCCAAGGAACTGACGTGTCCCTAAGGTGCTTTTAGTGTCATCTTTACAACCTGCAAAATCTGCATCTGAATAATCAATTATCTCCAAGTCATTATTCATAGGGTACCAAACACCAAGATATTATGTGCCCTTAAGGTATCTCAAAATTCTCTTTGCAGCTGAGTAATCAGATTCCTTGGGGCATGCCTGATACCTAGCACATACACATATTGCATACATTATATCAGTTCTATTAGCAGTCAAATAAAGTAAGGAGCTAATTGTGCATCTATACATGGACTCATCAAAAGGTTTTCCTTTCTCATCCTTGTTCAAAGATATATTTGATCTCATGGGAGTTTTCATGACAGAGGCACTCTCCAGACCAAACTTCTTGATTAACTCCCTAGCGTACTTAGTCTGGGAGATGAATATTACATCATCAGACTATTTCACTTGGAAACCTAAGAAATACTTAAGCTCCTCCATATTGCTCATCTCAAACTCCCCTTGCTTCAGGTTAGAAAACCTCTTGCAAAGGTTGTCATATGTAGACCCAAATATGATGTCATCAACATATATTTGGACTAAGAGACTCTTGCCCTTTATTTCTCTAAGGTGCTTTTAGTGTCATCTTTACAACCTGCAAAATCTGCATCTGAATAATCAATTATCTCCAAGTCATTATTCATAGGGTACCAAACGCCAAGATATTATGTGCCCTTAAGGTATCTCAGAATTATCTTTGCAGCTGAGTAATCAGATTCCTTGGGGCATGCCTGATACCTAGCACATACACATATTGCATACATTATATCAGTTCTACTAGCAATCAAATAAAGTAAGGAGCTAATTGTGCATCTATACATGGACTCATCAAAAGGTTTTCCTTTCTCATCCTTGTTCAAGGATATATTTGACCTAATGGGAGTTTTCATGACAGAGGCACTCTCCAGACCAAACTTCTTGATTAACTCCCTAGCGTACTTAGTCTGGGAGATGAATATTACATCATCAGACTATTTCACTTGGAGACCTAAGAAATACTTAAGCTCCTCCATATTGCTCATCTCAAACTCCCCTTGCATCAGGTTAGAAAACCTCTTGCAAAGGTTGTCATATGTAGACCCAAATGTGATGTCATCAACATATATTTGGACTAAGAGACTCTTGCCCTTTATTTCTCTAAGAAATAATGTATTGTCTAACTTCCCACTTGAGAACTTATTCTTAACGAGGAAGATAGACATGGTTTCATACCATCTCATTGGGGATTTCTTTAATCCATAATGTGCTTTCCTAAGAAATTAAATATAATCAGGGTGAGTATGATTGATAAAATTTTATGACTGCTTTACATAAACTTCCTATTTTAGGTCGCCATTCAGGAGGCTGA
The DNA here is from genome assembly GCA_039513925.1 of Platanthera zijinensis. Classification (NCBI taxonomy): domain Eukaryota; kingdom Viridiplantae; phylum Streptophyta; class Magnoliopsida; order Asparagales; family Orchidaceae; genus Platanthera; species Platanthera zijinensis. Next base: position 95,498,126 of record CM077080.1, on the reverse strand, counting down.
TTTCACATTCATCTTGTAGACCTTGAATCCCTTGTAGGCATCATATGCAAGGAACAACGTGATTGCTTCTTGCTTACCACTGGTGTGAAGGTCTGGTCAAATTCAATGTCATCTTCTTATCTATAACCTTTTGCAACTAGTCTTGCCTTGTTCTTCGCAATCACTCCATTCTTATCCAACTTGTTCCTGAAGATATACTTGGTCCCAATGATATTGTGTCCTTGAGGTTTTGGAACCAACTTCCACACTTTGTATCTTTTAAACTAAAGAAGTTCCTTCTGTGTAGCCATTATCTAGAAAGGGTCCTTATTTTCTTCTTCAAACTTCCTTAGTTCCACCTGAGAGAGGAAGCTCAGATACACGACTTCATTGTGTATTTTGCTTATTGTTGTGACCCCCTGGCTAGCTTCCCCAATGATCAAATTGTTAGGGTAATTCTTTCATATGCCTGATTGCTATAGAAATCCTTTCTTCATTTTGTTGTGTTCCTAGAACACCTTTAGCCTATTGAGTCACTTCTACAGATTCCTGAGCTTCATCTGATGTCTGATCTTCTTCACTTGTTATTACATCAGGTGAAGTTATCTTGCTTGAACAAGGATTGTCATGTATAGACATCTCTTCCATGTTCAGTTATGTACCTGCAATATTAAAAGAACTTGACCGGCCTTTGTATATCAGGCTAGTTTCATCAAATACAACATTTATTATTTCTTCAACACATGAGTTTACTTGTTGTATACTATATAGGCTCTGTTATGTGAACAATATCCAATAATAATACCCTCACTACATTACTCTACAAACTTTTTTAGATGGGATTTTCCATTATTTAGAATGAAACATTTGCATCCAAAGATTCTAAAGTATGATAATATTGGTTTTCTGACCTTCAACAGTTAATAGGGAGTTTTCTTATGATTTTTGGTGATAGAGGTTCTATTCAATACATAACAAGTTGTGTTGACTGCCTCGTCCAAGAAATATTCTGGCATTAAGGTATCACTCGACATGGTTCTTGCAGCCTCAATCAAGGTCCTATTTTTTTCTCTCAGTCACTCAATTATATTGTGGAGTTTTAGGAGAAGAGAACTCGTGGGAGATACCTTGATCTTGACAAAAATTTGTCATAACCCCAAATTGAAATTTTATTCTATAGTCACTTCTTATTTTGAATACAGAACAGTCTATTTTATTCTGAATAGACTTGACAAATGTAAGGAAGATGTTAAGTGTATCTGACTTCTTTATAAGAAAGAAGACTCATGTATACCTAGAGTGATCATCAACTATCACAAGTGTATACAACTTCCCTCCTAAACTTTGAATGTGCATAGGATCAAAGAGATCCATGTGTAATAGATAAATACATTTGATAGAGACTTTGTGTACTATGCTCTTAAAATGGCCCTAGTTTGCTTGCTCATTTGACATGCGTGACATGGACCATTTTTAACACATTTTAAATTTGGACAACTCCTATCAAGATTTTCAGAGAGCAACTTACATATAGTTTTGTAGTTAATGTGAGCTAATCTCTTGTGCCACTATACACAAAGAGATTCCTTCTCATTCGCTACAAGACATATGAGAATTAAAGAATCAGAACATATAAAATCTAAGCAATAGACATTTCCACTTCTAGTGCCTGAGAAAATTATCTCTAAGTCAATTGAATTTTTAATCAGGCATTTGTCCTTGTGGAATTCAATGGCAAAGACTAAGTTGCAATGTTGACTTATGTTTATAAGCTTGTGTTGCAACCCTTCCACATAAGCTACTTTTGTGATAGATACTATGTCATTGGTAATCATACTGTAATCATTTGTGACCTCTCTATCTGAACCTCCAAAGATGACATTGGACCATTCTTTACTGGGGGAAAAATCCATTAGTAGGCTTTTTTGTTCCAGTCATTTATCTGGAATACCTACTATTCAAGTACCATATTTGCTTGTGATTGGTACTTAAACTATCCTACAAGAAAATTTTAGTTTATCTTAGGAACCTAACCAACCTTGGATCCTTGGTTTCTGTCAGCATTTAAAACAAATATTTTATTGAAGAAACACTAGCTGGAAGGACTTTCTTTGCATGAGGCACTATTTGATTGTACCAACAGTCCACATCAAAATGGCCCACCTTATCCACAACACTAACACTTATAAATGATGTACCTCCTCTTCTGAACTATCTTGGGAGTAGAATGCGTATATGACTGGTCTAGTTTAGAATTAAGGGCTTGGCATTCTTTAGATTTTTCTCGGCAAGCATGTGTTGTGATCATGGTGGTAGGTGGCCTTACAATATGATATCATTTTATTGGCCACCAATATCATTTTGTTAGTCGCATGTTGTCTCTTAGGAAGGAGCCTTTGGTGGGTGGCCACTTCCTTGCCCTTGAGTGTTGGAGTCGAGGTACTAAATACAAGTGGTTAATAATGACACATCTGTATTTCTTCATGGGGCATACTTTAGTACACTCAACCTCATACCCTTCATTCCTCCCCAGTGAGGAGTATTAATAACCTTACTAGATGAACATCTATTTTTCCAGTGACCATACATGTTGTCATGGTCATAGTTGTTGGATGGAAGCAACACCCATTGAATGGTGGTTTGAGGCACTACAACTTTTCTTTTCCTCTATTCCTGACTGTTACTACTACCTTTTTATTATATCTTACTCCACCTCTAAATGGAGTAGAGAAACTATCAATGACATGCAGCACAGTCTGTGTGTTGGAAACTTAGCCACTAGTATCCTCTTCTTGAGGAGCTTCTCTTCAAGATCCCTAATGGTCTTAAACTTATGATTGATGGTGCCAAGATGAATTATTGACATCCTTCTCAGCTTGTTGATCTCCTTGCTCATTTGAGTTAGCTGGATAGTAGTCTTAAGGCATTCAGACTTAGCAAGTTTGAGAGATGTCGTCTCCTCATCTTGCTTCTTAGCATGTTTCTTGCTTTTCTTTAGGGCTTCCAGAAGAGTACCATACTTGTCAATCAAATGACTAACTTCATCCTTAGAATCTGAGTTATCCTCCTCATCAGATGATGAGGGTGCTCATCTGTCATGTCCATGAGACCACAACTTCTTCTTCTTCATTATCACTATCACTATATGACAAAGGAGCCCTGATGCCAATCCTTTCAGCAAGAATTTCCTCTTCTTCAGTGACAGCAATAAGCCCAATATAGACTTTTCTTCTTCTAACTCAAATAAGTCAGAATCAGTTTCACTTCAGCTCTTTTCTATTTGTTGGGAATATTGTTCCCCAAGATTCCTGATTTGAAGAAAGTTTGATAACAATAAACATCTTGTATTTTATACTTTGTTGAGTTTTATGTGATAGATATAACTAAAGTGTATGACTAATGTATTGTTAAACACTTGGTCACCCAAATAGGGTTTTGCACTTGTAATCCCTCAAGGAGTAAAACTCATGTTGATCTTTATCCTAATCATACATTAGACATGTCACTATCAATGAGAAAGTTACTAAGGTCAAAAGAAATCAAAGGCAGAAAAAATTATTAAGTATAAAATCGATTGCATCAAGATCATTGCTAAGGAAAAATTCGACTGCATCGAGTTCATAGCAAAGGAAAATGTTGACTGCATCGACTTTATGATTAAGTAAAATTTCAACTGCATCGAGTTTATAGCTAAGGAAAATTTTGACTGCATCGAATTTATGGTTAAGTAAATGTTTGACTGCATCGATAGCATGGCTAATGAAAATTTTGATTGCATCGACCTCATTGTTAAGTAAAAGTTCGACTGCATCGATGGTATTGCTAAGGAAATCTTCGACTACATCGAAGGCATGATTAAGTAAATATTCGACTGCATTGATTGCACTGTGCCAGAATGTTTTCTGCAGACTGAAATGGCAAAGTGTCAGGAGTTTCCTTATATAACTTTAATGAGTTTTGAGTTGACTATATACATATCATGGGGGCCATTAGACCTTATCTATGGCATCATGTTGTGATCACTTAGGATCATTTTCTCCAACATGACACGTGGCACAATGGTTATGTCCTTGAATTAAGGAGAAGATTATGCAGAGGATTTAAATCAAATTTATGGATGAGATTTGTTATACTTATCAGGGACTGCTAGTGGGGAGAATTATTCTCATTCATTAGAGAATATTTCCTGATTTCAAAATCATTCCTTAGATAGATTTTTGCAAGCCTTTGAAGATTCCATTCTAGATTGATGCCTAAAGTGTTTGCTAGCTGTTGAAGAATTCAAGCCAAGATACTCCTTTTTCTATAAACCTTCCTTAGGCTAAATCAAAATAGTCGTGTGAGAGTTTCTAATCCAGAATTTACCTAAGAAGAATTGAGTAGCCGTTGGAAATACTATTTCAATCTTTATTCACTCTACCGACCGTGATAAGTATATAAAGAGGACTTGAAAAATTTGAAGACAACAACTAACACAGATGCATATAAGAATTATTGCATGTACTCGAAGAATTCACAGAGATCCATCTCTCTTTCTTTTCATTTCAAGTCTTGTGAAAGTATTGAGAAGTGTTTAACTTCAAAAGATTTCATCTACAACCACTGCAAGTATTTTTTGATCAAACCCAATCATTCTAAGAAGATTATTTTCATATGTTGATTAAGATAAAGAACAAGAAGAAACATGTTGTGGGCTTCTACCTAAAGACTCAAAATCTAGGGTATTGATTCATATTTATATTCTATTTCTTTGTAGGATTCTTCGGTGAATCTGAGTTGTAGGATCTGTAACAGATCTGAGTGTAGTTCTCTGCTGATAGAGATTGAGTTGTAGGGCTTGCGTGCTTGAGTTGTAGGACTTGCGAAAAGCCTGAGATGTAGGGCTTGTGTGTGATGTTTGAGCTATAGGATATGTGGTAGGTCTGAGTTGTAGGACCTGTGTGAAGGTCTTAGGTAGAGAACTTGTGGTCCTGAGATTGTAAGATTTGAGGATCTGAGAAGAAGATTTGGAGAAGTTTGGATTAAGCTAGCTCTCTGCTAGATATATGAAGGGGGAAGTGGATGTACCCATTCTTGGGAAACTACTATAAATCCTTGTGTCATATATGCTTGGCTATGATTCATTGTGTTAGTTAATTTTCTCATTGTGCTCTTCAAAGAAAATCTCAAAAAACTTATAATTAAGTAAATCACATGTTCATCCCCTCTAGGTGAGTAGCAACCCTTAAATTTCAAGTGATATCAGAGGGATGTTGTTCAAAAAGGCTTAATAGCTGAATAAGATCCTCAAGGGTTGAAAGATTTAAAGCACAATGAGCTTTGGAGAAAGTTACAAAGAACTTTGTTCCATGAAACTTCTTGTCTATAGGATGGAGAACTTTGTAATTTTGTAGCAGAGAGTTAAACTCTTCTTGGAAGCTTCTGATCCCTAAATCTTTGTTACTGTTGAAGAGGACCCTATATCCCAATAAATGTCTCAGTTATAGATGCAAACCTGAAAGTTCCCATGAAACTTTCAGAGATGATCAAAGATGAAGTCATCTTGGCTACCATGGACAAGAGAACAAAGAACATCATTGTCAGTGCTATTGATGATTCTATATTTCAAAACCTCATTCACTGTAAAACTGCCAAAGAATGTGGGAGACATTAATTGTATATATGGAAGGAACTAAAGAGGTTAGGGATGATAGAAAATCCCTTCTAAATTAGGAGTATGAAACCTTCAAACAAGGGAATAAAGATAGTATTGCTAACTGTTATCAGAAGTTTTTCAGAATTATGAATGGTTTGAGAAATTATGGAAGGACTTTCACAAACTATAAATTAAATAATAAATTTCTCAGATCCTTGCATAAGGAATGTGATATTAAGATTGTTGCTATCAGGGAGATGGGAAACCTGGGGAACTTTGAGCCCCAAAATCTGTTTGGAAAATTGCTGTCCCATAAACTTCACTTAAATACAAGGAAAAATGAAGGACACAATAAGGAAAGATCCATAGCTCTGAAAGCTGATAGATCCAGTAGAGACAAGAAGAAGGAATCACCTTCCTCAAACATAGCAGTGGTATCAGAAGAACCTGAACCAAGCACTTCTAGGGAAGAACTTTTTTATGGAGACTTGGCCTTGTTCACGAGGCAATTCAAGAAGATGCTGAGAAGGAGGAAGTATTGGAACAATCTCAAATCCTCCCCCTCATCCAACTCCAGATAGCAGGGGCATGTCATTATTGACTGCCCAATCAAAAGAAAATAAAGGAAAGGACTGAAATAGGACAATTACTAGAAAAGTAGGAAGTCTGAGAAGAGCCTCATAGCTAAAAAGGAAAAGAGTTGGAGTGATAGTGACACAAGTAGCGTTGAATCAGAAGATAAAGAAGTTTATGTATGGCTGACTGCACTGTCTGAAGATTCAGCTCCTACTGACACCCAAATAGGCATCAGGGCACCACTGTCATCTTTTGATAGTGATGTTGAAGAAGAGGAAGAGAGCTATGGAGTAATGGCTCTGAATGATAGGGAGGATCAAGATGAATCTCATTCTGACAAGGTAAAACCCAAATATGCCTTGTCAAATTCAGATTATGAAATTGGTGTTGAGTTAGAGGCCACCTCACCATCTAGAAATGAGGATTCTGAACCAGAGAACACCTTTGATGAAATAGTGGAGAAGTATGGTTCCCTCCTTGAGGCATTGAGAAAAAAGTAGGAAGTTTGTTAAGAAGCAAACTGAAGAGCTTGAGTTCTGCATACCTTTAAAGGCTCAACTTGAGAAAAAGATGGATAAAATTTATCAGATGAACTCAAAAATAATTAAGCTAGAGCAAATCATTGATGAGCATGCTGAGCTTCAGATTCAAAAAGAAAGAAGCATTAAGAAGTTTGGGAATGATCTCCTTGAGAAAAGGGAACTGGTGGCTATATACTCTAAGCTCCATAATGTTCTCCCAATCAGAGATACCTTTTTTGCACCATACAAAAATGGTATAAGATATAATAAGAGGAATAGAAGGAGAACCAAGGCTAAAGGGAAAGCACCCATGCAACCCCTACTTTCAAAAAGGTCCTCTTAGCATCTAATAACTATGACCTGGAAAGTGTCTATGGACACTAGAAGAATGTATGTTCTACTAATGGAACCAAAGATGATCATTATGGAAAGAGTGCCCTTAAGGCAGCTCATGAAGAAATTATGATGAAAGATCATGGGCCTTTTGTATTTGGTGTTAACATCAGCATCATGGGTAAGGAAAGAGTATCTAAAAGATGAGATGCAAGGAAGGACAAGGTTGTGGCTGTGGACCCTAAGTTACCACCAGCACAAAACCACAAGCCATGCAAAGAAGCACATGCAACATCATTCAGACACCCTTTTGACCACAAGGAGAGTTATCTAACTCATGCTATGAGCTCCAAGAGAAGGTATACCAAATTTGAATGCTGGTTATGTGGGAAGATTGGTCATTTTGTTATATACTGTTGGTTCAACCCAACTGTCTCTAGAGCACCCACTGGTAGACCAGCACCAAAGCTTGGACATTTCTTCAATGTTACTCTATTAAGTCTAAAGCTAAAACCAAGTGTTAATGCTAACAAGAATCTAGGACCCAACAAGATTTGGGTGCCTAAGAAAACATAATTTATTTTGCAGGGATGACCATAAGCCAACCAAACTCTTATTTGGTACTTGGATAGTTAATGTTTCAGATATATGACTGGAACAAGAAGCCTTCTAACAGACTAATTTTTAGTGGAAGATGGACCCAAGGTCATCTTTGGTGGATCTGATAGAGGAAAGACAAATGGATATGGTAAGATCTCCAATGATATAGTAAGCATCTCAAGGGTAGCTTATGTTGAAGGATTGTAACACAATCTGATAAACATAAGTCAACTATATGGTATTGGCTATGTTATTGTCTTCCACTAGGATGAGTGTCTGATTAAGAAGTTTGAAGAGACCATACTAATTGACACTATGAGTGGAAATATTTATTTTTTAAATTTCCTTTATAATAGTTCTGACTCTCATATTTGTCTTATAGCTGAGAATAGAGCATCACTCGGTGTGCAATCATATAAAAGGCTGGCTCACCTCAACTATAAGACCATAAATAAGTTGCTTTCAAAAAAATTTAGTTAGAGCTGGCCCTAAGTAGAAATGTGTCTAAGAAAGACCTTATCATGCATGCCAAATGGCAAACAAACAAAGGGCTCATTCAAAACCATTGGGGTTAAGGACTCTACTAGGTGTTTATACCTACTATACATGGTCTCTACATGGATGGTCATATATTTATCCCAAGTAAAGCATAAGGGCACACAACCATTTCAACTCGCAAACGATTGATGTCATGCTTTGATACTCAGCTTCAGCACTAGATCGTGACACAACAGACTGTTTCTTACTTTTCCAGCTGACAAGATTTCCTCTCACAAAGGTGCAAAAACCAGATGTAGACTTTTTATCTTATTTATTGTCAGTATAGCTAGCATCAAAATATGCTTCAATCTTCAAATGGTTATGTTTTATAAACAATAAACCCTTCCATGGAGACTCTTTCACATACTCCAAAATTTTCACGGCGGAAAAAAGATGACACTCTCAAGGAGCTTGCATAAACTAATTGACCTTCCCTACTACATAACAAATATCAGGTCTGGTAATAGCCAGATAAATGAGTTTGCCCACATGTCACCTGTACATAGTACTATCTAAAATAAGAGGTGAATCTTCCGTCCAACTCTTATCATCACCAACGATCATTGGACAACGAACAGGTCTTGCCCCAAGAAGACCAGTTTCTTTCAAAAGATCTAACACATACTTTCATTATGAGAGCACCACAGAGTTGTGTTTTCACAAGATTTCTATTTCTAGAAAGTACTTAGAAGAGCTTATATCATTCGTAACAAAATGTTGCCGAAGATGCCTATTTGCTACTTGAAAAAGTACTAAGTAAACCGACAAGAGGTAAATAAAGACAAATTTTATTGCTTCAAAAAGATCATAATTACATAGGTATGCCCCTTATTTATAGAAAATGGGAGAGATGAGAGAGAATACAATAATTGATGTGGGACTAAATACAAGTCGGGCGGCTTATGCGGTTTGACATGTCAAACCGTACATTATACAATAAATAACTGTACACCCAGAGGCAACCAAAGAAAGCCGCCACACAGCTAGGGAAGACCGCTGGATCAGGCCGCTAGACTGCAACTGTGGGTTGCCACCAGACCACAGTTGCGAATAATCATCAAACCGCAGCTGTTGCAAGCCATCAGACCGCAAGTGCGAGTTGCCATCATACCGCAGTTGCGGTTAACCATCTATCTGCTGCTGCGGCTTCATCCAGACCGATGCATCTAACACCCAGACTGCTGCTGCGGTTGATTACCAGACCGCTGTTGCAGCTTCTGGCCAGACTGCTATAGCGGATAGCACCAAGGTCGCAGCTGCGACTATCCCTCAGACCGCCACTGCTGCTATCCTCCTGACTGCTAGCTGAGGATCAACATCAGACCGCTGAGCCAAACCGCCAAACCGCTGATAGAAACAGACCATTATGGTTAAAAATAAGACCACCCAGTCTCCACAAGCTCCAACACTCCCCCTCAAGCTGGAGCATATATATTTACCAGGCCCAGCTTGCTACAAACCTCCTCTGAAGGAGTAACTAGCTTGGTGAAGAAGTCTGTCAGTTCTTTATCAGAAGTGATGAAGGGAGTATAGATCTGATTCTTCAATACCTCTTCCCTAATGAAATGATAATCAACCTCAATGTAATGTGTCCTCTCATGAAAGATAGGATTCTTTGATATGTAAATGGCGACTTTGTTATCACAAAACATAGGAAGAGGATAATCATAGACTTATCCCAAGTCAAGCATAAGCGCTCGTAACCTCTTCAACTCACAGGTAGTTAAAGTCATACTCCTATACTCTACTTCAGCACTTGACCTTGAAACCACTTCCTATTTCTTGCTGTTCCAGCTAACAAGTTTTCCTCCTACACAGGTGCAAAAACCTGATATAGACTTTCTATCTTCTTTATTATCAGCATAGCTGGCATCAGAATACGCTTTAAGCTTCAGATGATCATTCTTCTGAAATAACAAGCCCATTCATGGAGACCCTTTCACATACTCCAGAATTTTTATGACAGACCGAAGATGATATTCTCTAGGATTTTGTATAAACTGACTAACCTTCCCAACCACATAATAGATATCTGGTCTAGTAATAGTAATATATATGAGTTTGCCTACAAGTTGTCTGTACACTGTGAAATCTGGAAGAAGAGGAGAATCTACAGTCCACCCCTTATCATCTCCAACCTCCATCGGGCAACGAGCAAGTTTCGTGTCAAAAAGACTGGTCTCATTTAAGAGATCTAGCGCATACTTTCGCTGTGAAAGAACCACCGAGTTCCTTTTTCGTTGCGTGAAATCTCAATTCCTAGAAAGTACTTCGGAGTTCCCATATCCTTAGTCACAAAATTTTATCGAAGATGTCATTTGGCTAGATCAATGCCTTCTTTATCATCACCAGTCAGAAGAATATCATCAACATAGACATCAAGAACCACAAGGCCTTTAGTAGTCTTGTGTATAAACAGATAATGATTCGTAGAGCTTTGATTGAACCCAATAAGAGAAACAAATTCACTAAACTTTTCAAACCAAGCTCGTGGACTCTACTTTAAACCATAAATCGTCTTTTGAAGCTTGCACACCTGAGAATCCCCCTGAGCAACATACCTAGGAGGTTGCTCCATGTAAACGACCTCTTGCAAATCACTATAAAGGAAGACATTCTTCACATCTAACTGAGACATCTCTCAATCTCTATTAACAGCCACAAAGAATAGAACGCGTATAGTGTTGATGCGAGCAATGAGAGAGAAAGTATCAAAGAAATCTACTCCATATGTTTGAGTAAACCCTTTTTCCACAAGCCTCACCTTATAGCGATCAACAGAACAATCTGGAAGATACTTAGAAAAGAATACCCACCGATAGCCAACCAAATCAATGCTCAGAGGTGGGTGAACAAGAGTCCAAGTACATCTCTCAATTAATGTGTTCATTTCTTCATCCATGACAGCTTTCCACTGAGGAATGACAAGAGATTTTTGATACGTAGCCGGTAGAACAGTAGAAGAGATAGCAAGAGCAAAATACTTGTTAACTGGGGAAAGCTGGGCATAGAAGACAACCGCATCAATATGATGCTTAGTATATTGTCGAACACCCTTCTGCAGGGAAATGGTAAGATCAAGATCACTCCTGTCTGAAGGAGGTAATTCACTGTCAGAATAAAGAAGTGGCCAGGGAACAGGTACAGAAGGCTCTAAGGGAAAAGAATCAGTCTCGATAGAAAGAGACGATGCAACAAGAATAGTTGTGGAAAGAACTGGTTCCAACAGAAGTACCGAGATAACAGGCATTGAAGAAGAAGTATCAGAGGGCAAGAGAGAAGAAGCAGAAGGAAAATACTGTGTATCTTTAAAGAAATTAACATCAGCAGACACGTACTGTTTGCACAGAAGAGGATCAAAACAATGATATCCCTTCTGAGTCGGACAATAACCAAGGAATATATATTTAATAGAACGGGGAGAAAGTTTATCACGACTAGGAGAATGTATGTGAACAAATGGCGTACATCCAAAAATTTTAAGAGGTAAAGAAAATGTAACAGGAGAGAACAACATGACCCCAATAGGATTGATAAACATTTATTTGTAATAGAAGGCTTCGAGCAACATCCAAGAGATGACGATTCTTGCGTTCAGCAACGCCATTATGTTAAGAGGTATATGGGCAAGAAGTTTGATGGATCAAACCATGGTTCGCACAAAAATCAGAAAATTGTCGATTGATATATTCCTTGGTATTATCAGTATGAAGAACTTGAATAGGCACATTGAACTGTGTGAAGACCTCATTATAAAAGGTGGTAAACACAGTGTAAAGGTCAAAACAATCTTGCAAGAGATACAACCAAGTACACCTGGAGAAATCATCAATGAAAGTTACAAAGTATAAGCTATCTCTACCAACGGTGGCAGTAGGAGCAGGACCCCAGATGTCAGAGTGAACTAGTTCAAAAGGATGCAAAGAACTATGTCCCGTCCGAGCTGGCTAAGAAGTGCGATGATGTTTACCATACTGACAGGCTTCACAATTCAAAGGAAAATCCTCTGAAGGAAGGTCTTGGAAAAGTTGATGAATAAGGCGAGAAGGAGGATGGCCAAGACGACGATGCCATTGCTGAAGTGATGAAGAAGCAGAAAGAGCAACGTCGTGGTCAAGAAAGAAAAGGCCATCACTTGCAGTCCCAGTAGCAATCAGAGCTTTGGAAACAGAATTAGAGAAAAAACAAGTGGTGCTAGTAAAAGTTACCGTGCAATTTAACTGAGGGCAAAGAGCATGAACAAAGAGTAAATTGCACGGGAAAGTGCGGGCATAGAGAGTGTCCTTAAGAAGCAAAGACAGAGAGAGATAAACAGTGCCAACACCATGTACAGGAGCAAAATTCACATATACAATAACAACAGGAGACAATCTATTCTGATTAGTCAAAGAGGAGAACAAACAAGAGTTGTCGGTCATGTGACAAGTGGCACAAGAGCTAATAAGCCACTTGTCAGAGGAGGCTATAAGAGCACGAGTCGTAGAGGAGAGAAGAGAAATCGTTTAAAAAGGAACAAAGAAACAAATCCGAACAGGACGACAAACAAGTCACAGAGAGCCAGCGACTAAGAGAAAGAGAGAGGCAGAGACGCAAACTACACGGTTTGAAGAGAAGCTGGAGAAAACCGAACACAAAGAAAATAGCAAACTAAGAAGAGACCGTGCGGGAAGAGAAGTCGGAGCGACCAGGAGCGAACAAACCATGCCGGAATACCATACGGTCCCGGTGATAATACACCAGCGACAAGAGAAGGGGCCGCGACCAAGATGTGGAGCCCACATCATTTAGAGAAGAGAAGCCGCACAAACACGACAAGTGCAAAAAGAGGAGAGACCGCGCGAGTAGAGAAAACAACCTGCGCGAGAAGAAACAAACTGCAAGAATAAATAACCCGCGGGGAGAAAGGAGAGAATAAAGAGCGAACAGCCAAAAGGCCGCGCGAATAGAACAAGTCGCAAAGAAGAGCGACTAGCAAAGAAGCCGCACGAATAGAACACACGCAAAGAAATAAGTCGCAAATAAGAGACCAGCAAGGGAGGTAAGAAGGGAGGGGAAGAAGCCAGAATAATCCCGAAGAAGAGACCGCGCGATTAAACAAACGAACTGATATCTACTTGGAGCAAAGGATCGGTTCGCTCTGATACCATGTGAAAAATACTGAGTAAACCGACAAGAGGTAAATAAAGACAAATTTTATTTCTCCAAAAAGATCATAATTACATAGGTATGCCCCCTTATTTATATAAAATGGGGGAGATGAGAGAGAATATAACAATCGATATAAGACTAAATACAAGTCGGGCGACTTATGCTGTTTGACATGGTCAAACTACACACTATACAACAAATAAGTGTACATACAGAGGCAACCAAAGAAAGCTGCCACACAGTTAGGGAAGACCGCTGGATCAGGCCGCCAGACCGCAACTGCGGGTTCCCACTAGACTGCAGTTACGGTTAATCATCAAATTGCAGCTGCTGCAAGCTATCAGACCGCAATCACGGGTTGCCACCATACCGCAGTTGCGTTTAACCATTTGTCTGCTACTGTGGCTTCATCCAGACCGCTACAAATAACACCCAGACCGCAACTGCGGTTGATCACCAGACCGCTATTGCGGCTTCTTGCCAGACCGCTGTAGCGGCTAGCACCCAGGCCACTGTAGCGGCTAGCACCCAGGCCGCTGCTGCAACTATCCCTCAAACTGTTACTATTGTTGTCCTCCTGACTGCTAGATGAGGATTAACATCAGGATGCTGAGCCAAACTGCCAGACTGCTGATAGAAACAGACTGTTGCGGTTAGACATAAGACCACCCGGTCTCCACAAGCTCCAACAACTACAACAACTCCTTTCTTATCATCACTAGTAAGGAGAATATCATCCACATTGACAACAAGAATCATAAAACCTTTAGTAGTCTTGCGAATAAAAAGAGTGTGATCAGCAAAACTGCCAGTGATGCCAATAAGAGAGACAACCTTGATGAACTTCTCGAACCAGGCTCATGGGATTTGCTTTAGACCATAAATTGCTTTGTGTAACTTGTATACCAGAGACTCCCCTTGAGCAACATACCCAAGAGGTTGCTCAATGTAAACCACCTCTTGTAGATCACCATACAGGAAGGCATTCTTCACATCTAACTAACACATCTCCTAACCTCTGTTAACAACAACAGATAATAGAACACTGATAGTGCTGATACGAATAACTGAGGAGAATGTATCAAAAATGTCCACACCATACGTTTGAGTAATGCCTTTGGGAACAAGACTAGTCTTATAGCAGTCAATAATGTCATCCAGATGAAATTTGATGACAAATACCCACCAGCAACTAACCACATTCACACCTAGAGGAGTTGGAATAAGAGTCCAAGTACCCATTTTAGTTAAGACCTTAATTTTTGTTGGGTCCATTGATCCCAATGTCCTGGATTTGAAGAAGTCCTAACAAACAATGTATACACATGTGGTGATCTAACTTGTGCTCAAGTTTAGTGATTGAAGGATGTCGTAGCAATATTGATGGGACAGGTATCCTAAGTGGCTAAGTTAGGTAAACACTTACCTAGGATGTGGATAGATAGAAATCTGTCTAAGTCCACAGGCATTGAGTGAAGGTTACTCACTCAACACCAGATGACTTATAGCGCTGAGTGGAGCCTATACAGTCAAAGCCAAAGGAGTGGCAAGCTTAGAAAGTGGCTAAGTCCACAGGCGTTGAGTGAAGTCAACTAACTCAATGTCATACAGCTAAAGGCTGTGAGATAGACAAAGCCTAAGAGAAAGCAGGGAGAAATATGGCTAAGTCCATAGGCGTTGAGTGAAGATCATTCACTCAATGTCATAGCTTCATAATCGTTAAGTATAGCTCAGTCTGTCAACGCCATAGGAAAACTGTGAATATTTACCAAGTCTACAGGCATTGAGTGAGGCAAGCTCACTCAACGACATATGATAATGCATTGACTAATTCTCAAAGCCAGTGTTTTTAGACACAGAAATTTGGCTAAGTACAAATGCGTTGAGTGTAGCTCACTCACTCAACGCCAGATAACAGAAGAAAATATGTTAAGTAGTTTGGCGTTGAGTGGATCTTACACACTCAATGCCAAGTTGCAGAAAGCATGGCTAAAGCAAAAAGCATTGAGTGAGGCGTGCTCACTTAACGCTCTCAATGCCAAGCATATAGAAGAGACTGAAGAATAAGCTAAGACAAAAAGCGTTGAGTGAAGCTTGCTCACTCAACGCTGTCAACTCCTAATGGCAAAAAGATTGCCTAAGTGTTTTGACATTGAGTGAAGCTTGCTCACTCAACACTATCAACGCCTAATGACAGAAAGATTGCCTAAGTGTTTTGGCATTGAGTGAGGCTTGCTCACTCAATCTTGTCAACGCCTAATGGCAGAAAGGTTGCCCAAGTGTTTTGGCGTTGAGTGTAGCTTACTCACTCAATGCCTAGATAGACAGAATTTTGTCTAAGTGTTTTGGCGCTGAGTGAGGCTTGCTCACTCAACGCCTATGCTGATGAAGCTTGATTTTTGGCTAAGTCCACAGATGGTGACATCAGTAAGTCAACAAGTCAACCTTATTCAAATTGTTAGCGGAAAAGCTACAGTACATGGCAAAAGGTGCTGCAGAGCTACTGTACGATGATTAACGTTAAAGCAAGATAGCAGCTGGTCATCAATGGTGTGGGGCCCACTGCTAAAATAGTCGTTGGGTTGCAATCAATAAAAGGAAAAGGCTTTTGACAGAAGAAAGAGTTGTTGAAGCTTTTCTTCCTCATTGATATTGTTTCTGTGAAGAGAAGAACAGAGAGCAAAACGACTGTAGGTCTAAAGGCTCAATAAGCTAGTTGTTTGTCTTCATCATCGACTACAACAAGATCAGAGCAGATCTCTGAAGAGGAGAAAGAAAGTTAGCTGGTGCCATTTTCCATCTGCAACAGAAAGTTCTTCACAGATCCAGTTATTCAACTCTGAAGAACATTTACTGGAGGCTGTGGAGAAGAAGTTAGGGCTGAATATCCTCAGCCTAGGAAATAAAGAAGAAGCAAAACAGTTATTCTACAAGTTACTTCCAGCATAAGTCAAAGCAAGATCTACATCCTTGTTGCTGTGAACAAGTTGGGTTGGGATTCTCTCAGCTCAGGTAGCAGCAAGATTTGCTACAGTAACTTCACAGTTCCAGCAGGAAAAATTCCTAGTGCTGTGAAGAAGAAGTCAGGACTGAGTATTACTCAGTTTAGGAAGTAGGCTCTGGGATTATCTTCCTAGAGTCATAGTTGGGCTGAGTTTAGCTCGATCTAGAACCTTGGCACAGAAAAACATCTCTTGTGTCAAGATCAACCACATAACCCACTTCCATCTTATAGGATCCTTTTGGATCTGAGTGGTAGGAGCAAGTTTGCTTTGAGATAGGATTCTGTTGAGAATCTGAGTTGTAGGACTTGGTTTCAAGTCTGAGGTAGGTGAGTCATTCTCACTGAGCTGTAGGGCACTTGTGCCTGAGGTAGGATCTGGCTGCAAATCTGAGGTAGGGCCTGTGTGCCTGAGATTGTAGGAGGGTCATTCTCTCTGAGGTAGGATCCATAGTAGATCTAAGGTAGGGATGTCCTCCTAGCCTGAGTATAGGGCCTTTGGCTTGAGGTAGGTGATCTGCTGATCACTGAGTTGTATGCCCTTGTGGATGAGTTATAAGTCTTGGAGGAGACTGAGAGATCTTGAGGGATCTGAGGTGTAAACTCTTTGGAGCAGAGTTTTGGAGAAGTGCCTAGTCCAACAAGATAGTTGGATAGGTGGGTGGGAAAGTGGATGTACCCTTATTAGGGGAACCACTATAAATCTTGTGTGTGCTCTGTGTATTTGTTGTGTTGCAGGTTACATATCATGAAATCAAAATCCAACCAACTAATAAAGCATCAAAAGAAAAGAAAACAAAAGATAAGTCACTAAGGACTAAGAAACCTATTCACCCCCCCCCCCACTGGGTGATTTAGCTATCCTTGAAAATAAAGACTTTCAAGTGGTATCAAAGGGAGGTTACTCAAAAAGTACCTAACAGTCTGAGTAGACCTCAATGGATAGCTAAAAAGGTTTTAACTTATGCGTTCAAAAGTGAACCATTAGGTAAGGAGATCAATGGAGCTTCAAATCTGCAGAAAGGACAAGAACATCATTGGGTTGTTGATAGCTCTTATAGAAGACAAAGTCTATCCAGACACAAGAGCAAAGATCAGAGCCCCTCTGTCATATTCAGATAGTGACTCAGAGGTGGATGAAGTCGAGGAAGGTGAATGCAGATGCTATGGGCTGATAACTACACCAGAAGAAGAATCCTTCCAGGATCAGCCTGGACAAAATCAGGTATATTTCTCATTTAGCTCATTCTTAGAGTTTGGATATGAATCCTGTACAAACTCTGATGCATCCCCATCAAGTGATGATGAGAGTCCTCTTTCAGAAGATGATATCAATCAATTGATTGAAAATCATGGTGTACTTCTGAAGGCTTTTCCAAGAAAGCAAGATGCTTGTTAAGAAACAAGCAGAGGAAATTGCCTCCCTACAGGTGGCTACTTCCCAGCAAGATGAGACTTCATCTTTGTTATATGTAAAAGTGAGGGAAGTAGGCCATCTGAAGACCATGGTAGATATCCATGTTGAGTCCATCAAATATAAAGACTCTATTATCAAAGATCTTGAATAAAAACTTGAAAGGGAGAAGAGGATAGTGACCAACTTCTCTAAGATAGATTCTATCAAGAGAAAATCTGAATCTGAGTGGATCTCTAAGGTTATCCATTCTCAGAGGAGAAGCCAAGCTCTTGTCAGGCCTAAGTCAACCTCTCACAAGGTAATTCTTCCATCCAATAGATATGATTAAGACTATAAGTGTGGTCACTGGAGGTGTGAGAATCTTTCTTATAAGATTACAAAAGTACCTTACAATGGAAGAAGAGAGGTCATGGGATTGAGTGCTCAGAAGTCTCCCCATGTAGAAGTTCAAAAGTCCCATGAAAGGAGGGGTTAGATCTGACTTACTCTAGAGGGGGGGTGAATAGAGTATTAAAATTTTTGGATGTTTTAAACTTTTATATAAGAGTGAAAATAGGTGATACCAATAATATGTAAAGAAAAGAAAAAACATGCTAAGTTATTCTATCTATCACAGCCAGAGATAGAACAAACAGAAAATGAGCACAACCGGACAACACAAGGAATTTTATAGTGGTTCCCCAACTGGGTACATCCACTCTTCTACCACTCTGGTAGGAATCCACTAGCAGGTTTTGATCAGGTGTCTGCCACCATAATATCTATTTGTAGGGAGATATCACAAACCTTTAGGATTTTGATCAGGTGCCCAAAAACCAACCCAAGTCTTTTGATTAGGAGACTTGGCAACCAAGTGGTTAACTTTTGAAGGGAGTTAAAATCCTTTTACAAGAGGTGAGAGGAGGTGATGGTGTCTTCTCTTTCTCTAATCAACAGAGAAGACTAGTGGATCTTTGATGTTGACAAAGCTCTTCCTGAGATGTTGAATGGTTCAGGAAGACTGGAGCTTTGCTTCAGGGTGTTGGTCTTCAGCCTTGTTCTATCAATGTCTAGGAATCCAGTAGAATGATGTTGAATGGATATCTCTGAAGATTCCAAGCTCTGAAGATGAAGAAGACTCTTGATTTGTGATGAATGTTCTTCTTCAGATTTCAGGATTGACAAGGAAAAGAACAGAAATGTTTTCAGCACATAGAAGAAAGTTCTGAATGATCAGGATCTATTTTAGTGCTCTGGATTTTCTTCTCTGTGATGCTCTGTGAGTATGTTGTTCTTTGTTATTCTCTGTATCTCCTGTATCTTATAGTTGTTCAATTCACAGACAGAAAAGAGAAAACTTTTTTATATTCTGCAGTCAATTTGACCTTTGAATTTTGAATTCAGGCATTAATTGCTGACTAATCTGGAGAATATAAATGGCTGGAATGTCTGTCATAAATGAGTTTCCCCAACTGTCCCTAATAAAATAAGCAAGTAATTGACCTGATGAATAACATAATTAATGCTGCCAATAACGGCTATATTCAAAGGAATATGAGCATTGATTACTCATGAATATTACTGTTAATTAATATAAAAAGTAGGGGACATAAGGAAGAAAACTTCTCATTTTGGAGCGGGATAGAAAACGTCGAACTCAGAATGGAATTCGCCGACCTGATATCCAAGATCGTCGACCAGAGAATTCGAGTTCGTCGACCTGAGCTCTGCGAACTGTGTACTGAGAATGACTTGTCAAATCTACACTCTGAGTTCGTCGAGCTGAGAATCTGTCTGAAGAAAACTAATCGTCAACCTGAGCTCAAATATCGTCGAGCTCAACTCAGAGAATTAACTCTGAGTTCGTCAATCTGAGATCGACGATCGTCGAGCTGAGTTTAAAGAACTTCGAACTGAACAATTTGTTCTCTGAATCTTCTAAGTCTGAGTCTTCTGAGGTCCTTTGCTGGCTGGTTCAAGAAGGTTGAACTTAATGACTTAGCCTAAACTCTAGGACTACTAGACTTGACCCTAACTATACAAGGTGGGTCAAACTCAGCCTAAATTAGTGAACCTAGCCCAAATCTAACTAGGGATCCAACAATCTCGCCCTATTTGGGTGAGGTCACTATGTATAATGAAAAGAAAAGAAAATACAAACATTCAACATGAAATTGAATATCTGACAGAGTGAAAAGCAATTCAGCAGATAAAGAGAATATTCATAGAGAATAAAATTGTTTTAGAGCCAGTCTGGAGGAGGGGAAGAAGAAGATTTAGTGAACACAATTGTTCTAATAGGATCTTCTGCTTCTTGCTTAGACATCTTCAGGTCTTGAGCTCCCAGAAGTGTTATAGTAGAAGCTCTATGCATAACAGCTTCTGGGTAAACCTGCATATAAGCATTAGGATCAAATAATTCTTTGTCTACCTCAAACTTTTTAAGCTCTTTTTGTCTGTAAGTAGACATAGTAATAAACTGTGATGGATCAGTTTCTTTTGTCTTTGCTTTGTTTATCTGGGATAAGCCTATCAGCTCATGGAATCTAGCCATCCTGAAATTTGGAACAAACTCTGGTTCATATCTTGGAGATGAAGGTCTCTCTGTATCAGTTGAAACATCCTGAGCAGTCCTTTGTGGCTTCCTGAAAATAACAGACTGTTGATGAAAATTTGTTGAAGGATAATTCTTTTCAGATTGTTCAGTATGATAAAAACATGGGGGTTTGCATTCACTGTATTTTCTGCCAGGAATGGAAGAGTGTCTTTGAGCTGGCCTGAAACACTGTCTTGAGTGAGAAGGAGCTGGATTAGAAGATTGTCTTGAAGACTGATAAGGAGCTGGCTTAGAAGGTTGAGAAGCACTGGAAGCAGGCCTTGCAAGATTTCCTGAAGCTCCTGCAGCAACAGGAGGAGGTGGATCTTTCCTGAATCTCTTCATTGGAGAAGATCCAGACCTCTTCTTCTTCTTCTGTGCTTTTGCCTGGTTCCTTGACAGCTTCATCCAATGAGGATTTGTTGGAGTAAGAGGAATATTGTGCAAGATATAGTATGGAACATCATTGTCTGGATTGGGCTTGAGAACAGCCTTTCCTGGAGCCTTCCTCTTCTTTGATTTAGATCTTTTGGAATTGTCATAGTCAGAATCATCAGAATCATCAACTGTGTCATCTTCAGAAGAACTTTGAGGTTTATCATACAAATCATCTATTTCTTCTATGGTTTCCTTTGAGATCTGCTTATCAGCCTAAGGAGGAGCTGGAGGTAGAACAACTGCAGGAGGAGCAACAATCTCTGTAATCATCTGTGAATCTTCTATGTCTTTATCAATCAATAAAAAATCATTTAGCTCTGGATCATTTTGCATCTGTGCAATCTCTTGTGCAAGATCTTATGCAATTAAATCATCTAAGCTGGGTATAGGACTATTATCCATTATATAGGTTGGGCCTACAGATTCCACAACCATGTTAGTAGCAAAACTTGCCTAAATGGCCTGAAGAGGTATGTGCTAACTGGAGCTGTATAACAAATAATATCTGTGTAATACTTAGGAGAAATAAATAAAAGAATGTTTCTATATAGGAGGTCAAAAGAATTTAGAACTGAATTCAGTTCAACTACTGGAGAAATAGAACAGTCTTCAGAAAGAATAACCAAGGATTCAACTGCATCTGCATCTGGTATATCAGTATCAATAATCTCTACTACTGTTGTTACTGCTGTTTCTTCTGCTACTGGAGCTGCTTCTTCATTGAGTATCTCCCCTGCCTGGTTTCAGTAAGTACTGGAACCAGGCCCCCTATTGAAGAAGAAGGGACAGATGAGGCAGAAAGTTGGGCAGCTAGAGAAGAAATAGAAGCAGCAAGAGGTGAAATAGCCTCTGTTATGAGTTATTTTAGAAGAGGTGTGATGGATTGCAGAATAGATGAAATGGGGAGGGAATCTATGTCCATGAATTCAGGAGGGGTTTGAGTGGATAAAGATGGGTTGAATGAGGATGATGATGGATGTAAGGGTGAGGAGTCTGGCATTGGTTCATCTGTTGATGATGGGGAATGAAGGGGTGATGATAGATTGAATGGTAATAGATTGAATGTTGTTATGGATGATAGGTTATGAAGGGGGATGTCCATAAGATGTGAAGGAGGAGGAGACAGAGGAGGAGTAACATGCTCTATTGTATTATCATGTACTGGAGATGGAATAGGTGAATGTTGATGTTGAGGGGCTTGATGTGGTGAAGGTTGATGTACTGGAGAATGAACTGGTGAATGAACTGGAGAATGAACATGGATTGGGGAAGCAGGAGGTGTTGGTTGATGTTCTTGAGATGTGGAAGAATGCTGGAGGGTTGTTGAGGGAGTTTGAATAAGAGGAGGTGGAGGGGGAATGGAAACATCCTCAGCAGGGTGGGGAATTGCTGGAGCAGCCCTTTTACCCTCAGAAGGTCTGGAAGAGGAAGCCTTGGATGGCTTAGGGATATTGCTCTCCCACCTTCTAAATTAGGCACAGGTAAGCCTCTTGGAGGCATTAATGAATATGGTCGGGGAGACCAGTGATTCAGCAGCCTTGGCCTGAAGGAAGATTCCCAGAATTCTTCCAAAAGACACCTCTTTCTTGGTGTTTTTCTTCTTAATCAACTCAAACATGATTTTTGCCCAGTTCACAGGCTTCTTGTTCACCGCAGTGCACATCACAAGGAATTGTTGCCGAGTGATGTAATCATGGGCTATGTGCTTGCCCAGCAGTACCTTGTCTACTACATCTGCTAGAAACTTGTAGTCGGTAGATAAATGTTTCTTCAACAGTTTGTTAGGGTTGTCTCCAATATAACCCATTTTACTCAACATCTCATCAGATTCAGCGCTGTCGTTTTCTAACTCTTATTCTCCATTCAGTAAAGCAAAAATTTTAGATAGAAAATCAGGGGTAAGAGAAACGGCATTACCCGATATTGTTCCTATCAACGTGTTAGCATCTGGAGACGATAAAGTGAAAACCCATTCTCTAATTTATACTGTCGCAATTTTTATTCTTGTGGTCATCAGGTTCTTCAACTGTAGATCCTCAGACAATTTTAGGATGTCAAGGAAGATCTGGTCCGAGTGTTGGAATGACTCGAAATCTATGTCAAAACTCATGTCAAATTTCATTGCTGCAAGAGCGCTTGCTGGAATCATCATTGATCACCTGCAAAGGAAAAACAGAGAGATCAAGTACAAGGGGAACATAAAGCGCGGGATGGAGCTCTAAGAAAACCTAGATATAAGGTTTTTCGGAATATGAACCAACAAACTCCGTCCTGCGAAAAAGAAAAATTCTTCGATCTGAGGTCGACGAAATATTTTATTGACAAAAGAGTTCGTCGATCTCAGTCTAAAGAAGGTAAAAAATTTCATCGTCCTCAGGTCGGCGAAAATATTCTGAAGCCAGATCGTCGATCTCCAGTCGACAAAAATGACTCACACAGAGAGTTCGACGAATTTTCTTAAGAACTTTTCTCAGTTCGTCGATCTCAGGTCGATGAACTGTGGCAAATTCTTCGACCACATACAGAAAGTTAAATTAAAGCTTCTCCATTAATCATACGAAGCTGATTTAGAAAGAACAGATGGTTTCTTTCATCCAAGGGTTTGATGAAGATGTCTTCTCTTTGCAAATCAATGTAGATATAGACAAGATTAATTTTCTTTTTGTCCACACACTCTCTAATGAAATGATGTCTTATCTCTATATGCTTAGTTCTACTATAATGAACTTGATTCTGAGCAATAGAAATTTCACTTGTATTATCACAGAGTAAGGTTGAATTATTTAAGTTGTATTCATAATCTAGGAGTTGGTTTTGACTCCACAGCATCTGTGAACAGCAACTACCAGTTGCTATGTATTCAGCTTCTGTTGTTGATGTAGACACAGATGTTTGCTTTTTACAAAACCAGGAGACAAGTCTAGCACCAAGAAACTGGCATGTTCCTAATGTACTCTTTCTGTCCACTCTACATCCAGTAAAATCAGCATCTAAGTATCCAGTCAACTCAAATTCCGACTCAGTTGGATACCAGAGTCCTAGATTTGGGCAACCCTTTATATATCTTAAAATTCTTTTAAGGAAAAAAAGATTAGATTCTTTAGGGTTCACTTGGAACCTAGCACAAAGGCATGTAGTAAACATTATGTTTGGCCTACTTGCTGTGAGATACAATAGGGACCTAACAATGCCCATATATAATTTCTGATCAACAGGCTTTCCATGTTCATCAGAGTCAACCACAACATTGGTAGCCATGGGTGTTTTCTTTGCTGAGGCATCTGACATCCCAAACCTTTTGATTAGCTCCTTAGCATACTTGGATTGGGATATGAAGATGCTATCAGGCAATTGCTTCACTTGGAGGCCAAGGAAGTATGAAAGTTCACCCATGCTACTCATCTCAAACTTTGAATGCATGAGATTAGAAAACCTTTTGCATAGTTTGGGATCAGTAGAGCCAAAAATAATATCATTTACATAAATTTGTACTAACAATATTTTATCTTTATGATGCTTAATAAAAAGAGTCCTATCTACAATGCCTCTAGAAAATTTATGCTCTAACAAGAAGCTAGTTAAGGTCTCATACCAATCTCTTGGAGCTTGCTTTAAACCATAGAGATCTTTATGCAATCTAAAGACAAAGGAGGGATGAGTTGGAGAGATAAAACCTGGTGGCTACTCCACATATACTTCTTCTTTGAGTTATCTATTCAAAAATGCACTCTTGACATCCATTTGATAGACCTTGAACTTTTTGAAGGAAGCATATGCAAGGAAGATTTTTATAGCCTCAAGCCTTGTAATAGTGGCAAATGTATGATCATAGTCAATGCCTTCCTCTTGCCTATAGCCTTGAGCTACTAGCCTTGCCTTATTCCTTATAATAATGCCCTGGGCATTAAGTTTATTTTTGAATACCCACTTAGTTCCAATGACTGGATAGTCTTTGGATCTTGGAACTAAGTCCCAAACTCTACATCTTTCAAATTGGTTGAGCTCCTCTTGCATTGCCATAATCCATAGTTGATCTTGCTCTGCATCTTTTATAGATTGGGGCTCAATTTGAGATATGAAGCAGGCATGCATCAAGTCTTGGTTGAGTTGATGCCTTGTATGCACACCTACTGATATGTCTCTTATTACTTGAGATATATGATGATCTCTAAGTATGACAATATCAGTTGGTGGAGTTTTTTCAACAACTGCCTGGGGAGTTAATTCCTCTTGTGGAATTATGTGGGCTATTGTTGGTTTATCAGTTGTTTTTGTGAAATCATCTTCACTGTCTTTAGAGTTTTATGGAGAGGTATGGGTATTAGCCTCATTGGTGAGGTTCAACTCATTCAACTGCTCACACAAATATGGTACTTGCAAAGATTCACTGGTAAAAGAGTTCTTCTCCTTGTAAAACATGTTAGTCTCATCAAAGGAAATGTGTACAGA
This sequence comes from Platanthera zijinensis, assembly GCA_039513925.1. Classification (NCBI taxonomy): domain Eukaryota; kingdom Viridiplantae; phylum Streptophyta; class Magnoliopsida; order Asparagales; family Orchidaceae; genus Platanthera; species Platanthera zijinensis. The sequence continues at coordinate 95,472,914 of CM077080.1, read as the reverse complement.
CTCTTCTATTTTCATTGTACATTGATTATAAACCCTATATGCCTTGCTGAATTGGGAATATCCTATAAAAATTCTCATTGCAGCCTTGGCTTCAAACTTTCTAATATATTTCTTGTCATTATTGTGAATGTAACCCATACAACCAAAAATCTTAAATAAATCTACTTTAGGTTTCTTCCCTTTAAGTAATTCATAGGGAGTCTTGCCCTTAAGCTTATGTATCAAATTTCTATTCAGGACATAGTTTGTTGTGCTTACAGTCTCTGCCCAAAAGGATAGTGGCAAGTAAGCATCTGCAAGCAATGTACCTGCAACTTCAATTAGTGTTCTGTTTTTCCTTTCAGCTATCCCATTTTGTTGAGGAGTTCTAGGAGCAGAGAAACAATGTCTGATACCTTCCTCCTCACAGAATCTTTACATGGGAAGAGACTCAAACTCAGTACCATGATCACTTCTGATCAATGCAACTCGAGTAGAGTACTTAATCCTTATGCTCTTAAGAAAATCTATAAGGACCTTGAAGTTATCTGACTTGTTCCTCAAGAAGAACACCCAAGTAAACCTTGAGAAGTCATCTACAATCACTAAGGTATAAGATTTCCCTCCTAGGATTTGTACAGTAATAGGTCCAAAAAGATCCATGTGGAGCAAATACAAAATCCTAGGTGAATCACTCTTATTAATGGCTTTGAAATTATTTTTAGTTTGCTTGCTTAATTGACAAACCCTACAGAGACCTTTTTTCTTGTAAGGACCAGAAGATAATCCTCTAATAAGGTTGTCTTTAGATAACCTAGCTATGTTTTTCAGATTAACATGACTTAATCTTTTATGTCAAAGTTCATTATTATTATTAATTTGGTTGAACAGACATATTTCAGACCTAGCAGACTTAAAATTTACTATGTAAATATTTCCTACTCTAGATCCAGTTAAGACAATCTTGTTATCAACAGAAGAGATAATGCAAGAGGATTTATCAAAAGATACCTGAAACCCTTCATCACAAAGTTGACTAATGGAAATCAAGTTGTGCTTTAATCCACTTACATAAGCTACTTTCTTGAATATGACCACTCCAATCTTTACATCTCCATAGCCTTTAGTCTGGCCACAGTTGGAGTCACCAAAAACAACTTTAGGACGTAGCTTGGACTTGTAGTTGGATAGATTGTCCTTGCTGCCAGTCATATGTTTTGAACAACCACTATCCAGATACCACTATTACTCTGTGGTAGGACAGTCTTTCACCTGCACAAAAATAGATTAGATATTCTTGACTCAGGTTACTTTGGGTCCTTGTTGATTTACGTAACTAAAGCTGGTAATATATGAATATTCAGGTTGACTTTTGTAACCTAAAGGATGGTATTTTCTTGGTGGAATTATCCATTGGTTAAAAAGATTAATGTTTTGTCTAGGTTGATTAAAAATCTTGTTGGAATTAAAATTTCTGTTATTATAAACTGGGGTCGTGGTGGGCCAAAACCCGAACAGGCAAGCGTACCTGTCGAATTGTAGTACCAAGGTCGTATTTAAACACGGGGTTGTCAATTACTTCTACTCACGCCTTAACTATTATCCTACCGGAAAACTATTAGGATTTGGGAATTTTTTAAAGTGGAAAGGAAGACAAATTACGAGACGAAAAACTTATAATAAAAAGCTAGCATTCGATCAATGATTCACCATGAAGTTAGATGAGAGAGATAAAAATAAAGATAGTGTTAATTTTTGCAAACCATACTCGACCGTGACGGATCCGAAAATAAGACAAAATCTCGCTAGAGCATTAGGTCTCCTAACTTATAGATTCTTCGATCGAAATCTCTTTACAAACCAAAGAAGCCTAAAGTTGCATTATCGGGGTGATCCGCACTATTGGATTTGACTCCAATCCGGAGGATTTACGTCGTCCTATCTCTAGGATTGCGTTCAACTCCTTCCTTCTTTGAGTGATCTTTCAAATCATGAGCCTCTCGGCTACTATGAAATGAGAACAAGGCCTACTACCGTATACCGGAAATACGGAGTCGACGCAAAAATAAATCAAAGAAGGATCGAGCATGAAATGACAAAAATAAAACTAAGAAAGATAATAATCTCTCATCTCACTTCATGGATCCTCACGATCCAATGCTATAAGGAATTAGTTATGCATAATTGAAAGAGAAATAACAAAATGAAAAGAGAAGAACAATTGCATTATTATTAAAAAGGAAGGTGTACAATGCTAAAACAAAACAAACTTGAACGAAATTTTAAGACAACAATTAAAAATTACAACTAGAAGAAAAGACTAAGAAATGAGAATTACAATAATAGAAACTCTCTCACAAAGCACTCTCTTGCTTCAAGCCAAAAATCAACTCTCCCAAAGCATGGGATGTGGGTTCCTTTTATAGGAGTGGAGGGAAGCATCTAGAAGGGGAAGACTAAGGGGTGGCCGGCCATGCAAGGGGAGGAATGTTCATGCATGGAATTAAATGGAGGGGAGAGAAATGCATGCATGTATTAAATGAAAGAAGAAAGAGAGGGGTTCATGCATGCATTTGTATAATGGGAATGACATAGGGAATATAAAAATGGGGAGGGGGAATGAATGGAATTATGTAGAAGAGGCAAGAGAGGTGAGGGTTCGGCCATGCTTAGGGAAATGAACATATGCATGCAATAATGAGGAGAGAGAAAAAAATAATAAAGGGAAAAATATGCATGCATGAGAGGAACCAAAGGGTGGCCGGCCAAGGCATATGGGCTGCTCCAAAATGTGGGCTTTATGAGGGGAGAGAGGCTCGGGTAGCTTCCAAAGCTGCATGGGCTGCTTGGGCTTCATGTAGGGGCTCGGGTAGCATCAAGTGGAGGGGGCCGGGCTGCTTGGTGGAAGAGGGCTGCTTGTAGAAGGTGGCCGGCTGCTCTAAAATTAAAGGGGCTGCATTTGTAGCACTTGAAGAGGGTCGGGCTCGGCCAATAGTGCTGCTCCAAGCTTGTTGAAGGGGCTCGGGTAGCATGGGCTTGGACAAGGGCTGCACCTACAAAATAAAATAAACATTAGCTCATAATCATGATATCCTATTTAATTAAGACTAACATAAAACTAATAACTAATACAATAATTAGTTATATAAGAAAATAAAACTAAACACAAAATACATGACAATAATATAAACATATAAACTAAAATATTGAACATAAACATATAAACTAAACACATAATATTAAACATTATAAAATAACATTACATATGAACTATATTATAACATATAACACTAATAACACAAACTAACAACAATACATATAATAAAACTATATGTTCTTATAATAATCATAACAAGCATACAAATAACAAAAATAATATAAAACTCAGGAATTTTGACTATTAAATTACCCCCAAAAAGGATGACTAGAACTAGTCATCAAATTCCCCCATGCTTGAACATTTGCTTGCCCTCAAGCAAATAAAAATGAAAACTAGGGAAGGAACTAGAAAATAAACAAAGCTAATTTAGGTTTCATATTTAAGAAAAACAAAACATGAAAAATTAAACTATCCTAATATTCATGTTATCAACTAGTGGGGTGAGAAGTGCGCAATAGAAACATTGAAAGTGCAATCCTAAAAATCTCATTAAAACATAATAAAAGTCTACACATTTCTAAATCTTAAAACAAGGCATCCAAAATAAACGAAAATAAGGAAAACAAAAGTAGAAGTTCTAAATAAACGGCGCATTAACAAACTACTAGGTTGCTAGATAATCATTAACCCTAAAACACTCCAAGATAACCTCCAAAGAAATCCATCAATGATGGTGGCCATAGGCTTGTACGTTCACACTTTCTCCACTACGCGAATTTACATTCTAAGATCATTAGGACTTCTAAGGCGTTAAGACTTGGTTTAGGTGAATGATTAGGAAATGAAAACAAAGATAAACATAATGGCTTAAACACTAAACCAAGGGTGAGCTTAAAAATAAACAAAACATAAAAATTGAGAAATAATAAGTATGTCATTTCTCCAATATGAAACTACAAAAACAAGGCCATGAAAATTTTTCTTTTCTAAACTTGGCCAACCATAAACTTTTTGCATTCATTTTTTTCTTTTTGATTTTGTAATGATTTTTTTTCTTTCTCACTTTTTGAATAACAATCGATAAGGAAACTCCAAAAATAAGCTTTATAATTGTCCTTTTCATTTCCAAAATAATATAATACCCCTCCCACAAAAATAATTTTTAAGCTCAAGGTTATAGTGCAAAAATTAGGACGGGCATTTGGCTTTGGTGAACAAGATGAAATGAAAGGTGGAGCTAAAAACAATGAAAATAAGGAAAAGGCCCAAAATTGTTTTGCAAGGGTTATGTTTTCGGTGGGCAAGAAAAGCTCAAACTATTCAAATGGTGGCCTAAATCATTTCTAAAGAACATAAAAACGGCGCAAATGCTTCGAGAGTAGCTTGGTACAAGTTCTAGACACCAAGAAAGACTACCCCGCAAATGAAAAAGAACTAATGATACCTAGCAACCATTCGTAAGTAACTAACCGAATAAAAAGACATAACTACGTATTGCTAGCTTATAACTTAAAAACCGGATGCCTATATTTAAGAAAAAGAAACTAGTAGAACTAAACTATGTTAAAATGATAGGTTTAGAAAACCATTTTCAAAGTAATCTATATAGAACTACAAAAACCGCATGGGCCTACACTTCACTAGAAGCAACATGAAAATAAAGATAGAAAATAATTTTAGGTTTTATTTTTCAAATCGATTTTAAGCACAAAATTTTTTTTGATCTTTTTGTTTTTCTAATTTTTTTGGGTTTTATATTTTATAATTGTTTTGGATTTTTAGATTTAGACGACATAAAATATTATACTAATTTAAAACATACATTTTTTTTCTTTTTTTTAAATAAGAAACAGAAAGAAAGGCAAAAAGAAACTAGACCCCCCCATGCTTAAATTCTTCATTGCCCTCAATGAAGAAAACATAAAGAAAAAGAAGGGGACTGAGAAGAAGAGAAAAAGAAAAATGCAGGAAAATAAATAAGGAAAAGGAACAGGACTTCCCCGGGTTTGTGAGATGAAGGCGGATGTCGCTCCCCCATGCTTGCTTTTTGGAGTACTTGATCGTCAGCAGGTATGACTTGATCCATCTGATATCAGCAACGGTGGAGCGGCGACCACGATCATGGACTTGATGTGCCTCCGGTAGGAAGAGCAAAAATAAAAGCAAAAAGAAATAGAGTCCATGGGCAGATTGCCCGATAATGTTTTTTTTTATTAATATTACAATAATCCAAATAAAAGAGTTTCATAATAATAAGTCCAACAAAAAATAAAAATGTCCATCACAAGAGAAAAATGTCCAGCAGAAATAACAACTAAGAATCAAAACGAAGATTCTCCTTTACAGGAGTCACAGAATCATTAGAGAAATAGAGCTTAAGCTTGTGTTCATGCACTTTAAATTCACCCCTCTCCGGGTGTGAAAGTAACACAGTTCCATCAGAGAAAACATCCTTGACCGCAAACGGTCCAGACCAACGAGATTTAGATTTTCCAAAGAAAATGCGTAATCGTGAATTTAAGAGAAGAACATGATCGCCTGGTTTAAATTTTTTATGATGGCGACAGTTCTTATCGTGATATATTTTCGTTTCAAGATCGGGTGGCTTATCAAAATAGTTGTTCAAATTTTTGTCTTTTTCAAAAGTAAAATTTTCAAGATTCTTTTGTTTAAAGTCAGTTTCATTTTCAAAAATAGTTTGTACGAACATAACCGTATTTTCAAAAATAGTTGATGAGGGTCCAAAAAAAGGAGAAGAAAAATCGTTTGGAGAAAAATAGGAGTCTTCTTTTAAATCATCAATGAAAAAACAAGAGTCATCATTTTGTAAAGAGTTTTTCATCGATTTATTAATATCAAATGCTACTTCCTCATCTCCTACATGCAGAAAAAGTTTTCCGTCACTCACATTTATGATTGCGCGAGCGGTGGCTAGGAAGGGACGACCAAGGATAAGAGGGACCTCGATGTCCTCTTCAATATCGAGAATGACAAAATCCACCGGGAAGATGAATTTGTCGACCTTCACTAACACATCCTCAACGACTCCTAACGGATACTTAATCGAACGATCAGCTAATTGGATACTCATTCGCGTAGGGCTGAGAGTGCCCAATCCTAGTTTCTTGAATAAAGAAAAAGGCATCAAATTGATGCTCGCACCTAGATCCGCCAGCGCATGTTTAACGAATAAATCACCAAAGACGCAAGGAATGGAAAAACTACCCGGATCGTTTATCTTTTTAGGAAGATTAGAATTCTTAACGACCGCCGAGCATTCTTCATTCAATGTGACATGAGAAAGATTTTCCAATTTCGTCTTATTCGTTAATAAGTCCTTAAGATATTTTGCGTACTTCGGCATTTGACTAATCGCTTCATGAAATGGTAAATTAATATGAATTTGTTTAAAAATTTCAAGAAAACGTTGATATTGATTATCTAGTTTTTCTTGCCTAAGTCTAGCTGGATAAGGAGGTGGCGGAAATTCGATTATAATAACTGGAGCATCATTTTGAAAACTATTTTTTTCTTTTGCAGAATCAGAGATAATGGAGCTATCCTTTTCTTTTTCAAAAATAGATTTTTCTTTTTCAGAATCTAAGTTATCATTCTCCATGGGGGTGCAAACAGGAGGGACACTCACCCTTGGCTCTTCCCTTGTGGTGGGCTCGTTAACAACTTTACCGCTCCGAAGGGAGATCGCATTTGCGTGCTCCCTTGGGTTAGGCTCAGTGTTCGAGGGAAGAGTTCCAGGTGGTCTCTCATAAAAAGCCTTGGCGAGTTGGCCGACCTGATTTTCTAAATTTTTAATTGATCCCGTTATGTTTCTAATAGTGGTATCGTTTGAGCTTATATACTTAGCAAGGATCTCTTCCAAAGGGGAAGGTTTTTGAAAATTTTGTTGTGGTGGTGGTGTAAAATCGTGCGGTGGGCGTACTACGTTAGCATTATTACTCCAAGAAAAATTAGGATGGTTACGCCATCCAGGATGATAAGAGTTCGTAGCAGCATTAAAACCAGGAGGAGAAGAAAAATTCGAAAAAGCAGAAAAATTATTGGCAGAATTGTTTTGAGCAGGCCTGGGTATGTTCCCCAGATAATCCACCTGCTCGGCAGCAGCAGCATTTTCATATACCTTAGCAGCGGAGGGAGCAGTCATCTCCGAAATCTTCTTGTTGAGCATTTCCACTTGCATTGCTAGTTGTGTCACCGAATCCACCTCGAAGATACCTGCAGGTTTAGATGGGCGAGACCTGGACGATTTCCACTGATAAGTGTTCATTGCCATGTCATCGATAAGCTCAAGAGCGGCTTCCGGAGTTTTGCGGTCTAAAGAACCAGCGGAAGCGGCATCTATCATTTGCTTAGTCTCTTGGTTTAGCCCATTATAAAATGTCTGAACCTGTAACCATACAGGCAGAGCATGATGTGGGCATCTTCTCAAAAGTTCCTTGAACCTCTCCCAAGTGTCATAGAGGGTCTCAGAAGCAATTTGAGAGTAAGAAGTGATATCATTACGCAGCTTAGCAGTTTTAGCAGGGGGGAAATAACGAGAAAGAAATTTTTCAGTTAAAATGTTCCAAGTAGTGATTGATCCTCTTGGAAGAGAACTCAACCACTGTTTGGCTTTAGTCCTTAAGGAGAATGGGAAGAGTCTTAGCCTTATCGCATCGTCTGAGACACCATTGATTTTGAAGGTGTCACAGATTTCAAGAAAATTGGCAATATGCAAGTTCGGATCTTCATCTTGTAATCCGTCGAACTGTACATATTGCTGCACCATTTGTATGATGCTAGGCTTAAGCTCGAAGTTATTGTTCGCAATTGCAGGTCGAACAATACTTGTTTCAGTCCCCTCCAGATTGGGTCGAGCATAATCGGACATGGTCCTTTACTGAGCCACTCCTGGGTTAGGGTCTCCCATTTCAGAATTAAAATTACAATCCCCAAAGGAATCCTCAACCGCTGTTTGAGAAGTGGAAGCCCCGAATCGTAGTTGTCTCCGAAAGGAGCGTTCGATTTCCGGGTCCAAATCAACAAGTAGCGACGGATTCGCTCGGGTCATGCACTAGCAAAAGAAAGCGAGGGAAGATGAAAATGAAAGCTTGGAAAAGAAAGAAAAAGAAGAAAAGAAAGGAATTTTTTTTTTGAATAGATTTTTTTACGGCTTGGCTCTCGAACTTCCCGAGGACTACCCGGTGAAGGGTTCGCCCGGTACTAGGTAAAATGGTGGCGCTTAAAGCCCCTTACCCTTTTCGAGAGATTTTAGGTGGGGTAGAAATAAAGTGAAGTGGGTTGATTAGAAATATTTAAATATATATAATATAATTTTTTTTTTTGATTTTTGTAGAAGTAATAGCGCAAGCGTTTTCAAAATATTGACGAAGAAAAGTCCCCGGCAACGGCGCCAAAAACTTGGTGGGCCAAAACCCGAACAGGCAAGCGTACCTGTCGAATTGTAGTACCAAGGTCGTATTTAAACACGGGGTTGTCAATTACTTCTACTCACGCCTTAACTATTATCCTACCGGAAAACTATTAGGATTTGGGAATTTTTTAAAGTGGAAAGGAAGACAAATTACGAGACGAAAAACTTATAATAAAAAGCTAGCATTCGATCAATGATTCACCATGAAGTTAGATGAGGGAGATAAAAATAAAGATAGTGTTAATTTTTGCAAACCATACTCGACCGTGACGGATCCGAAAATAAGACAAAATCTCGCTAGAGCATTAGGTCTCCTAACTTATAGATTCTTCGATCGAAATCTCTTTACAAACCAAAGAAGCCTAAAGTTGCATTATCGGGGTGATCCGCACTATTGGATTTGACTCCAATCCGGAGGATTTACGTCGTCCTATCTCTAGGATTGCGTTCAACTCCTTCCTTCTTTGAGTGATCTTTCAAATCATGAGCCTCTCGGCTACTATGAAATGAGAACAAGGCCTACTACCGTATACCGGAAATACGGAGTCGACGCAAAAATAAATCAAAGAAGGATCGAGCATGAAATGACAAAAATAAAACTAAGAAAGATAATAATCTCTCATCTCACTTCATGGATCCTCACGATCCAATGCTATAAGGAATTAGTTATGCATAATTGAAAGAGAAATAACAAAATGAAAAGAGAAGAACAATTGCATTATTATTAAAAAGGAAGGTGTACAATGCTAAAACAAAACAAACTTGAACGAAATTTTAAGACAACAATTAAAAATTACAACTAGAAGAAAAGACTAAGAAATGAGAATTACAATAATAGAAACTCTCTCACAAAGCACTCTCTTGCTTCAAGCCAAAAATCAACTCTCCCAAAGCATGGGATGTGGGTTCCTTTTATAGGAGTGGAGGGAAGCATCTAGAAGGGGAAGACTAAGGGGTGGCCGGCCATGCAAGGGGAGGAATGTTCATGCATGGAATTAAATGGAGGGGAGAGAAATGCATGCATGTATTAAATGAAAGAAGAAAGAGAGGGGTTCATGCATGCATTTGTATAATGGGAATGACATAGGGAATATAAAAATGGGGAGGGGGAATGAATGGAATTATGTAGAAGAGGCAAGAGAGGTGAGGGTTCGGCCATGCTTAGGGAAATGAACATATGCATGCAATAATGAGGAGAGAGAAAAAAATAATAAAGGGAAAAATATGCATGCATGAGAGGAACCAAAGGGTGGCCGGCCAAGGCATATGGGCTGCTCCAAAATGTGGGCTTTATGAGGGGAGAGAGGCTCGGGTAGCTTCCAAAGCTGCATGGGCTGCTTGGGCTTCATGTAGGGGCTCGGGTAGCATCAAGTGGAGGGGGCCGGGCTGCTTGGTGGAAGAGGGCTGCTTGTAGAAGGTGGCCGGCTGCTCTAAAATTAAAGGGGCTGCATTTGTAGCACTTGAAGAGGGTCGGGCTCGGCCAATAGTGCTGCTCCAAGCTTGTTGAAGGGGCTCGGGTAGCATGGGCTTGGACAAGGGCTGCACCTACAAAATATAATAAACATTAGCTCATAATCATGATATCCTATTTAATTAAGACTAACATAAAACTAATAACTAATACAATAATTAGTTATATAAGAAAATAAAACTAAACACAAAATACATGACAATAATATAAACATATAAACTAAAATATTGAACATAAACATATAAACTAAACACATAATATTAAACATTATAAAATAACATTACATATGAACTATATTATAACATATAACACTAATAACACAAACTAACAACAATACATATAATAAAACTATATGTTCTTATAATAATCATAACAAGCATACAAATAACAAAAATAATATAAAACTCAGGAATTTTGACTATTAAATTACCCCCAAAAAGGATGACTAGAACTAGTCATCAGGTCGACGAATTTTGGTACGTTTGTCGATCTGAGGTCGACGAACGAGGATGAGTTCGTCGAACTCCACTCAGAGAATGAAGGTATTCATTTTTGCGCCCCAATTTCGTCGATCTCTGGTCGACGAACCATACTGGTTTTGTCGATCGCAGTTCAGAGAATAGTTATGGTAGAATTTTGCGTCGGAGTTCGTTGACTTGAGCTCGACGAACTGGACACATTTCGTCGATCTGAGTTCGACGAAATCTAATGAACTTTATTATGGTTAAGATTTTTCTTCTTCTTTCTTCTTTTATTATTCTTTTGTTTTAATACTATTTGTTTAACATGATTATCTTCTATTTTCTCTTTACCCTTTTCAGAAACAAATTTTATGAGGGTAGATAAAATGTTTTTCTGAATAAGTGGGGTTTGCTTGATGAAGCACCTATGCCCAGCTTGCCATTAAGTCTGGTATTCACTATGCTTGTGATGTTCATCAACTTGATGCTTCTCCCATTCAGGGATTCTTCAAGTTGCCTTGCCTCAAATAATTCAGTCTTTAATTTAATGATTTATTCATTAGCTAAGGTGATTTCATCATTTAATTTGTTGTTTTCTGACAGCAGGTTTTCTTATTCATTAACTTTCTCTCTAAGTTGTTTAATTACTTTTTTAGAGTTAATTAAATCAAGACATAAAGATTTAAATTCAATTTTAAATTCTCCTGAATCAAAATCAAAAGAAGACAATACCTGATCCTCTTCAGATAAAGGTTCTTTAGTGTCTGATTGGTTAGCTTTAGAATGGGTGCTTGATGCATCAATAGCCATCAAGCATATTTCCTTGGCCTTTGCTTCCTCTTCATCTTCACTAGAGCTGGAAGATGAAGATTCTTCTTCAGTATAACTCCAGGTTTCAGCAATGAAACCTTTCTCCTTCTTTTTGTGCTTATTGGAGGAGGGCTTGTTGTAATGCTATTTCCTGGTTTCCTTTTCTCTTCTCTTATCTTTCTTTTGAGTCTCTGGACACTCTGAAATGAAGTGTTCAGGCTTCTTGCAACCAAAACAAACTACTTCTTTAGTTGGTGTTTTGTCATACCTAGGTTTGTCATCTTGCCTTGATGACTTTCTTCTGGAGTCCCTCTTTCCCATTTTGTAAAATCTCTTGGCTAAGAGACTTAGGAATTCTTCATTGATAGTTGGAGCTTCTGAATCTTCAGTAGCTTTGAATGCTATATTTTTCTCCTTTCTCCCAGATGAAAGAGTCTTCTATTTTGCAACTTCTCTTAACTTAATCAGTTGCTCATAATATTTGAGCTTTCCCAATAGAGATTCAATGGAAATCTCATTAAGGCTTCTGGTTTCCTTGATAGGCCAGATTCTAGAATCTCATGAGCTAGGGAAGCACATGAGGATTTTTTCATTCACTTCTGTAAGATTGATGTCCTTGTCCAATGTCTTCAGCTCATTAATTATTGAGCTTAATCTGTTGTACATATCACCAACAGTCTCTGACTCATCCTTCTTGAAGTTCTCATACTGAGAGATGAAGTTGGATCTCCTATCCTTTCTCTCATCAGCAGAACCAGCTACCATCTGGTTAAGAGAATCCCAAATAGCCTTGGCTAATGTGCATTCAGCCATCTTCTGGAAGATGTCATCAGACATAGTCTGAGATAGAATATTCATGGACTTTGCATCAGCAATCTTGGCCTTTTTCTTAGCATTTGTCCACTCAGGTGGTGGAACAACATGTGTGCTTGATGTTGAGGTGGATGCAGTCACTAGAGCAGGAGGTACTGTCAAAATGGAATTAAAAATGTCCTCATCAATAGAGTTCATATAAAATTTGATTCTTGCCTTCCAGATGGCAAACTTATTTAAGTTGCACACTGGAGGTCTGGTGCTTGCATAATCCTTGTTCGGTGCCATGCTATAAGAACTAAGCTAGAGAAATTTAGATCTAAGAAGGATATGTTGGTTCAAGTGTTACCTTGTTCAACCAAGAGAATAGCCCTCTAATACCAATTGAAAAGAGGGGTTAGATCTGACTTACTCTAGAGGGGGGAGGTGAATAGAGTATTAAAAATTTTGGTTGTTTTAAACTTTTATATTAGAGTAAAAATAGGTAATATCAATAATATGTAAAGAAAATAAAAATAGGCTAAGTTATTCTATCTATCACAGCCACAACAAGAACAAACAAAAAATGAGCACAACCAGACAACACAAGGAATTTTATAGTGGTTCCCCAACTGGGTACATCCACTCTTCTACCACCTTGGTAGGAATCCACTAGCAGATTTTGATCAGGTGTCTGCCACCATAATATCTATTTATAGGGAGATATCATAACCCTTTAGTCCTTTGATCAGGTGCCCAAAAACCAACCCAAGTCTTTTGATCAGGAGACTTGATAACCAAGTAGTTAACTTTTGAAGGGAGTTAAAACCCTTTTATAGGAGGTGAGAGGAGGTGATGGTGTCTTCTCTTTCTCTAATAAACATAGAAGACTAGTGGATCTTTGATGTTGACAAAGCTCCCCCTGAGATGTTGAATGGTTCAGGAAGACTGGAGCTTTGCTTCAGGGTATAGGTCTTCAGCCTTATTCTATCAATGTCTAGGAATCCAGTAGATTGATGTTGAATGGATGTCTCTGAAGATTACAGGCTCTGAAGATGAAGAAGACTCTTGATTTGTGATGAATGTTCTTCTTCAGATTTCAAGATTGAGAAGGAAAAGAAAAGAAATGTTTTAAGCACACAGAAGAAAGTTCTGAATGATCAGGATCTGTTTTAGTGCTCTAGATTTTATTCTCTGTGATGCTCTATGAGTATGTTGTTTTCTATTATTCTCTGTATCTCTTGTATCTTGTAGTTGTTCAATTCACAGACAGAAAAGTGAAAACTCTTTTATATTCTGCAGTCAATTTGTCCTTTGAATTTTGAATTCAGGCATTAATTGCTGACTAATCTGGAGAATACAAATGGCTGGAATGTCTGTCATAAATGAGTTTCCCCAACTATCCCTAATAAAATAAGCAAGTAATTGCCCTGATGAATACCATAATTAATGTTGACAATAATGACTATATTTAAAGGAATATGAGCATTGATTACTCAGGAATATTACTGCTAATTAATATAGAAAGTAGGGGACAGAAGGAAGAAAACTTCTCATTCTGGAGCGAGACAGAAAACATTGAACTCAGAACGGAATTCGTCGACCTGAGATCCAAAATCATCGACCTGAGAATTCCAGTTCGTCGACCTGAGCTCTGTGAACTGCGTACTGAGAATGACTTGCCAAATCTGCACTCTGAGTTCGTCGAGCTGAGACTTTATCTGAATAAAACTAATCGTCGACCTGAGCTCGAATATCGTCGAGCTCAGCTCAGAGAAATAACTTTGAGTTCGTCGATCTGAGATCGACGATCGTCGATCTGAGTTCGAAGAACTTTGAACTGAACAATTTGTTCTCTGAATCTTCTAAGTCTAAGTCTTCTGAGGTCCCCTATTGGCTCGTTCAAGAAGGTTGAACTTAATGACTTAGCTTAAACTCTAGGATTACTAGACTTGACCCTGGCTATACAAGGTAGGTCAGACTCAGCCTAAATTAGTGAACCTAGCCCAAGTCCAACTAGGGATCCAACAGCCTAACCTGGACCTTTTGAATTTGGTGCCTCAGCCCCCTCATTCAAGAATATGGCAATGGCCCATTCTAAGATTCTTCCAGCAAGAACTCAAACCAAAGGTAAGTCAGTCAGTGAGGCTACCTAGGTTGTCCCTGAATCCACGAAGAACATGCCATCTGCAAAGAAGGCTGTTGCTAATGATGTTCAGAGTAAGCCAGGTTCTTTTACTGAAAGACTCACCTTCAATTAAGCTCTTGTTAAAAGAAACAAGAAGCATGCCTTATTTCTCCCCACTGAACAGACAGTCAGAAATGGATTGCATTCTTCAAAGAATGTTCAAAAAAGGAGATACAACATTCATGAATGTTGGTGTTGTGGCAAAGTGTGCCACTTTGCCATAGATTGTTAGCACAACCTCAGTGTGCCAAAGTCAAAGAAGTGTCTTCCTGACAGGACTCTTATAGGTAGACAGATGCATTCTTATGCTAACAGGAACCTAAGACCCAAGTCATATTGGGTTCCTAAGGTAATGTAATTTTTGTTTTGCAGGATAGTCAAAGTGGCCTTACCCATTTATGGTCCTTGAACAGAGATGTACCAGACCCACAACTGGTACAAGGAAGCTATCTTCAGGATCATCAACCTACAGATAGAAAAGGATGTCCAGACAAAGTGCAAATATTAAGTGGGAGCTAGGTGGATCAGTCGGATAGGGGCAGATGGAAATCTGTGGCCAAAAAAGAGACTTTGCAGGATGCAAGGGAGTTGCTATGAATCCAGCAATTGATCCAATACTATAGGACAAAGATAAGTAGAATTCATCTTGTTTATGACTCTACTAAATATTCTCTTAATTGCTAAAACTATGCATTTTAGAGATAAGATAGTTGAAATTAAAGTCTGAGAAGAAGTGAGACAATTGTCTAAAGCCACTTCTCAATAAATAAGTTAGTGGCTCACATGTTCACTATGACACAAGATGTAACTAGATTCAACATACTCAAAATTGACATGGGCATGTTGAATCTAGTTCAAATTGCACTCCACTAGGAAACACATTATAATGTGCATTGCAGGCCATCTTAATCCCTGTTGATTAGGCAAATTTAGTATTACTAAAGGAGTCAAAGGCAATTCAATTGCTAAAGAAATGGTCAATCAATTAAGACCAAGAAAACAAAGGTTGAGCAAAATAAGCTTACTCAACAAAGTCTATCTAATAGTCGGTGGGCGGCTAAGTAAAAGGACTTAATCCAGACCGTTGATCAAAATTTGATCACCAAATCAGGTAAGTGACTTTCCGCCTTCTCTTAAGAGATAACTATAAATAGTAGAGCTTGTGCATGAAGCAAAGTCACTGTTCATTGCCCTTTCTCACCCATATTTGCTAAATCGACAGAAAATCGTTCTCGCTAGGTAGCAGAAATTTGCAAGCAAAATGGCACCCAAGGGACAAGATTTCCTATTTGAGGGTTCGGAATTGGCGAGAAATGGATTCAAAGATGCTCTTGAAGAGGTGCAGTATGTTCTTCATCTTCTCCAAATATCTGACCTAGAGTTCATCCTGTCAGAACCCTATTTATTATGGAAACGGGAGGTTCTAGAGTTATTCTCCAATGCCAAGGAAGATGAGGCAACTAGGAAAATCAAGACAACTGTGAGTGGAACAAAAATCAAGATAACATCAAGAAGGCTGAGCAAAGCCCTAAAGCTAACAAAGTTCTCTGAGACTGATGACGAAGACGAACTGTCGTAAAATGATGTAAAGACTGCCCTGAAATGGTGTGGGTTGTCCAAGCACTCCACCGGATCAATCCTATGGAAGGAACTGAACCTGAAAGGTAAGTTCTTGGCTGATATCATCGGGAAGGCTCTGTTATGTAAAACAGGCTTCCACGACAAGATCTCGAAAAAGATGTTCGAGCTGATGTGCAGGGTCATATTGACCAGGAGAACTGACTGGGGAATAATTCTCTTTGAAAGGATTACTGAGTGCATGAATGTACCGAATTTAGGGAAAATTCTGTCCCTGTTTCTGCGTGTTGGAACCCCACCCATTTTTAGGGTTGATTTGGGCTAGTTTCACTATTAGGATTGCATATATTGACCCACAATGTATAATCAAGGGTCATAGGTCTTTATTAGATCTTAGGATAGGTCAACAAGTCTGTTTGATTGGACCAATCCCTCAGAAGACTTAGAAGACTGAAGATTTCAGAACAAGACAGATTTTTCCATGTTGAAGAAGTCGTTCGACGAAATCTGAATGGAGTTCGATAATCTTCGTTCTGAATTCGACGATCTCAAAGTTTCTTATCTGAAGTTGAGATCGACGAAAGTTTATCTGAGTTCAACGATATCCAATCTCTTATCAGTTGTTGAGTTCGACAAACAACTATCTCAGTTCGACGAACTTGGAGCCTAGAATGGACAGCATTAACTCAGTTCAAAGTTCTTGGGGTTCAGCTCGACGAAAGAGAGGGTTGAGTTCGATGATCTTGGATCTCTGATCGACGAAATATGTCAGTTCATTATTTCTATTCTCTGCAATTAATTTCTTGATTGACCAAGACTTATATAATATATTATTGCCTATATTGCTCTGAGTAATTAAATGCATATATTCTTATGAATAGAGTCGTTCATTGGCAATATTAATTACTCGTTTTTAACGAGTTAATATTCGGCTTAATAACTGGGACAGTTAAGGAATCAATTTATTGCCCTTCTAGCCGTTTGTCCAAGTTCCAAGATTTCAACAGTTAATCAAGGAGTAGAATTTAAATTCAGAGACAGAATTTCTGCAGAAAATATAAAAGAGTTTTTTAAGAAGATTAAAGACAACAAGTTGTAGAATTCACAAAGGGACACAGGCAAACAAAGAAAGATATTCAGTTTGCATACTCATACAGTCTTCATCATCTACAACTCTTCTCCAATCTTTCAAGAGACATCAAAACACAATCAGTATAAAAGCTTCTAAAGATCATCAAAGAAGACCTACACCCTACAAAGCTTCCAGCAAATTCCTGAACAATAATCATCTCAGGGGGAGCTTTGACAACATCAAGCAATCCACTAAAGTCTTCTCAGCTGTTTGAGAAAGAGAAGACAATATCACATGTTTCACCCCACTGTACACAGGGTTTCAACTCTCTTCAAAAGTTAACCACCTGGTTCTTAAGTCTCCTTATCAAAAGACTTAGCTTGGTTTTTGGGCACCTGATCAAATGCCTAAAGGGTTGTGAGATCTCCCTTCAAATAGATCTTGTGGTGATAGGGCACCTGAGCAAAAACATGTTGGTGACAGGGCACCTGATCAAAAACCTATAGTGGATTCCTACCAGGGTAGTAGAAGAGTTGATGTACCCAAGTTTAGGGGAACCACTATAAATTTCTTGTGTCGTCTGGTCGCTTGTTGTTTTCTTATTGCTGTGTGCGGTGTGCTATATTAGTTAGCTTTTTATTCATGCACTTTCTTAAGATATATATCACTATTTTAATTCCGCTATAAAAACCAATTAAGTTTTTAAAATACTCTATTCACCCCCCTCTGGAGTTAAATAGATCTATCCCCTTAGGTGGTAAAGCTTTTACCATCCTTCACTACAACAAACTATTCCAGAGATTCTGAACTTGAAACTGGGACCAAGAATACATCGCATGAGAAGAATGGACTTCAAGATGCTGGAGAGGTAGGACAAGGTCCTTCAACCCCATGGATCATCAGCAGCAGAAAAGAAAGGAAAGAAGGCTACTATTCCTGAGCCCAGCACCACTAGCAGCTCTTCTGATGAGGAAGAACCACATGATCCAGAACTGACATCTTCTGTAGAAAAATCCAGGAAGGACATGGACACTCAAGTATCAGCTTCTTCAGAATATACCCCACAAAGTCTTGTAAGCAGACCTGAGTCAGATACTGTCCCTGAGGATGATGTGCCTACTGCTGAGATGGTTGAAGTAGTGGCAGAAGAAGTTGTTGACAGGCTCTCTGTAGAGATTGAAGGGGAGGCCTTGGAGTTCCCAGGAAGTTCTACTACTACCCTCTCACCACCCCAAGAACCTCTAGATGGACTAAAAGTATCTAGTGTCAACTAAGTCCACCTATGGGGGGGGGGGAATAGGTCTCGTGCAGTCTTTTGCGGAATTTAAATAACCTGCACAAATAACAAACACAGCACAGAAAAACACACAAGATATTATAGTGGTTCTCTGATTTGGGTACGTCCACTCTCCCCCTTCGACCTATCTCCCACCAAGGGACGACTCGGTCACTTCACCAAACGGATTGAAATCCAATCCTCACACTACGGAAGGCACCCTTCCAAACGAAGGAGTCACTACTCCTCCACCACGGGTTGCACCCAACCCTTACAACTAGGAATCACTATTCCTTTACAACAAAATAAAAATTAGAATGTACAAGAAATGCAAACTACACGTGTAGAGAACCCATGTCCCTCTTCGTTCGTTTAAGCATTCTTGATGAAGATGAAGAGTCCACGACCGGAGCACTCTCTTGGAGAGGATCTTCCCAAGATCGGCGGCAGCAAGTGAATACGGCGGCGATGCTTGGTAGATCCAAACTTCTTGACAAAGCAAGCAAGGTCTACCAACGATCTCAATCGGATCAGTCATCTCAATCGATTCGGAATGAAGAGCGATCCTCGTTCAACAAATCAAGAGACAATAGATCTCGAAAGAGATGCGTGAGATGCTAGGCTTGTCTCGGTCCTGTCGCCGGACAATCAAAGAGGATCTAAGATCTGCGGCGGCGACAACTTGCGAGCGGCGACGGCGATAGAAGGAGTTCCGCGATCGGCTAGGTCAAGCACAGCTGCTTTTTATTTTCCGTCAATCGCTGATGTTCAAGTTCGAAATAAGCGAGTATAAATACTGTAGAACAACCCTAAATGACTGTTGTGGGGCCCACAAGAAGAAGCCCTAGTTTCGGTCAAAACAGCGCACAGCATCTTGGTTCGGTCCAGCGAACAGAGCAAATTTGCCTAAGGCAAATTCGGCGAGAATCATTGGTGATTCCCGTCAAAGTCGGCGGGAATTCCCGTCGAATTTGCCTTGGCAGGATTCTAGTTGAAACTCTAGTCATCTGGAGGGGAATCGGCGAGAATGCAAAGTCATTCTCGACGAATCGGCGGGAATGCAACGTCATTCTCGACGAATCGGCGAGAATCAGTTAGTGATTCCCGTCGATTCTGCCTTAGCAGAATTCTTGAAGGATGATAGTCAGTCAGATGAAGTCGGCGGGAATCGGCGAGTGATTCTCGACGATTCGGCGAGAATCACTAGTGATTCATGTCGAATCGGCGAGAATCACTTAGTGATTCCCGTCGATTTTGACTTAGAAGATTTCTTCTTCCTTCCTCTGAACTTGGTATTTGACCCATCTTTGCTCCTCTTCTGCTCTTGATCTATCTCGACCTTGTACTTGAAAATAAGTACACTCCAATAGAGAGAGCACACATGAGTCAACACACTGATCTGGTAAATGAGGGATTACGTTGCGCAGACTCGTGTATATTGACCCACTGCACCCTGACATTAGTGTGTACTTAGCATGGAATAGCTGCAAGCACAACTTGAAAGAAAATCATCAAATACATTGTGAATTCATCTTAGCTTGTACATGGGCTTCTTCAAATTAGGTACATTGTGGATACAATACCCAACAATCTCCCCCCTATTTGAAGAAGCTAAAATCCTACTAGCTAAGATGAATTACACCAACTAGAAGAAAATACATAACAAAATATGCGAGATAAGACACAGAATAATAAATGCATTCAGAACAACAATTGAGTCAACATGTGATCATATATATATATATATATATATATATATATATCCAAACTTGTTCATATGAATACATGAAAAGATACACACGCATATAGAAATTGATAAGTCTATATCTCAAGCCTATTTCTCCTTAGCCTGATCATCCTTAAGTTGTTCAGCCTGGAACTTCTTGCTTTGTCTTTCAAAGTACTCCTTTGGCTTCGGGTAGTATCTGGGTGGAGGAGCTTTATGTTCCACAGTGTTAGATCTGAAGAAAATATTTCTTTTAGCTTCATACACCTTGTGCATCTCCCACTCATACTGACTATACACTTCATTTCGATTTAGTTCTCCCTGCTGTTGTAACATGAATGTGTCCAATATGATGCTCCTCGATGTAGGGCTCCATCGTTCATTCCTCACTTCACTTTCCTTCAATCTTACTTTCCTCTCAGCTGGAGTCTCTTTGGAAGTCCCTTCTTGAAGTTTTCTTTTACCTTTTTCAATGGCCTCTTGATCAAACATAGCCCTGAGAGCAGCCTTGCCAGCGGCCCTAGCAGCCTTTCTGGCATCAGCTTCACTTAAGGGAACCTCCTCAGCACTTGCAACCTCATCAGCAATAGTGGTAACCTCATCAGGAGGAGGAACCAGAATTGGAATTTGTATACCGGATGCTTGCTGAACTAGCCAGTGACAGCTTTCAAAAACTTACTTATTTGACTGGAAGAAGTTGTCGACCATAATTTGTTCTAGCCCTGCCATCTTAGCTGAATATTCATTCTGCCCCTTTTTGGCTTCTAGGGCAATGGAGTTTGCATAGGTATGCAGTGACTCATCTATATGCTTAACAGTCTTAGTGAACTCGTTCAGCAGGGATGTCTGATTTGCGTTGAGTGTCACCATGCTGGTATCGAATAGCTTGATGTTGTTGGCCACAACATGTGCATTTTGGTTTACCACTGCCAGATCAGCTGTATTCTTCTGAAGTCCCTACATTAGAAGATTTACGGCAGTGCCGGCCTCTGCATACTTAGTGTCAAATCTCTATTCCATCATATCCAGTTTATGATTTATCTCCACAACATTTTTAAGCATCAGATCCTCAGATTGCTTAATTCGTTTTAGCACCTTGTTATGAGATTGTTCAAAAGAGGCTTTCAGTTCATCCACTATACCTTGAATGATATTTACTGTGTGATTTGCCAGGTTAGGTCTTAGTGGATGAACCTGATGCATGTCCTGGTCGTGCTCTTCTGCAGATACACTCGGAGAGCTTGATAGGTTCATAGTCTCCAGCGGGGGGATTTAGGAAGCCTCCGTTGTTTTTCCATGTATACTTATCATCCTCTGCCGGGAGGTCTCCCCCTCCATTACTACACCAGATTCATCAGGAACTTTCAATGGAACTTGTTCCTCAGAGGGGACGTTAACATCACTTTCCCTCATGTCCATCTCATTTCCAGCTTGGTCATTGTTCACATCATCAGTGGCCGCATTCTCCACATCATTATCATCATCTGCATCATTCTCCATGTCCTCCACTTCCTCCTTGTCAGCTAGATCAGTAGCGAGGGTATCCACTGCCTCCTTGCCGATCTGGGTAATGTCAGTAACTGCCTCTGCATGATCCGAACCTGAGACTTCCATCCTGAGGGCATCAGAAGGAATGGATAACGACTCCCCCTTAGTTCCTGCATGCAGCAAATCAGGAACATCACTGGGTTCATCCAAGGGATTTCTGTACTCGGGAGCTCTGTCATCTTCATAACATGTGCTTCAGCCGCACCTCCTAGGCCAATTCTCCTCTCCCATCTATCAAAAATGTTGGAGTCCATCTTCTTTAAGTAGTGAAGAGGAACTCCCTTACTCATATCAAACCTGTCTCCGTCCATCTGATTGAGGTATAGGCTGATGATTCTCCCAAAATTGGGAGTTCGTAGGGTATATTTAATCTTTTCAAACAATATGGCCCCCCAGTTGTATCTTTTTCTACACACCACAGCCATCAGGATTTTGAACATATCCCCTGAAATATGGTCATGGGAGCCCGATTTGCCGATTAGGACCTTCCCAATGATATCAGATAGGAGCTTTCCTTCCTCATTCATGTCCTTGCGTTTGATGGACTTGGTCCCTCGAGCGAGTCTAAAGAACAGTAGAGTCCTGGCATGATCATCTTCATCCAGATAGTCCTCTTGTTCAAAGCTGTTGAGCTGCAGATGATGTGACAATTTTGCTGCAGACATCTTGATCCTTAGTCCAGTAATCTTACTCTTAATCAAGGTGTCCTCATGACGTAGCTTTGCGGTTGTATAGAATTCAAGAACTTCTTTATCTAGAATTTTGCACGGGTGCTCAAGGATAAAGGAGAGCCCAGCTTCCTCAAGCACCAGGATGATATTCCTGAATTCATCAGAGGCATGGGAGAAGCCGGTCCTAACCAACTCACTCACGGTGAGAAGCCCAGCGATGGTTCGAGGAGCCATTGCAAACCCTAGCGCTTAGCAGAGAGAATCCCTAGTCGGCTTGCGTCGGGACCGCTGGCGACGGGAATGGGAGTTGACGAGAGAGGGTAAGCTGACGGTGAATCGGCAAGTTCCTTGTGTCTAGAAGATGCCGGAGACGGAAGCACCGAGCCGACGGAGGGAGGACTGCGGCGGACTGCAATCGACGGAGCTGAAGTCGACGGGAGGCAAGGAGGAGTCGATGAGAACACCAAGCGACTGAAGCACGGGAGGAATTTCCGCACGAATCGACGGGATTAGGCGATGTTTTCGCAGAGTCGACGGGATTTCCGCAAGGTCCAGAATGCGAAGGGTCGGGATTCAGTGGTTTACACTACTTATATCCTCCGAACTCAGGGGTAGCCGATATTCCCGCTGTGAAGGGCATGTTTCTGCTGGACGTTTTGAATTTCGAACTTTTCGAAACTTTCCCCTTTTTGTTTTGAAACATTGAGTTGTCGATTTGAATTTTGAAACTTTGCCTTTTTTATGTAAAATTTTTGTTACAACTACTGGCCCACGTACCTTGAATTTCATCGGACTGATTGACATCCATTGTTATACATTATCAATTGTATACGTATATAAAAAGAATTCATCAGATTTCCAACTTAAGGATCATACAGTTTTTAGCATCCGTGTCCTTCCATCAGGTGTGAGTATATATATATGTATATTTATATTTGGAGCGAGAATCTATATATTTGCTTGGATATATATATATATAACCATCAATGTAATGCGAATCAATGTTCGAAACTGAATGCGCGTACCTGGGATCATTGGGTTGATCATTCGATCCACTATTAGAAGTACACCAAGCATCCAGTTCAAGTGGGACAGTGTAGTTAGCATTATCTCTTATCCCATATGCTTGTTCCATAGCATTCTTGGAACATCTCCTGTCTAGGTCCCATCATGTTCACAGGTACCTAGACTATCCTGCAAAAACAAATTACTTTACCTTAGGAACCCAATATGCATTGGGTCCTAGGTTCCTGTCAGCATAAACTACTGAATGCCTTCCTACAGGATTTCTGTCAGGAAGGCTATATCTAGCCAAAGGAAGTGGACATACCCTTGCCCTTGGCACAGAAGGATTGTGCCAACAATCTATGGCAAAGTGACCCACTTTGCCACAGCACCAACACTCATGAATGTTGTATCTCCTTTTCTGACCAGATATGCTGACTGAGTTAGTCATGATCTTAGGTCTGACAGGGGCAGAGCAGGTTCTGCTCACAGATTTGCCCTTTCCACCGAGACACGAGGGAGGGTGGATGGAGAACATGTGGTGAGTGTCATGAGGCCTGGGAGGTGGTGCCTTCTTTTCAGCCAGCACACATCCGGGGGCCCCATGGGTACTTGCTACATATTTCCCAACCCCCTTTCCCTGTGTCCTAGGGTGGTGAGAGTTACTATGAGAGCTGGTTCCTTCACTTTCATGACGAGTTGGGGCTGAGACAGTGAATATAAAAGGTTCATTATGAGCCAAATGTATTTTCTCATGGGTAGCCATAACAGCACTTGCACTATGGGTATTTCCACATGAGGGTTGATCATTCTTGCAGTGACCATAGTTGTTCTTATGGTCATACCTGAAGGCATGATGTGTGCCCTTCCTACTCGGTGTAGGGGGTCTGAAAATAGTTTTCCCATTTCTCCACGATTTTATAATTCGTGAGATCCATCCGTTTTCTCCCTTTCTCTTAATAACATCTACCTTGGAAAAGTTAGATACTATTCTCTTCTCGGTATCTAGAGAAAACTCTAGATCCGAGATCTTTGAGTCCTTCACCTTGATGGATTCCAATTGGAGATCCATCATGGTCCTTAACTGAGCAATTTCCATAGCTTGTTTTTCCACAAGCAAGTTTCTCTTCTGAAGGGCACTACTAAGGGAATCAAGGGTTTCAATCCTTTGATTGAAGCTGTCCATCACCCTTACATCACTTGATGGGAAACCCTCTGGACTACTCCTGTCTTCAGGAGATTCAAGAGGAAAAGAGCATGATGAGGAAGATACTTGATCCTCACAATGATGATAAGGATTAGCGTTAAGATCTGTAGAGACAGAGGTGTCGGCTTCATCAAAACTGCATTCCTCAATCTCTTCTTCAGTCTCAGAAAGAGACACGGGAGCCCTGATATTTAGAGATTGGTCATGACTTTCATCTTCAGAGATGAGGACCCCCACATATGCTTCATCCTCTTGCAAGCATCTAGTCCCAGCAGTCTCCGATCCCTCCATGAGTTCGAAGATATTTTTCCACATAGACTTAGCAGTCCTACACTTGTCCAATCTTGAACGAGATGATCCAGACAAGACGTCAGTGATGATCTGACGAATCAGCTTGTCCAGGTTGAAAAGTGAGAGCTCAGTCTCAGACATCTCTTCGGGACTCTTGGGGATTTGGATATCTTTTCCAGATCCGGAAGCCTTCATGGGAATGAAGGGACCCTCTTCCATAATGAATGATGCGCGAGGGTCAATGGCCTCCAGATGAAACATAACTCTCATCTTCCAGATGGGATAATACTCTGTTGTGCAGGCAGGGAGTCTCGAAGGAGAGACATCAGAGTATAGCTCCATGCTTGAGTCTTGTTTTCTCCTTGACACTAGAGGTGGGATCTTACTCAAGGTGTTAACCTTATTGACGAGTAACCTCCCTATGATACCACTTGAAAGTATCTAGTGTCAACTAAGTCCACCTATGGGGGGGAATAAGTCTCGTGCAGTCTTTTGCGGAATTTAAATAACCTGCACAAAAAACAAACACAGCACAGAAAAACACACAAGCAATTATAGTGGTTTCCCGATTTGGGTACGTCCACTCTCCCCCTTCGACCTATCTCCCACCAAGGGATGACTCGGTCACTTCACCAAACGGATTGAAATCCAATCCTCACACTACGGAAGGCACCCTTCCAAACGAAGGAGTCACTACTCCTCCACCACGGGTTGCACCCAACCCTTATAACTAGGAATCACTATTCCTTTACAACAAAACAAAAATTAGAATGTACAAGAAATACAAACTACACGTGTGGAGAACCCGATGTCCCTCTTCGTTCGTTGAAGCGTTCTTGATGAAGACGAAGAGTCCACGACCGGAGAACTCTCTTGGAGAGGATCTTCCCAAGATCGGCGACGGCAAGTGAATGCGGCGGCGATGCTTGGTAGATCCAAACTTCTTGACAAAGCAAGCAAGGTCTACCAACGATCTCAATCAGATCAGTCGTCTCAATCGATTCGGAATGAAGAGCGATCCTCGTTCAACAAATCGAGAGACAATAGATCTCGAAAGAGATGCTTGAGATGCTAGGCTTGTCTCGGTCCTGTCGCCGGACGATCAAAGAGGATCTAAGATCTGCGGCAGCGACAACTTGTGAGCGGCGATAGCGACAGAAGGAGTTCCGCGATCGGCTAGGTCAAGCACGGCTGCTTTTTATTTTCCGTCAATCGCTGCAGTTCAAGTTCGAAATAAGCGAGTATAAATACTATAGAACAACCCTAAATGACCATTGTGGGGCCCACAAGAAGAAGCCCTAGTTCCGGTCAAAACAGCGCACAACATCTTGGTTCGATCCAGCGAACAGAGCAAATATGCCTAAGTCAAATTCGGCGAGAATCATTGGTGATTCCCGTTGAAGTCGGTGGGAATCACTTGTTATTCCCGCTGAATTTGCCTTGACAGGATTCTAGTTGAAACTCTAGTCATCTGGAGGGGAATCGGCGGGAATGCAAAGTCATTCTCGATGAATTGGCGGGAATGCAACGTCATTCTCGACGAATCGGCGAGAATCAGTTAGTGATTCCCGTCGATTCTGCCTTAGCAGAATTCTTGAAGGATGACAGTCAGCCAAATGAAGTCGGTGGGAATCGGCGAGTGATTCTCGACGATTCGGCGAGAATCACTAGTGATTCCTGTCGAATCGGCGAGAATCACTTAGTGATTTCCGTCGATTTTGACTTAAAAGATTTCTTCTTCCTTCCTCTGAACTTGGTCTTTGACCCATCTTTGCTCCTCTTCTGCTCTTGATCTATCTCGACCCTGTACTTGAAAATAAGTACACTCCAATAGATAGAGCAGACATGAGTCAACACACTGATCTGCTCAACGAGGGATTACGTTGCGCAGACACGTGTATATTGACCCACTGCACTCTGACATTGGTGTGTACTTAGCATGGAATAGCTGCAAGCACAACTTGAAAGAAAATCATCAAATACATTGTGAATTCATCTTAGCTTGTACAGGGGCTTCTTCAAATCAGGTACATTGTGGATACAATACCCAATATGGAGAAAGTCATCAGAGTGAGGGGGAGATCAAACTAGCTTCTGATAAGGAGGTTGCAATATCTGAAGATGAGCATCTTCTGGAAAAAGTCATGGAAATTGTATTTGCTAAGGACAAGACTATAATGGATGAGGGGGAGTGTTGGGTCCATTGATCCCAATGGCCCTGATTTGATGATGTCAAACATGTTAATGAGATAGACATAGTTATATTTGATGTATGTTTAAGTTCATGCATACAGGTTAGTCTTTGTCATAATGATTGGACAGCTTGTTTAAGAGACAATGACAGGTGGACTCAAGGTGATAGGATTGAAAGTCAGAAAAATGCCTAAGTCCAAAAGCGTTGAGTGAAGCAAGCTCACTCAATGCCATTCAGCTAATAGCGCTGAGAGAAGGCAAGCAGTCAAAGCTGACAAAATTGTAAAGACAGAAATCTAGCTAAGTCCAAAAGCGTTGAGTGAGCTCAACTCACTCAACGTCATATGACCAGAACCATTGAGACAAGGTTATTTTGTCAAAGCATAAGCAGTGGAAGCTAAAATTTTGACTAAGTCTAGAAGCGTTGAATGAAGCTTCGTCACTCAACGCCATGTTAAGCCTGTCAACACCAAATCTTAAGGAGACAGAAAGTTCAACTAAGTGAAGTAGCGTTGAGTGAAGCTCACTCACTCAATGCCAAGTGAAATGGCTCTGAGTCTAGCCTTACTGTGAAGAATCCAGAAAATCGGCTAAGTATAGAATCGTTGAGTGAGGTCAGCTCACTCAACGCCATCAGACAAATAGCTGAATAATGGGCTAAAGTAAAATAGCATTGAGTGAAGTCAACATACTCAACGCTCTAAACTCCATCTAGCAAAAGCTGAAGAAATTTCTAAGTCTAGAACCGCTGAGACTACCATTCGTCGAGCTGATCTTAGCTTTCATCGAACGCAATTCAGATTTTGTGGAACGGAGTTCAGAATTGTAACACCCCAAATCCCAATTTGAAGTTCAGGCTGGGTGAACGGCCTGGGACACAGACGTGTCACAGGGCGTGTCAAGCTCTGTGTACTCGAGTAGGACTCGAGTGGGCCTCAAGTGTGTCTCGAGTTGGACACACAGCCTCGGACACGGGCGTGTCCCAGGGCGTGTCCTTCACTGTGTTGTCGCGAGATCTCGACAAAGTGTAGTCGACGATCTTTGAGAAATGACACGACCAGGGACACGGGCGTATCCCAGGGCGTATCCTGCTCGGGTTGGTAGCCGGGCTGTGTTGGGTGAGGAACATGGTCTGGATCCCAGGCGTGTTCTGGTTGATACGGGCATGTCTAAGCCCGTATCTTGGTCTGGTTTGAGTCGGTTGTGTGCCGTTTAAGGTACACGGCCTGTGACATAGGCGTGTCACAAGCCGTGTCAGCCCTAGAAAGATGCTTTTCATAGCAAATCGTGGCTGTTCATTTACTTCAAATTGGATCTAATGGTCCAAGCTCCTTCCTGCTGTTATAAGGATAAGGATTGAGAAGTATTTCTCATTCTATTATTGGCCATTCTCTTTCTAAAGAGAAGAGAGAGAGGAGAGCAAGGAAGGAAGAAGGAGAAGGATTCTGGCCGTCGGTGGAGCTGCGGAGTTCCGAGTCGTGAGCCGAGTTCAGTGTTGTGGAGGCAAAGACGTCGCGGTGATTACCATCTATCTAGATTTCCATGGATCCAAAGCGATCGTCAAGGGTAACGATCTCCTTCTTGGACAAGTGAAGTCCTCCTTTATGCATGTGCATGGAATCCTCCACCAAGAGGTGGAAAGCGTAAGCGATTCCAGCGGGTTGATGGTCTATATCCCTGGTTGAGTCTGCATCTAGATCCATAAATAAGTAGTATGGAATAGGCATATTGTGTGAAGCCCATCTGGACGATTAGTCTGGATTGATAATGTTTATATTACAAACCGGAGAAGACTCCGTGTATGTAATGAGTAGGTTATGGGTTTGTGAGGATGTTTGTGAGCTTCTTGTGTTGTATGTTCTGTATGAGCTGTATGCGATGTGGTCGTGAGAACCATTCTTTGGGATTATGGAGTCTTTGTGGCATTGGAATTGTACGCTCAGCGTGAGCTGTGATCGAGCTGAACCGAAAAGCGGTACTGTATTATGAGAGATTGTTTGGTAGCAATGCAGAGGGGGGGGTTTCCCCGGCGTGTTACAACTACTGTGGTAGGTCGATCTAGAGGTACTATGTACCTACGTTGTAAGCGGTCGATTGGTGGCAATGTAGAGGGGGGTTTCCTCAGCTTGTTACACTACAGGTGTAGGTCGATCTATAATGCTCATTGGTTGCCGTGAGGTGAACTCCTCTGAGTGGGATTGGTGATGATGTCTCCAATATGCGTGTTGTAGTAGACTAGTGCCCAACCAACAAACTAATAACCTCTAATCGGTGGTGGTACCTTGACTGATTCGGTACACCGTAAGCATGCCATGAGTGCACGAAGCATCTGGCATGAAGGCCGACGTTTGTGATGATGTTGTGCGTTAGTGCACTTATTGTGATATAATATATATGTTATGATTGCAATGCATGCAGGGAAGGAACCACTACCCCGGGTAAGGGGTAGGGTCGTTATAATTGGTCAGCTGAATGTTAACCGTTGCTTTGTTTATCACCCTTGGGGTGGACATCCATATGCAGGTGTTGCGGGCTGAATTGGATTGAGCGGGCTGAAGCCCTTGCTTCTGCTGCTTGTAAGCCCTTGAAGGTCGTGTGAAGAATTGGATTTCATGTGTGGCCAGCCTGCGTGCCGATGTATGAAACCACCTCTTGTAAAGAGAAATATGTAAGGTCTTAAGGCCGTGAGCATTTGAGTACTTGTATACATTCCTGGCATTATATATAAATATGTTATTTATATATGTAGTGAACATTCATTGGATGAGTTCATGCAAGTAATAAACTTCCACTAGAATGCTCTGAGTTAAGATGTGAGTAGAAAGTAGTTTGATATTCACACGTGATTCCGCCGTTTGTCTGTGAAATATGGCGTGGGGCCCCGGCCGGACTCTCTGTTATATTCCATGTGATAGATGGAGGCGTTACAAGATTCGTCGAACCCAGTTTTTTAGCTGTAAGAAGAAGATTTCGTCGAACACAGCTTTTTAGCTGTAAGCAGAAGATTTCGTCGAACTCAACTTTCAAATTTCGTCGAACACAACTTTCTCCTGTAAGAAGAAATCATCTATCAGAATTTCATCGAGCAGAGTTCATATTTCGTCGAACTCAGCTTTCACCAGAAGGAAGAACTCAGCTGAGTGAATTCGTCGATCTCAGCTTCACTATTTTGTCGAGCTGAGCTCAGGTTTCGTCGAACTGAGTTCATATTTCGTCGAACGCTAAATTTCAGAAATGTTAGTTGGTTTTGGCTAAGTCCAGAAGGATGTTGATTCAGCAAAGTCAACAAGTCAACAAAGTTAAGATTCGATGCAAATTGACATTAACGTCGTCGTTAGTCTACAATGGATCTCAAGTTAATAAAGCTGAGGTTTTAACCACCGTTAAAATTGAGACACGCGTCGATCATCTCGTTATTTTGACGGGATTATAAATAGAAGAAGTGATCGAGATCTGATTAAGTTTTTCGAAATTAAGTTTTTTGATTAATTTTTTGAGAAAACGAGAAGCGGAGTTGTCGTCTTCATCCGCCATTATTGCAGAAGCCATGAACTTCAAGTTCAAATCAAAATAGCTTCTGAGTAAGCTGTTACGATCATCATCTTCTACAACAAGTTCAGAGTAATTCTATGAGGAAGACGAATAAGCCTAGGCTACAAATTCTTCTGAAGATCAATTGGCTGGATCAGAGAAGAAGAAGGAAGGGCTAATAACTGCTCAGTCCAGATCGGGAGAAATTCCTAAAGGAGAAGCAGATTGATCTGCTAGTCGATTCCAGAATAAGCCGGGCTACAAATTCAAGATCGTTGTATCATCTTGTTGATGGGAAGACAAAGTTAGGGCTGAAATTTGCTCAGTCCAGTAAGACAGACACAGATACTTTCCTCTATTGTCTGTAATTAAATTTTATTGATTAATTCTGTGTAAGATTCATTTTGAATCTGAGTGGTAAGGCTAAGGCCTGAGGTGTAAGCCTGTTGTTATAAAGGCTGAGGTAAGGAAAAGATTGCCTGAGTTGTAAGTCTGCTGTTATAAAGGATGAGGTAGGGCAGGGATTGCCTGAGTTATAAGCCTGGTCATAAAGGCTGAGGTAGGGCAGGATTGCCTGAGCTGTAGGAGTGTGGATTCACTCTGAGGTAGAGTTCTTGGGAAGAACTTAAGCTGTAGGATCTTGGAGATCTGAGTGGTAGGGCTTGCGCTTGAGTTGTAGGAGCCAGTTGGGCTCTGAGCTATAAGATCTGAGGATCTGAGAAAGTTGAAGGAAGTTTGGTCGAATCTATCTTATTGTTGGATAGGCGAAGGGGGAAAGTGGATGTACCCATCAATTAGGGAACCATTATAAATCACTGTGTGTTGTGTTGTGTGTGATGTGATTGATGTGTGTGTTGTGATTGTTGTGTGTGCTGTGATTGCTATGTTCAGATAATCTATAAGCTGCCAAGAATTTTTAAATTGGACCTATTCACCCCCCCCCCCTCTAGGTTTTTAGTTGTTCTTGAAATCAAGGCTTTCAGGAAGCAGCTTGCAAAAGAAATAATGCAAGATGCATTAGTTGTGGGTGAGCAATTTCAGATCCCCTCTACAGAAATTCAGCCTATAGATGATACTACTGCTGCTGCTGCTAACCTGCATGCAAATGAAGGCATGGCAGAGGTTGAGGGGGAGATTCCATCTAAACTCCCTACTCATGAAGTGCATGATCTAGTCTCCTCTGAATATGAGAAAGAGGAATCTACTCATGAAAAAACACACTCCTCAGCACATACAGAGAATGGCCAATCCAAGAGTGACTCTGCACAAGGAATAGGGAACAGGCCAGTATAGGAAGCTCTAGATGAAGGCACCTCTGCTCAAACAGACCAGATACCACCCATATTCCTGGCCAAACTGAAAGGTATGTTGGATGAGTAGAGGAAAGCATTGGAAAATTTCGTGGATGATGCATTAAAGGACATCAGAAATGATCTTGCAACAGAGATCAAATCTATAAGATTTGAAGTAAACTTGCTGAAAGGAGAAACTGTCAAGTTCTTCAAAAGGGCTACCCTTGCTGTGGACTACACCATGGACAAGCTAGATGTAGCAAGCCAGAATGTTGTCATTATCATAGAAAATCAAGATATTCAGACTCAGAACATGCTGACCATTCATAGTGCTGATAAAGTTCTGAGGGATAAATAAAATACAGAAATATTTACCAAGATGGACGCCTGCACTAAGCTACTTGATGATCATATGCTGGAAGTAAAGAATCATGTTACTACTGGAGTTAACTACCTAGAAACAGAAACAAGCAAGGCCCGCACCTCCTAGACCATTCAAATAGTTGAAGAAGTCAAAAAGGGGGAGAGTGAGGCAATAAGATCTAATACTGAAAATATGGTCTGGGCAACCAGTATGGTGGGAGGCTCATTGGGATTGGATCAAATTCAGTATGACAACATCCCAATGATGCCTGCTCAAGTGCAAGATGCATTGTACAGAATGTCTGCTGCTGATCAGGTATAAGGTAATCAGGGGTATGTATAGTACATGGAAGAGGTGATAGTGCTGGTGCCCAGTGGGGAGAACAGTCTACTGGTGCTGAAATACCTGAAGCCAGTCCCACTATTGACCAGTATCTAAAGACCAAAGAGAGATCTACTGTTGAAGCTGAAGAAGAG
Organism: Platanthera zijinensis; assembly: GCA_039513925.1. Lineage (NCBI taxonomy): Eukaryota > Viridiplantae > Streptophyta > Magnoliopsida > Asparagales > Orchidaceae > Platanthera > Platanthera zijinensis. Next base: position 95,440,452 of record CM077080.1, on the reverse strand, counting down.
ATCAGGTTGAAAAAGAAAAGGTATATAGAGGAAATAAAGCAAAGGCCTGATTTTGAAGTATGAAGCCCAGAATTCAGGTTTATCATTCTAATTGTCTGGGATCAAGTAAAGTCAAAGAAGACAAATAGAAACAAACTATACAGTACTGTGGAATGGGACAAGATGGACACCTTAAGGAGGTTGTACTGGAAAAACAGAAATGCAAACCTTTTGTGATGGCGATGATGTCCCGTCATATGTTCGTGACATGTTCGTGGACGACGTTGCCTCGTCGCATTATTCTGACCGCTGCCGCAATATTAAATTTCAAGACTATGACGGACGTTGCCACAAAATTAAACCGCCATTGCCGCGTCGTATCTTCGCCGCCATCACCGCATCTTATCTTCGCCGCCATCGCCGCATCATATCTTCGCCGCCATCGCCGCGTCATATCTTCGCCGCCATCGCTGCGTCATATCTTCGCCGCCACCGCCGCGTCATATCTTCGCCGTCATCGCCGCGTCATATCTTCGTCATAGTTGATGCATGTCTTTACTATATTTTTGTTCTCATTTATAGATTATATATGTTTATAAATTTTATTCCAATCATAGGATAAAATTTATAAATTAATATATCTTGTATGTGTTGTTTAATTTCAGATTTTGGACTGCGTTTAGCGTTTAGATGGTTGGTTTTATTTGTTTGATGAAGGGTGTGGATTGAGTGGTGTATATTATAAATAGAGGGGTTAGGGTTCAGATTAGAGCATGCTGAAATTAAGAAGAAAAAGAGAGCCCATGGCTGCCCCCTTGAGTTTGGCGTGAAGCCTTCTCCTACCCGACGCCCCTTAAAGAATCGCCCAAACTGCCGCCCCTCTTGGTTCTACCCCGCTGTCCGGCGACCTCCTACCTCCTCCGGTGTGACTCCGAAGAAGGTGGCTAGCGTCCTCCGTCCGGTGCGACTCTGACGGATCCGATGGAAGTGCGACTCTTCCACTAGTTATCTTTGTGTGCTCGTCTCTTTGGTTGTGGGTAATCTCTTCCCTTACATCTTGTGTGATTCTTCCTTATGTTTTGTGAGATTTATGGTGGAATTATGGCTGATTTTCTATCCTAAAGATTGAAGTTTATTTGCATAGAAAATCTGATTTAAATCTATTCTTTTTCGAACTTTTGATAGATCTTGGAAGGGGTAGGTTCTTTTGGACACTTGCAAATCCGGGTTGGTTAAGCCTAGGATTTCAAGTGGCTCAAACAGATTTAGTATACTTTTATGTTGATTTGATTGGGGCTGATTTCGGACTTCGTTCGAATCGTTATTTTAGTCTGGATTATCTCCTTTGTGATTGTGAACGTTGCATAGTGACTGACGCAAGTTGGAGAGGCTAGGATCACATTTGTTTGCGTTGCGTGACATAAAAATCGTTCGTATTGAAACCCCTAAAAGTGCACGCCACGTGTTTGTGTTATTGTTCAAACCGAGTGAGCGTCGTAATCGTGTGCAAGCGAACTCCTTTTCTTGCGGGAAATAATTATCTAATCTAGACTTAATTCATCGAAACCTCTGGCCTGCATCAATTTGGTATCAGAGGCAGTCGTCTCTATTTCTTAATTGAAACGTCCTCGTTTGAGTTTTCTCGGCACGCACAATCAAAAAAAAAAATTTTCTGGTCTGCCAATAGCGCTCTAAAATCTGTAATTTTCAGCGAAAAGTTCATAAAAAAAATGTTAACGTTCTACATTTTTATCACTTCGGGAAATTATAAAAAATTAATGTTTTTAGTATATGGTCAGTTCTAGGAAAAATCATCTTTTCAAAAAAAATTCTAAAACCTGCAGGATGATTTTATCTCCAAAAAAAACTGTTTCCTCTTGCACGCACCTTAGAACCTGCTGATCGTACTCTCCCGTCCCCACCGAGTGTGTCCCATGATGTTAATGTTTCCATGTCGGACTTTTGGGAACTGTTTGCTAAAATTTTGGCTAACCGCACCCCTACTTTGCCTACAAGCCATAGGAAACCCAACCATCTCTACACTCTTCCGCGCACTAGAAAAGATGCACCCACTTATGATGGCTACGGGAATCCACAACTTTTTAGGGATTGGCTTAGGGAGATTGAATGCTATTTCGATTTGCACGCCTTGGATGACCTCCAAAAGGTTGTTGTCGCTCGAGAGAAGTTGTTAAGACAAGCCCAAGTGTTTTGGCTACATGAAGAGCGTCGCGTAGGTGGTATTGCTTATGCGTGGCCTCACATGCGTAGCATAATCACTTCTCAATTTGACCCTGATTACCTCCGCACTGATTGCTCCAAGCCTATGAGTGAGTGTCGTTATGGATCTAGATCCATACCTTCTTATAGGAATGACGGTAGGCCTCTGACTAGATCTTTTCCCCACAAAGGTCGGCCTGTCCACAGTGTGCCTACTTCCACCTTTAGGGAAAATAAACAGTTTAGATCCTATATTTCAGATTCGATGAATATTATTGATAGGGATGCCATGAGCCCACAGGGTGAGAGTATTCTTGTCAGCGGGAGTAACAAGATGATTCCTACATGCTATGCTAGTGTGGTGTCTGACCATCATACTATTTAGTGCCCCATCCTGACTACAGCCTTGACCCTTTTTGAGCCTACTTACGAGCCTTCTGCGATAGTTGACGATGTGTCTGATGAGCCTGAAGGAGGTGATATACCTAGTGTCGTGGAAGAACTGTTGGAGTTACCATGGTGATCTAGAAGTAGTCAAACATGTAATCTCACTGCCAACGCGATATGAGCCTGCAGGGTCGCACATAAGAGCATATGGAGAAATTGGAAGATTGATTGTGTTGGTAAAGGTTACCAATCACCATACAGAATGGGTTCAGGCAAATGTTGCCAGGGAGATTCGTCGAGAATGGTTCGATGAGAGTCGTCGAGTATGACTCGGGGACTAAGGCCAATTTGTCGAGAGTCGACGAGAGTCGTCGAGTATGACTCGGCGACTAAGGCAAAATCATCGAGAGTCGTCGAGTATGACTCGCCGACTAAGGCAAAATCGTCGAGAGTCGTCGAGTATGACTCGCCGACTAAGGCATAATCGTCGAGAGTCGTCGAGTATGACTCGCCGACTAAGGCATAATCGTCGAGAATCGAACTGTTCGATTCTCGCCGATTCTGCGATTGATTCTCGCCGATTCTGCGACTGATTCTCGCCGATTCTGCGATTGATTCTCGCCGAACCTGGAGGTAATTCTCGCCGAACGGTCTAGAAGCCCTGTCCTGTGTGGTCTGCGGATAGCGATACCTTTGGACTGTTTATGCCTTTGGTATAAATAGGGGACTTAGGGTTTTTGGAAAAATAGATAGATCGGGATTTCTCCTGTAGCCGAATCGAATCCGACGGAAACGTTCCGCCGCTCGTTCGCTCCGCCGATTCCCGAACCCCGACGGACGAAAGTGTTTCGCTGCCTCTTCGCTCCGCCGACCTCCTCCTCTCCGGCGACTGTCGCCGGTGTTGCTCCTCCTGGAACGGACCTAGCAGTCCGTGGAAGTGCAAGGTGCGGTTGATCTCCTTTCCGACCCTTCGTGCGATGAAGCTCAGTGTTCTCCCGCTCGTATGGATTTCTACAGAGACGTGGACATTATTCCACGTAGAACTCGCCACCGACAAGGACTCAAAGCTTGGAGCATCTCCGTTGAGTTGTGACTCAACGCCGCTAAGGTAATTTTTGCCTAGTTGTTTGTTAACTTCTTGATTCAACTTTCATGGCCCGATCCTATTTCTTTTGGGTTGTTCTTGATGTTTTATTCCTTCCGCTGCGTGCACAAGCGTTGTGCCATCTTCATAGAGAAACCCAACAGTAGTATCAGAGCCAGGTTTCGACCATGATTGTTGTATTGGAAGTTAGGTTATTACAGTGCGTGTAAACCTAGGGATTTAGAAGCGTTCTAAATGTCAAGATTTAATCCTGGTACATTAATTGTTGATGGTTTTTCAAAGGGAGATCGGTGGGCCCATAACCCACAAGTTAGGGGCTCTGCCCCTTGGAACCCCGCCAGGAACGTCTGGGATTTCATGGTAATTTCTAATTGTTAGAAATTGTTGTCTCCTTAGCAGTAACCGTCCCTCGAGTGGTTAATGAACCAGTGTATTGTTTTGGATTTTGAATCCAACAATGAGAGACGAGCTTGTCTACTGCTTTAAGTCGAGTTGCCATTGCCTTTGTCCAATGCATGTAAATCTGAAGATTTAGAAGAGTTCGGATGTTCAGATTTAGCCCTTCCTTCTATCAAGTGTTGATAGTGCCAGGTTGTGCACATAAGGGATGCATGTGGCTTTTAGACATTATTTTTCTGTGGATGTGCACAATGATCAAATGTTGATCATGGTTAATTGTTAACCTATAATTAAAAATCCCTTAATCTAATATTAAGTGTTCGGATGCCTTCCGATGGATGACACTCTTCCTGCCTCGATCGATGAAGTGTGGGCTTGCCAAAGCAAGGTGCATTAATCTATCTTGGTAAGGGTGTGAGCGGATAATTGTGATATCCCACTGTCGACATCGGGTATAAATTAACTAGGTGACCTCAAAGGTTGAGTGCTTAGAGGCATAGGGTTGGCATGCACCATATGATGGATGCGAATAAGGAGTTATTCACCAACCATACAAGAATTGCATGAGGATGCAATTGGCAGCGTTGCCTACCTAAATAACCACATCGTGAGAGAAAAGCCAAAGCTGACTCATTGTGTTGGTGAAATACGGATCTTGTCCACTAAGAGAGTAGCTCGCATGAACTCTCCGAATTGATAGTGAGGGCTATCATTTCGAATAAAATAGTGGGAGTTTTAATTGAAGTCCAAGTTAAAATAAATTGTATTTTGAAATTTTGGTACTGATATTATTCTGCATGAATTCTTGTAGAATTCCATGGCAAGTGGTTCACACTCTACTTTGTCTCTGAGAGCCATCCTTGAGAAGGATAAGCTCAGTGGGACTAATTACATGGACTGGTACAGGAACCTGAGAATTGTTCTCAGGCAAGAGCGAAAGCTCTATGTCTTGGAAGAAGAAGCCCCCGAGGTGCCGACCGGGAATTCTTCCTGTGCTGATAAAGATACTTATAAGAAGTATACTGATGACGCCTTAGACGTCGAATGCCTTATGCTTGCCACCATGAACTCTGAGCTTCAGAAGCAACATGAGAACATGGGGTGCAAGGAGATTGACGAGCATCTCAAGAAAATGTTTCAAGAACAAGCTCGTCAAGAGAGGTTTGATGTCACAAAAGCGTTGTTTCAGTGCAAGATGGGAGTTCGAGACTCAGTAGGGACTCACGTACTAAAGATGATTGGGTATATAGAGAACCTTGAAAGGCTGGGTTTTCCTCTAGGTCAAGAGTTGGCCACAGATCTGATCCTGCAATCGTTGCCGGACGGTTATGAGCAGTTTGTCTTGAACTACAACATGAATGAAATAGACAAGACACTGCCCGAGCTCCTAGGCATGTTAAGAACTACCGAGATCAACATGAATAAGGCCAAGCCTGCCAGCCCCATACTGATGGTGCATAAGGGCAAGGGCAAGGCCAAGGGATCTAAGAAGACGAAGGTGGGACCTAAGTCATATCTTGAGCCCAAGTCTTCTGCACTGATGAAAAAGAAGAGCACGGTGAAGGAGGGGAAATGTCACCACTGTGGCAAGGCTGGTCATTGGAGGAGGAACTGTCCTTCTTACATTGAGGGTCTGCAGAAAATGAAGGGAGGTATGACTTCCGCTTCGAATATTTACGTTATAGAAATAAACCTCTCTGCTCCTTCATCTTGGGTATTGGATACCGGATGTGGTTCTCACATTTGTACAAATGTGCAGGAATTGGGAAGGAGAAGATTGCTGAGTAAATGGGAGGTGGACCTGCGTGTCGGCAATGGAGCAAGAGTTGCTGTTGTGACTGTAGGGGTTTACCGTCTTTCTTTGCCCAGTGGGCTTGTAATAGAACTAGATAACTGTTATTTTTTTCCGGCCATAACTAGAAACATTATATCCATTTCATGCTTGGACATGATTGGATTTTCTTTTATAATTAAGAACCACTGTTGTTCTATATTTAAGAATGATGTTTGTTATGTTGTATCCCAATTGTTTAATGGTCTTTATGTTTTGAACTTGGACCATCAGATTTATAATGTAGAAAATAATAAAAGACTAAGAACAAATGACTTAAACCCTACATATCTCTGACATTGTCGTTTGGGCCATATAAACGAGAAGCGCATATCCAAGCTCCATAAAGATGGACTTTTGGACTCATTTGATTATGAATCATTTGAGCGATGCGAATCTTGTTTGTTAGGCAAGATGACTAAAGCCCCTTTCACTGGTTATTCTGAGAGGGCTGAGGATCTCTTGGGTGTTGTACATAGTGATGTATGCGGACCCATAAGCTCCATGGCTAGAGGTGGGTATTTCTACTTCGTTACATTTACTGATGATTTCAGTAGATACGGATATGTGTATCTTATGAAGTGCAAATCTGAGACCTTTGAAAAGTTCAAAGAGTTCAAGAATGAAGTAGAAAACCAGTTGGGTAAAAGGGTTAAAGCACTCCAATCTAATCGAGGTGGCGAATACCTGAGTCATGAGTTCCGTGATCTTCTGAAGGAGTGTGGTATTGTATCACAGCTCACTCCACCTAGAACACCACAGCATAATGGTGTGTCTGAGAGGAGAAATCGTACTTTGTTAGACATGGTACGTTCGATGATGAGTCATGCAGACTTGCCTGTTTCCTTTTGGGGTTTTGCTTTTGAGACTGCTGCAATGACACTGAATCGCGCTCCAACGAAAATGGTTCTGAAGACACCATATGAGATATGGACTGGGAAACGTCCTAGTATGTCGTTCATTAAAATTTGAGGCTGTAAGACATACGTGCGACGTCAAATGCCTGACAAGCTGGAACCCAAATCGAATAAATGTTATCTGGTGGGATATCCTAAGGAAACGAAAGGGTATTACTTTTACCTACCGTCCGAGGGCAAAGTGTTTGTCGCAAGGACTAGCGTCTTCTTGGAGAAAGAGTTCTTATCAAGAAAGACTGAAAAGGTAGAACTTGAAGAAGTTCAAGAACCACAAGTAGTGAATGAACCGGAATTGAATTCTGAGACAGGACTACAAGATGTTGTAGCTAGAGAACCTGCTCAAGAAACACAGGTCCTACATAGATCTGGTAGACCTAGATTTGAGCCTAAGAGATATGGATTTCTCATGTCTCAAATAGGTAATGTGTTGCTTATGGATCATGATGATGAACTAGCAACCTACCAAGAGGCTATGAATGGACTGTACTCCGACAAATGGCTTGAGGCTATGAAATCTGAAATGGACTCCATGTATGCAAATCAAGTTTGGAACTTGGTGGAACCACCTGAAGGGGTACGACCCATAGGGTGCAAGTGGGTCTTCAATAAGAAGACCGACATGGATGAGAATGTACAGACATTCAAAGGGCGACTGGTGTCTAAGGGTTTCAAGCAAATTCATGGTATTGACTATGATGATACCTTTTCCCCTGTTGTCATGGTAAAGTCCATAAGGATACTGCTTGCTATTGCTGCGTATTATGACTACGAGATCTGGCAGATGGATGTCAAAATGGCTTTCCTTAATGGAAACCTCCTTGAGGAAGTGTACATGACACAACCCGAGGGTTTTGTATCCCCAAATGAAGCCACTAAAGTATGCAAGCTGAATACGTCCATCTATGGACTGAAGCAGGCCTCTCGAAGTTGGAATCTTCGTTTTGATGAGAAAATCAAAGAGTTTGGTTTCATCAAGAATGAAGACGAGCCTTGTGTTTACAAGAGAATCAGTGGGAGTATTGTAGTCTTCCTGATATTGTATGTAGATGACATACTGTTGATTGGGAATGATATTCCTACCCTGAAAGTTGTTAATAACAACCTAGGGAACTGATTTTTTATGAAGGACTTGGGTGAAGCGACTTACATACTCGGTATTAAGATCTATAGAGATAGATCGAAGAAGTTGTTGGGTTTGACCCAGAGTGCATACATCGAGAAGGTGTTGAAGCGGTTCAACATGCTTGAGTCCAAGAAAGGATTTTTACCCATGTCTCATGGTGTGAATCTCTCTAAGGACCAGTGTCCAAAATCTTGTGAAGGTAAGGACCGCATGAAGTTGATTCCATATGCTTCGGCAATTGGATCAATCATGTATGCAATGTTATGTACTCGACCCGATGTCTCCTTTGCTTTGAGCATGACTAGCAGGTATCAATCAGACCCCGATGAGTGTCACTGGATTGCAGTCAAGAATATCCTTAAGTACTTGAGAAGGACAAAGGATATATTCTTGGTGTATGGTGGAGAAGAAGAGCTCGTTGTAAATGGTTACATAGATGCTAGCTTCCAAACTGATAGGGATTACTCAAAGTCTCAGTCAGGTTTTGTGTTTTGCCTTAATGGAGGAGCTGTGAGCTGGAAGAGTTCCAAGCAAGAGACAGTTGCTGATTCTACAACAAAGGCCGAGTATATCGCTGCAGCTAACGCAGCGAAGGAGGCTGTATGGATTAGGAAATTCATCGGAGAGCTTGATGTAGTTCCTAGCATCGTTGGTCCCGTAGTTCTCTACTGTGATAACAATGGTGCAATTGCACAATCTAAGGAACCTAGATCCCATCAGCGCTCCAAGCACATACTTCGGCGGTTCCATCTTATTCGTGAGATTGTCGAACGAGGAGATGTGAACATTTGCAGAGTGCCGACTGAGGAGAATATTGTGGATCCACTGACAAAGCCTCTCGCGCGGAGAAAGCATGATGGTCATACTAGATCAATGGGTATACGATACCTAAATGATCAACTCTAGTGAGAGCCTTGTGGGTTGCATGTAAACATATATTCTGTTGGTTGTTTATTGTTTATTCATATGATGAATTGTGTACCAATGTTTTTCTTTTACAATTAATGTCAAGTTCTTTTATTATGGTTTCTCTATGCGATAGTTAAATATTAACATAATAAATACCCTTAGAATGTTTGCTTCCATAGGACATCAAGTACGAGACTTAAATGTGAGAGCCTATGATTTACTTGAAGCTTTATTCTTAAAAGGTTCCTGGTCGTTGTATCATCATAGAAACTAAGGATGATGATGATACATTAAGACTAGTACGTGTGTTGACTGATGACCAGTTCTCATAGGTCATGATATTGTTATATCACGTCATCACGTGGGTACTTGTTAATGAACAAGTTGTACTGGACATACCCAACCTGAGACTACTTTGTGGATTGTTATCTAATCGTGTCATGAGTAGGTCTCAATTGACAATGGTGTTGTGGTCCTTTGACCTGAATTCACAACATTCATCAAGTGAGGAAGAGCGTGCTTTGATGCCATCTAAAGTCTTCCTTGAGAAAGGTTGATGATAAGGGTGGTTGTTGGGCATGTTACGAATCATTTCGGTGTTTGTGTGTGAGAAGATATGGGATTTGTCCTCTTATATGACAGGAGTTGCATCCATGGGTCCCTTGATGGAACTGGACTGAGAAATGCATGACCATGCTTGGTTGAGTCAATATGTGATATTGGACTCACCATTCTCTGGAAGTCCGTTCTAGATCAAGAAACTTGGATTGAGCTATTATGAGGGTGACACGGTCCATGCCTCTAGTTCTTTCCGGATGTAAGGGACAAAGGTACAAAGACAACGCTGGGACATTGTTCATAAAGGCTTATGAGTTATGAACTCTTATTGCTTGGGGAGCAATGATGCATTGCTAGATGCCGCTCATTGTTTGTGAGGTTTTTGGTTTGATACTTTCAAGATCAAGTGGGAGACTGTTGGAGTTACCATGGTGATCTAGAAGTGGTCAAACATGTAATCTCACTACCAACGCGATATGAGCCTGCAGGGTCGCACATAAGAGCATGTGGAGAAATTGGAAGATTGATTGTGTTGGTAAAGGTTACCAATCACCATACAAAATGGGGTCAGACAAATGTTGCCAGGGAGATTCGTCGAGAATGGTTCGACGAGAGTCGTCGAGTATGACTCGGCGACTAAGGCCAATTTGTCGAGAGTCGACGAGAGTCGTCGAGTATGACTCGACGACTAAGGCAAAATCGTCGAGAGTCGTCGAGTATGACTCGCCGACTAAGGCAAAATCATCGAGAGTCGTCGAGTATGACTCGCCGACTAAGGCATAATCGTCGAGAGTCGTCGAGTATGACTCGCCGACTAAGGCATAATCGTCGAGAATCGAACTGTTCGATTCTCGCCGATTCTGCGATTGATTCTCGCCGATTCTGTGACTGATTCTCGCCGATTCTGCGATTGATTCTCGCCGAACCTGGAGGTGATTCTCGCCGAACGGTCCAGAAGCCCTATCCTGTGTGGTCTTCGGATAGCGATACCTTTGGACTGTTTATGCCTTTGGTATAAATAGGGGACTTAGGGTTTTGGGAAAAATAGATAGATCGGGATTTCTCCTGTAGCCGAATCTAATCCGACGGAAACGTTCCGCCGCTCGTTCGCTCCGCCGATTCCCGAACCCCGACGGACGGAAGTGTTCCGCCGCCTCTTCGCTCCGCCTACCTCCTCCTATCCGGCGACTGTCACCGGTGTTGCTCCTCCTGGAACGGACCTAGCAGTCCGTGGAAGTGCAAGGTGCGGTTGATCTCCTTCCCGACCCTTCGTGCGACGAAGCTCGGTGTTCTCCCACTCGTGTGGATTTCTGCAGATACGTGGACATTATTCCACGTAGAACTCGCCACCGACAAGGACTCAAAGCTTGGAGCATCTCCGTTGAGTTGTGACTCAACGCCGCTAAGGTAATTTTTGCCTAGTTGTTTGTTAACTTCTTGATTCAACTTTCATGGCCCGATCCCATCTCTTTTGGGTTGTTCTTGATGTTTTATTCCTTCCGCTGCGTGCACAAGCGTTGTGCCATCCTCATAGAGAAACCCAACAAGAACTACTTAGTGAGGGAAGGGTAGGTTTGGACGACTCTAATAGTGTATTTCTGGATGAGCTTTCTTTGGTATTGTCACCGTCGCGTGAAATCTCTTCATCTGATCTAGATTTTATCCCAAAAACAATTTTACCGGTCGTCCCTTCCGCTCATTTGACTCGACTAGCGGACTTTTAGGATGCGGATTAGTTAGGCCAAGTTCGAGTTATTGCGAGACGCCCGCTTTATTAGTCCCTACCTTGGACATGTCTCAGCGTATATGTGTTGATGAGTTGATCGCTCTCATATTCGGTCTTTCCACCACCCTTCGTAGATTTGACTACGTATTACCTGTGATTGACCATTTCGCTAAGTGTATGATTATGGATATGTCTTCATTGTCTGCCGTTTATGATTCTATGACGATCGTACCTTTTGACTTGATGTCATCACGACATTTTTACCCATCAAATCAGGTGGTACATATCTTTCCTCTATCCCTCTTTGATCATCGCTTGCACATGTCAGTGACGTTAGTTAGCTTTTTGGAGTTGTGTTGCATGCATTTCCATTCACTTCGGAGAGCGTCCTACTCTAGAGTTGATGATTTGAATTTAGTTGGGTTAGTCCCCGAGCGGAGGCCTAATGGCTCCATCATAGAATTAACATTTCGAAATGCCGACCCATCCATGATTGTCAAAAACTTCGGACTTGATGTGTTTCTATTGAATTTTTGCGATGCATGGGGTGTTTCACCTCTTTTCAATATTTCGGATTTAAAATTGCATGTCTCTTTTCCACCTGAGTGGCCTTCTATGACGTTTCCTTCTTCCACTACAACTTCTCTTGGGTTGGGGAGTGAGAGTTCTTCCGTGTCTATCTTCCACTGGGGTTCCTTGGTTTTTGCGTCGGATGGTAAGATTCTAGTTATTTTTCTTTGGATTGACACCCTTTCGAGATTCCTCGAAAGTTTTGTTGTTGTTGTTATGTCTGACAGGTTCTCTTTGATGAGTGATGACCGCTCTACTACGATATGGATTCACGAGCCAGATTTGCTACATGTTGATGTTGCCTTCGACCGTGTTCCTCTCCAGGCCACTCATTGGTGATGAGTGATTTTGAGTGGGGGAGGATTGATGGCGATGATGCTCCGCCATATATTCGTGACATGTTCGCGGACGACGTTGCCTCGTCGCATTATTATTACCGCTGCCGCAATATTAAATTTCAAGACTATGACGGACGTTGCCGCGAAATTAAACCGCCATCGCGGCGTCGTATCTTCGCCCCATCACCGCGTCATATCTTCGCCGCCATCAACGCGTCATATCTTCGCCACCATCGCCGCGTCATATCTTCGCCGCCATCGCCGCGTCATATCTTCGCCGCCACCGCCGCGTCATATCTTCTCCGCCATCGTCCGCGTCATATCTTCGCCATAGTTGATGCATGTCTTTACTATATTTTAGTTCTCATTTATAGATTATATATGTTTATAAATTTTTTTCAATCATAGGATAAAATTTATAAATTTATATATCTTTTATGTGTTGTTTAATTTTAGATTTTGGACTGCGTTTAGCATTTGGAAGGTTGGTTTTATTTATTTGATGAAGGGTAGAGATTGAGTGGTGTATATTATAAATAGAGGGGTTAGGGTTCAGATTAGAGCATGCTGAAATTAAGAAGAAAAAGAGAGCCCATGGCTGCCCCCTTGAGTTTGGCGTGAAGCCTTCTCGTACCCGACGCCCCTTGAAGAATCGCCCAAGCCGCCGCCCCTCTTGGTGCTGCCCTGCTGTCCGGCGACCTCCTCCCTCTTCCGGTGTGACTCCAAAGAAGGTGGATAGCGTCCTCCATTCGGTGCGACCCCGACGGATCCGGTGGAAGTGCGACTCTTCCACTAGTTATCTTTGTGTGCTCGTCTCTTTGGTTGTGGGTAATCTCTTCCCTTACATCTTGTGTGATTCTTCTTTATGTTTTGTGAGATTTATGGTGGAATTGTGGCTAATTTTCTATCCTAAAGATTGAAGTTTATTTGCATAGAAAAATCTGATTTAAATCTATTCTTTTCCGAACTTTTGATAGAACTTGGAAGGGGTAGGTGCTTTTGGACACTTGCAAATCCGTGTTGGTTAAGCCTAGGATTTCAAGTGGTTCAAACAGATTTAGTATACCTTTATGTTGATTTGATTGGGGCTGATTTTGGACTTCGTTCGAATCGTTATTTTAGTCCGAATTATCTCCTTTGTGGTTGTGAACGTTGCATAGTGACCGACGCAAGTTGGAGAGGCTAGGATCACATTTGTTTGCGTTGCGTGACATAAAAATCGTTCGTATTGAAACCCCTAAAAGTACACGCCATGTGTTTGTGTTATTGTCCAAACCGAGTGAGCGGCGTAATCGTGTGCAAGCGAACTCCTTTTCTTGCGGGAAATAATTATCTAATCTAGACTTATTTCATCGGAACCCCTGACCTGCATCATTTTGTCTCCTGGTGAAGTTGAGCTCTCCAAGTACTTTCCAAAGCCCTATAACTACTTCAGAGACAGAGAGATAAGAAAGCTGAAGCTGAAAGGGAAAAAGCAACTAAGGCAAAGGCAGATGATGAAGAAACCAAGAAGGAAAAGAAGATAGCTGGAGCAGAAGACAAATCTGCAAAGAAATCCAAGGGCAGTGGAATTGTGATAAGGGAACCTGAAACTTAAAAAATTCAGGTTTTGCTTATAGGGTTAAGGAATGTGACATTTTGGTTCATGTACAAACATTATAATTTCTTATATGTTAAATGAAATATCATTTGTTATGATTAAGTTCATTATTTTTCTTATTCATACAGTGTTAGTGTTTTCTGTATATGTTGCATAAGTATGTTAGTGTATACATTGTCATAGGTTTTGACTTCTTCAAATAGGAGGTGATTGTTGGGTCCATTGATCCCAATGTCCTAGATTTGAAGAAGGCCTAGCAAACAATGTATACACATGTGGTGATCTAACTTGTGCTCAAGTTTAGTGATTGTAGGATGTTCTAGCAACATTGATGAGACAGGTAGCCTAAGTGGCTAAGTCAGGTAAACACTTACCTAAGATGTGGATAGAAAGAAATCTGTTTAAGTCCACAGGCATTGAGTGAAGGTTACTCACTCAACGTCAGATGACTTATAGCGTTGAGTGGAGCCTATACAGTCAAAGCCAAAGGAGTGGCAAGCTGAGAAAGTGGCTAAGTCGACATGCATTAAGTGAAGTCAACTCACTCAATGCCATACAGCTAAAGGCTGTGAGAAAGACAAAGCCTAAGAGGAAGAAGGGAGAAATGTGGCTAAGTACATAGACATTGAGTGAAGATCATTCACTCAATGTCATAGCTTCATAATCGTTGAGTATAGCTCAGTCAGTCAACGCCATAGGAAAACTGTGAATATTTACCAACTCTATAGGAGTTGAGTGAGACAAGCTCACTCAACGTCATGTGATAATGCGTTGACTAATTCTCAAAGCCAGTGTTTTTAGACATAGAAATTTGGATAAGTCCAAATGCGTTGAGTGTAGCTCACTCACTCAATGCCAGATAACATAAGAAAATCTGTCAAGTAGTTTAGCGTTGAGTGGAGCTTACACACTCAACGCCAAGTAGCAGAAAGCATGGCTAAGGAAAAAAGCGTTGAGTGAGGCATGCTCCCTCAACACTTTCAACGCTAAGCATGCAGAAGAGGCTGAAGAATAAGCTAAGGCAAAAAGCATTGAGTGATTCTTGCTCACTCAACGCTGTCAATGCCTAATGATAGAAAGATTGCCTAAGTTTTTTGGCCTCGAGTGAAGCTTGCTCACTCAATGCTATCAATGCCTAACGGCAGAAAGATTACCTAAGTGTTTTGGCATTGAATGAGGCTTGCTCACTCAACGCTGTTAACGTATAATGGCAGAAAGGTAGCCCAAGTGTTTTGGCGTTAAGTGTAGCTTACTCACTCAACGCCTAGATAGACAGAATTCTGTCTAAGTGTTTTGGCACTGAGTGAGGCTTGCTCACTCAATGCCTATGCTACTGATGCTTGATTTTTGGCTAAGTCCATATATGGTGATATCAACAAATCAACAAGTCAACCTTATTCAAATTGTTAGTGGCAAAGCTATAGTACATGACAAAAGGTATCGTAGAGCTACTGTATGACGGTTATGTTAAAGCAAGATAGCAGCTGGCCATCAATGGTGTGGGGTCCACTGCTAAAATAGTCATTGGGTTGCAATCAATAAAAGGAAAAGGCTTTTGACAAAAGAAAGAGTTGTTGAAGCTATTCTTCCTCATCGCCATTGTTATTGTGAAGAGAAGAATAGAGAGCAAAAAGACTGTGAGTCTAAAGGCTCAACAAGTTAGCTGCTTGTCTTCATCATCGACTACAACAAGATCAGAGCGGATCTCTGAAGAAGAGAAAGAAAGTTAGCTGGTGTCATTTTCCATCTGCACTAGCAAGTTCTTCATAGATCCAGCTATTCAACTCTGAAGAACATTTACTGGAGGCTGTGGAGAAGTTAGGGCTGAACATCCTTAGCCTAGGAAAGAAAGAAGAAGCAGAACAGTTATTCTGCAGTTACTTCCAGTACAAGTCAAAGCAAGATTTACATCCTTGTTACTGTGAAGAAGTTGGGCTGGGATTCTCCCAGCTCAGGTAGTAGCAAGCTTTGCTACAATCACTTCACAGTTCTAGCAGGAAAAATCCCTAGTGCTGTGAAGAAGAAGTCAGGACTGAGTATTACTCAGTTTAGGAAGTAGGCTTTGGGATTATCTTCCAAGAGTCATAGTTGGGTTGTGTTTAGCTCAGTCCAGAACCTTGACACAGAGAAACATCTCTTGTGTCAAGATCAACAACACAACCCACTTCCATCTTGTAGGATCCTTTTGGATCTGAGTGGTAGAAGCAAGTTTGCTCTAAGGTAGGATTCTGTTGAGAATCTGAGCTGTAGGACTTGGTTTCAAGTCTGAGGTAGCTGAGTCATTCTCACTAAGCTGTAGGGCACTTGTGCCTGAGGTAGGATCTGGCTGCAGATCTGAGGTAGGGCCTGTGTGTCTGAGATTGTAGGAGTGTCATTCTCTCTGAGGTAGGATACCTAGTGGATCTAAGGTAGGGATATCCTCCCAGCTTGAGTGTAGGGTCTTTGGCCTGAGGTAGGTGATCTGCTGATCTCTGAGTTGTAGGCCCTTGTGGCTGAGTTATAAGTCTTGGATGAGATTGAGAGATCTGAGGTGTAAGCTCTTTGGAGTAGAGTTTTGGAGAAGTTCCTAATCCAATAAGATAGTTGGATATGTGGGAGGGAAAGTGGATGTACCCTTGTTAGGGGAACCACTATAAATTTTGTGTGTGCTCTGTGTGTTTGTTGTGTTGTAGGTTACATATCTTGAAAGCAAAATCCAACAGACTAATAAAGCATCAAAAGAAAAGAAAACAAAAGATAAGTCACTAAGGACTAAGAAACCTATTCACCCCCCTCTACGTGATTTAGCTATCCTTGAAAGCAAAGACTTTCAATTTCTTCATACATTGCTGCTTTCCAATGCGGAATAGAAAAAGCCTCCTGATAGTTAACCAGGATAGCATTTGCCGAGAGAGCAAGAGCAAATCTCCTTTCAGCTGAGGATAGACGAGCATAGGTTACACCATCATGAATGTAATGTTTAGTGCACATTCTAACTCCCATTTATAGAGCAATAAGAAGGTCAAAATTTTACTTGTTTGCTATCATAAATCCATCTATTTGAGAGATTACTAGCCCGGGAACTGTCAACAATAACTCCAAAGGAAAGGGAGAATCAGAAGATAGAGGCAAAGATAAAGGAACTGGTATTGGAAGAGAAGATAATGGCGTAGAAGGTGGAACAGATACATGTGAAGGTGTGGAAAATATATGAAGAAACAGTGAAGAATCAGATGGCATGAGAGTAATAGCTTGAGAAAAATAAGGCATATATTCAGATAATGTATCATCAGCAGGAACAAACTATTTCCTCAGCAAGGGATCTAAAAAACGATACCCCTTTTGAGTCAGACAATAGCCCAAAAAGATGCACTTTACCGAGCGAGATGAAAGCTTGTCATGACCAGGAGACGGAGAATGCACAAACGCTGTTCAGCCAAAAACACAGAGAGGTAAAGAAAAAAGTTAAGTTCCTGAATGTAAACTAGAGAATGATGTGTGGCCCTGAAGAACCAATGAGGGAATACGATTGATGAGATAACAAGAATGGAGCATAACATGTCCCCAATATGAGTGAGGAACATTCATATATGTGAGAAGGTTGCGAGTAAGATCCAAGAGATGTCAATTTTTGCGTTCAGTAACCCCATTTTGCTGAGACATATAGGGAAAACTAGTATGATAAATTATGCCCCGATGCATACAAAAATCGAAAAATTGTTGACTAAGATATTTCTGAGCATTATCTGTTCGAAGAATTTTTAAGAGAAACATCAAATTGAATTTGTATCTCATTATAAAATATTGTGAACACAGAATAAAGTTCGGAACACTCTTTTAAAAAATACAACCAAGTACAACGAGAGAAATCATCAACAAATGTAATGAAATATAAACTTACTCTACCAACAATCCTAACAAAAGAAGGAACCTAAACATCTGAATGAACAAGTTCAAATGGATGAGAAGTGCTTCTTCCTTATCTTGTTGGAAAGGAAGAACGATGATGCTTGCCAATTTGGCAGACCTCACAGTTTAAAGAGGAGTCCTCCTTAGGCAAATCTGGTAGGAGTTGGTAGATAAGATGAGGAGGAGGATGACCAAGGCAATGATGCCAATGCAGAAGAGAAGGGGAGAAAGCATTGACATTGTCTAGGAAGAAGAGCTTGTTGCTTTTAGTCTCAGTAACAATCTTCTCCTTAGAGTGTAGATCCTGAAAAGAACAAGTAGTAGAAGTAAAGGTAACCATTCAGTTTAACAATTTACAGAGAGCAGGAACAAAGAGCAAATTCTATGGAAAATATGAGATGTAAAGCGTGTCCTCAAGCCACAAAGTAGGAGTGATACAGACTGTACCCGTCTCGCATATAGATGACGGATTACCATCCACAACAAAAACTGGAGGAGACCGATTATGTTTATTCAAGCAAAAGAGTAAATCAGAATCACCTATCATGTGATTACTAGCACCTGAATCAATTAGCTACTTACCCTGAGTGACTACATTATCACTGGTAAAAGAGGAAGAGGCAAGAGATGTGGAACTTTTTGTGTTGTTGCCCGTAGATAGGCAAAGATGAGGATATTTAGCCCAGCAATGATCAACAAGATGACATGGCTTGCCACAATGAGAGCAGACATGACGAGACACACCCGCCCATTAGTATGACCTCCACGAATACTAGAATTACCATAGCGAACCTGATGAGCAAAAGTATTAGGATGAGGTGGGGAGGAAAGCAGAGGGCGCTGAAGAAGAGTGGTAACAGTTGCAATACAGACAGTAGTGTCATCAAGAGTGCGAGAATCAGTTTTGCCAAGAATTTGTTGTCTTATCATGTCATAAGATTCTGGAAGGCGAAGAAGATAATGCACAACCAGAAGCTTCTGGAAGTTTTTGTGCTGCTCAACTATATCGGCTGAAAATGGATGATGTTGTAGAATTTCATCGCCAAAAGCTTGTATTTCCTGAAAAGCAGCAATATGAGTCAAAGTGGGGTGGACAAACAAATCAGCATATAACGTGTATATGCACGAGGTCTGAGCGCCCTTCGAGTACAAAGCAGCAAGATGAGTCCAAATAATTTTAACAGTCTCATCATGTTGAATAACCGATAAGCACTCATCAAAGAGACTATTAGTAAGACACGTCCTGACCAAAACATCATTTGCATCCCAATCATCAAAGGCAACATATCCATGAGCTAGAGGGTCATCTATGAGATGATGGCGTTTGCGTTGAGACCTCAGCAAGAACACAAATGAAACACTTCAGCTGGGTAGTTCGGGCCAGTCAACTCGGAAGCAGTTCCAAGGTTTCCAGAAGGAGTAGAAATAGTTGGTGCGGTTTGAGAAGATGCGTATAAACTTGAAGAAGAGCACTCGTTATCAGCCATGAAGAAGGCGGTTGGAAATTGAATCCGCGCGGATAGAAGAAAAGACCAACAGGCAGTTAGAAAAATCAGAGTCCGCAGAGACCGCAAAAAATGCGTGCAAAGCGGACTACAGAAACTGCTAGAGGCGAGCGGTTAAAAAAAGAATTCGTGCGAACTGAAGAAACCGCTAGAGGCGGTAGTTAGAAACTAAAATTCGCAAGCATCACAACAGAGCAAAGCGAGCGGTTAGAAAAGAAGTACCCGCAAGGATCGGGTGAGCTCTGATACCATGTGAGAAAATATAAATAACAAGCTTTTCATTCCACAAAAAGTTAACTTACATGAGTATGTTCCCCTATTTATAAAAAAAAGAAGGAAGAAAATTACAATAGACTATGTGGGACTAAAATACAACATGCGATCTAGGTGGTTACAAAAAATTTAGACCACTATAACTGAGCGGTTAGGCATTGTCCGCTTTACACTTGTATCCGTCGGACTCTACTAGCAGTTCGCTGCCGCCGACCGAAAACATCAATCTAATCCACATAAGCGAACAGAAGCAAAATTCCGCCAAACTCCAGGTCAGTTCCCTTGAACATCAGGCCGCAACAGTCACCTGTACCTGCAACTTCAGCTGCTCCTCAGACTGCAACTTCAGTTGTGCCTCTATCCGCATCGACTTCAACACTATGTTTGCCAAGTCTGCAATAATGAGATCAGAGCGTGACCAAAACACAAATGGCTAGTCCTCTTACCAGACCGCCAGAGAAAATCCGCAACATAGCGGGAATCAGATCGCCAAGGCTAACCCGCCAGTCCGCTAAACTCATTCCACCAGTCAATCTGCCAGACCGCTTGGACTCGGTTTTCAGTCTGCCAAAACTCCAGAATGCCTGGACTAAGCCGCCAGATGCAAACACTTCAGATTGCTTGGACCAAATCGGCAGACCGCTTAACTGCCAGGCCTCCTGACCAAACCGCCATTCCGCCAAGCTCTATAAAATCTAACAACCGGCTTGCATGCTGGGTTGATGTCTAGCGAGTGGGTGATGACTTGCGGGTCAACCCCGAGCATGTCCTCAGAACTCCAAGAAAATACGTCTTGGTTGGCGTGTAAGAAGTTCATGTACTCCCCTTGCTCCGCATGGGATAAGAGTGACCCGAGTAGCACTGTGCAGACAGAAATTCTCTCACAGACCGAGATCTCGATTAGGACTTCAACTTGAGTGACCCTCTGTATTGAGGTTTCATCCCGTAAATCAAAGCTTTTGATGGACTGGGATGCCTTCTGCGACGATTGGGCTTGGTTGAGTTAGCAGATTTGTGCCATTGCCTGATCCCCCCGGACAGTGCCTATACCGTAGAGTGTTAGGAATTTCATCGCCAGATGGGGTATGGAGGGAATTGCCCTGAGTGTAGCTTATAGTGGCCTGCCGAAGATGGTGTTGTAGGCGGATTCACATTCCATGACAAGGAACTGGATATGGTGGGTTGCTTGCCTTGGGTATTCTTCCATGGTCACCGGGAGAGAGACCATGCCCCACACGGGGATCAACCAGTTGTTAAATCCGAAGACGAGGCTGCCCGCGGGACGGAGATACTCTTAGCGGAGCCCCATATTCCAGACCACGGCCATGAACATGGCGTCCACTGATCTTCTGTTGTCAACGAGAATCCTCTTGACCATCAAGAAGGGCTCTCTTACTCTCGCGCTGATGACTTAGGGATCTTGATGTGGCTTGCGCACTCCCGCTATGTATTTGTCCTCGAAGCGAATAGTGCGATCTTTACGTGCCCTTTTGTCGGGATGCCCCATTGTTTCGAGCTATGGTGAAGACCTATACGACCAAGACGGGGGGGGGGGGGGGCGACAATCGTCTTCACCTCCATGCTTAAGATCGTGCTCATCGGGCCCTGCGGAGCTTCACGGAGACTAACGTAAACGTTAAGTATTCCGTTGCGTTGCTGCTTGTTTTGAGGTGCTTGTGCACGACAAGCGTTGCTTCCAAAGAGTTGTAGATTTTTGGGATCGCCTTCCCACAAACGGCGCCAAACTGTTGCGGGTCACCCGACTTTCCCCAGTCTGGAGAATCGGACCACCTTTGCTCGGAGTTAAGCCGGGTGCTCAGTTAGTTAAAGAAAACCACAACAATGAACACAAGATGTTTTTGTCGTGGAAAACTCAATAAGGGTGAAAAACCACGTGGCTGAAATTGTGTCGAGCCAAAATCCACTGGCTTCTTGGAGTGTTACAAAAATTTGTTTGATCTCGGAGGGCGACATGCCGCTACTTCGTTACAAGCATGGTAAATGAGAAAAAACAAATAAGGCTCCGTTTGGGAGGGCTTATTTTCACCGGTCAAGCAGTTACGGCCGCATGAACCAGACCTTACTCGCAAACAGAGCCTAAGTCTTCGAAGCCTCGATGAAAGCGCTCCTGTCTCGAGATGACACTGAGCTCGTGGAACCTTGGTGGAAGCGTTCCGACTGGAAAATATTCTAAGTCCACAGAGCTTCTGAAGGTTGCATTCTCGTTGACGCAGAGCCTAGATGAGAGCGCTCTCGCGGTGACGGTTGACGTCACTTGAGGCGTAAGGATACCGTAACATAAGGAGTGTGGAGGTAGCGCTCTCGTTAATGCATAGCCTAGATGGGAGCGCTCTGGCGGAGGCGGTTGACGCCACTTGAGGTGTGAGAAGTCTGTGGCACAAGGAGAAGAGCGGAGCGAATTCCTGAGCGGAGAATCGGCCTAAGCCACAATCCCGCCGAAAAACCTTATAGCTCTCTCTAACTTCTGAAGTTGCTTGGCTTGAAATGAAGGCCTGATGACCTATTTATTGTTTTCTGGAGGGGCTCGTCAGTAATTGCGCGAGGGAGTGATTTGTGCTGGAGAATGACGTCGTTCCGTTTCGATCACGCGTATCACCACGTTCGTCAAAATAACAGTAGTGCTCGGAGCGCGCGTGGCTCGGCCACCCGGGGGAGCGGCCTGGGGGCCGCACGGGCTGGGGGCCGCACGGGCTGGCTGCGCACACGCCTTGTGTGCGCGCGGGTAGCGCGCACACGCTTTCCGCGTGGGTGCGCGTACTGGCCGTGCGTGCCCGGGGGCGGGCTTGGCGCGTTCACTTGGTCTTCCCGAGCGATTACGGTTCTCTGCGTGCCACTGGACCGGTTGAACCCACATTTATTTGAATTGTCTTGACTGGGAAATTTCATGGGGACCCTCTCAACAATGTGTTTATTTTATACGTGATGATAAAAAATATAATAATGCTAAAGTATAATTTTTTAATATTACATTATTATAGTTCAACCCGATTGAACCGATTGAACCGGTTCGATGATTTCTACGTGTTCCACCATCAAGCTCTATTTAGTATTTACTTCGGTTCAATCTTCCTTTCAATTCTCAAGTCAAAACCCTTCATTTGTAAAATGTATCTTCCTTTCAATTTTCAAAACCCTTAGTATAATTTTTTAGTAGGAATAGCGCCGGTTGGGGAACAGCTGATAAGACGGATTGTCAAAACGACGGATCGCCACATGAGCAAATATTAAGCGTCCATCTCCAACAAACCAACGGCACAAAACTCTCGATCCGTGGCACCGAATCTCATGCGCCACAATAAAGCCATACTTGACGGTCGTCCTTTCCATCTGCTTCTCTCAGAATTCTTACTTTTCCGTAGTCCAAAAACCAAGTAATCAAGATAACACGATGGACGCCGGAGGCAAGATCAAGAAGGGCGCAGCTGGTAGGAAAGCTGGCGGCCCAAAGAAGAAGCCAGTCTCCCGCTCTGTCAAAGCTGGCCTTCAGTTCCCCGTCGGCCGTATCGGTCGCTACCTCAAAAAGGGCCGATATTCCCAGCGCGTTGGCACCGGCGCCCCCGTCTATCTCGCCGCGGTGCTTGAATATCTTGCCGCTGAGGTAAGCCTTTTTTCTTTTCATACTGTTCGATCTCCAGATCTCTATTGATTACATAATTTCTGGTTCCAGGTTTTGGAATTGGCTGGAAATGCTGCGCGAGACAACAAGAAGAACCGTATTATACCAAGACATGTGCTCCTTGCCGTGAGGAACGATGATGAACTCGGGAAGCTACTCGGCGGTGTGACGATCGCGCATGGAGGGGTACCTCCCAACATCAACCCTGTCTTACTTCCGAAGAAGGCGGTTGTCAGTGAGCCCAAGTCTCCGCGCAAGAACTCTAAATCTCCCAAGAAGGATTAAAAATGTCGGCTTGTAATCTTCATTTGCAATGAAACTATCTGTGCGGAGCTCTGTTAAAAATGTCGGCTTGTAATTTTCTTCTGTATTTGTGCGTGAAAGCTGATGGCTTGTTGAAATGTCCTCTAAAATTGATTGAATTTATGTTCTAAGATCTGTTTGGCATGAAGCTTTCGATGGATTTTTAGGTGAATTTTGCGGTTCTCTCTTCTCACCCTTATACGTTATAAACTCTAAAGCCTCATTATCATTTTAGGTTTTTGTTTTTGGGCAAAATAAAAATTTATGTTGATTTGCAACATGGTTTTTCAAGTCTGTTTTGAGGCAAAACGAAAATATATGTTCGTTTGTATCATGATTTTTAGTTTGAATTGGGGATTTCATATTTACCTAATTTGTTGATTTTTTCAATTGAATCTTGTAAACTTCTTAATGTCTTGATATAGCGAAGCTTGAAACTGTGCATTTACTATTGTCTTGCTGGATCAAGACTTCTCAAAATTTGTGCATTTGGTATTCTCTTGTAGGATTAAGACTTTTCAAAAATGATGCATTTGCTACTCTCTTGCATGATCTATTGCTTTTATGAGATCAATCTCTGAAATATTTAGCATAACTGCTAATGTTGCATATATTCTTTCAACTATTGTCTTTTTTGGCGCTGCTTGGCCTTTGATGTTGTTTGCAATATGAGTGAGGCCGCTGCTGCTATTATATCAATAGCCAATGGTTTCATCTTTTTTTTTTCTTGGTTGGCTTGTTGCTATTATGTTTTATCAAGAATACGGTAGGTGCAAATAAAATTACTATGATTGATCATAGAAAAACTTTTTCTCTTTCTATATAACTCAATAATTGCTTTTATTTATTAATTTAAATTAATCCACATATTTTAAAAAACACAAGATACACATGTGAATTAGCACACTCAAATGTAGATCATAGAAAAATAACCCACAAATGAACTTTAAGAATTTTGTTTTTGAAATTTATATAAATATAGGTATACCTCTCCATGGAGACGTGTATGAGGTACAAAAAAAGCTCCAGAAAGGGCTGTCTGTAGAAGCGTATGAGGTCCTTCTCATGGATGAGGTACTTTCTCTTGAAAAATCTCTAGAAATTGTTCTAGAAAAGAAGTGCCTGAGGACCTTTTTCATGGCTTTATACAAGGAGAAAAATGTTGCCTAAAATCACACTGCCTTAGAAAACTGTTGCCCTATGTTGTTAAAAGTGTGCCTCAGGTGTGCCTAAGGCTTTAGGCTCAGAGGCTTATGTGTTCGTGCGCCTTTTTTGTGCCTTGCAAGCATAAATGCACGTCTTGGTGTGATTTTTGTTGCAGTTTTTTTCAAAAAAGAAAGAAAAAAATGTAAGCTTAATAGTTTTTGCATGATTTAGTATTTGTGAAACATAATCGAATGTTAATACTATAGATATGATGCAAGTGATTGCATTAATTTTATTTTTTAAGAGATATAAATGATGATAATGAATGATTAATGAATACAATAGATGAAAAATCTGATCAAGAAGATGTGTTGATGTTTTTTTTGAAATGAATGTGGTTGCATCTTGCTTTTGTCAGGCGCGCGCCTGCGCCTAGATTCTAAGATCCTTTGTGCCTTGGTGTGCCTTGCACCTTTAATAATTAAGCCATTGCCTTAAAAAAATGTTGCCTGTGAACAGTCGACCTTCCCCAAATATCATTTGCAGTGATAATATCGTGGGGAAGAAGAAGATGCACTGCCTGTAGAACCTCTGTTTTGGGTTCAACAACAACACCAGGAGGGTCGTTTGCCGGTAGAAGATCAGCACATGGTGCTGGTCGAGGAAATTTTGACACGTGGGAGGGGTTTTGTGAGTGGTCGCGGGAAGATTGAGATGAGCCTTTTCCAAAACGCGTGAAAATGGAGGAGAGTAGATCTATTTTGAAAGGGGGGGTATTTATTGAAGGAGTGAAAACGATTTGGTTTTGGATCAAAACCAAAAAATACCAAAATAGAGGCAAACAAACAGCTACATTGAGACTGCGAAAACTCAAAATGAAAATCATTTGTGAAAGCGGTGCAAATTGCAAACAAATGGGGCCTAAGGCTGTGTTTCCCAATTTCAAATCTTTTGTTTGTTTGACATTTTTTAGGATGGAGTTGGCTCAAACCCCAAATCTATTGGTTTTGGATTTTTAAAAATTAGTCTTTCCACAAAACCGACAAAATTGAAAGCAACGGCTAGATGCTTCTACTTTCTTGAAGCCCAAGCGTCTGGTCTTGTGTTTTGGAACCTGAGGCTGGGCCTTCGACAGATTCTTCCTGGAGTTACTTGCATCAATGAGTCTTCTTCGACCTTCTTGGATTACTGCTCTTGCCATGTTTGATTTTTAGGGTCATCTCTACTGCTTGCTTCGGTCCTCTTTTCTGTTCTCTTAGACGGTTTTTTTCGGTCACAACTCTTGCCTGTTTAAATATGGTGATAAAGTTATATTTCTTACACAGTTTCTTTTAGGGAGTTTATATTGACAGCCCGTATATCGATATTGGCAGTCCGACAAAATAATAAAAACACACATAATATGACCGCTAATAGCAGCCCAAAACACGGAACACACGTCTTTTAAAAATAGGTCTACTATATGACATTTTTAGAAAAAGTGTTCAACATGAAAGTTATAGATCTCGTCGAGATCTACAACTTTCATGTTGAACACATTTCCTAAAAATGCCTTTTAAAAACTTAATTTTTGGGTATCTGTATCCATCGGGCTGTCAATAGTCATTCTTTGGGCTGTTATTATAATTGGGTTGTCAATATCGACATACGGACTGCCAATATAAACGTCCTTCTTTTATCATTGTTAATGCACAGTTTTTTGACCTATTTTTATGATTTTGTTTCTTTTTGGTGGGTTCCTAAAATCTGTTGGAAATTAGAAAAATTTGCAGAATCATTTCAGTTGAAGTGATTTGTACATTGCTTATATTATTTCTTCATTTAACCATATGGAGAAAAATAGGTATCAAGACTCTTTGTTGGGGTGTTTTTGCTTAGGTTAGTTTAGACAAAACACTATTATCATAAAATGCATGTTTGGTAATAACGGTTATGACTTCTATCAAGAAAAGAAAACTAGTTATGAACATAAGAGTGAATGAAGTTTTTTAGGTGAGGTCGCGTGTTCATGAATGATGGTTCATAACTATTGCGTTCATGATGGCTACGTTCGTACCAAATGGAGCCGAATCGGTGTGAACTTATTTTTTTTTCTTTTCAGCAAGCTATAATTTCTTGAATAGTGTAGTATCTCTGCATGTGTCAAGATTGACTCGATAATCACCCGTGAGTTTTGTGTCTACCTAAGGGAGGACTTTACATTGGATGTATTATAAATACTAATTTCAAATTTGATGAAGTATTGGTAGAACACTTTGAGCCGTGCCAAATCCTAATATTTTCAAGATTTCATTTTTAAAAATTCTACGTGTTGGTTCTAAGAGTCTCTTTATCAAAAGATTCAGAAACTGAGATAGTGTATCCCTATCAAGGTGGTAGAAGAGTGGATGCACCCAGATTTTTGGAGAATCACTATTGTTTTGGTGTCTTCTATGCTGTACCTTTTTCTGTGATTACTTGCTGTGCTGTGTTTATATTTATTGCAATAAATTTTTGGCTAACATCCCGTGAATACAAATTCGGTCCTAATTAACAAAAAATCAGTAACCTAATTAAATCAAATTTTAGAATCTTGATTCACCCCCTTTAGAGAATTCTTCGAGGATTTAGTCAACTATTTACACTTTCACTCATGTTTTTCTCTTGTGAAATGCAGCAACAACTACTCGATGTTGTGCGCAAATCGATAGGAACACCGATCTCTCGTCACACCCTTTGTGGAAGGCTCTCAGACATTCTTATTTGACGCATGGTTTTCCCGAATCACCACGCCTCCCTCTTCACGCTTTGGAGGAGAAGGAAAGGCTCAACAATCTACACCTTTCCTCATCGGAAAGTTAGATTTGAATGAACACATCACTGCAAATTGTGCTTTTATAGAAAGCTTAGATCTATTTTTTGGAGGAAGGAAACCGTAATATTCCACCGCCAATCCATGCTTTAGTTTTTGCCTCTTATCTACCTTTAGCTACAACTTTTTGAAGAAGAAAGCCATGAGCATTATATAATCGTGTTGTGAACATCGACTCTAGCCTAGTTGTTTTTATCATATTGCGTGTTGCCGAAGATACTTCAGAAGAAGGGCAACGACCTTAGTAATCACTTGGATCTTTGTTGTCAAGATCGACATTGAGGTTCTTTGGATCTTTATTGTTTAAGGAAGGCATGCTTCTATGGAGTTTTGCTGATCGGGTCTACTTTATAGCGTTTGTTTTTAGCTGCAGAGGAGGAAACCCTATTACTGGATTGGTTCTCAAGTGGACTGGATCAACTTCGACAAGATCAGGTGATTTTTTCTTTCTGATTTACGTTTTCTATTAAATATGTTGAAGTGTAGAATGTATAAAATAGTGAAACCGTAATAGTTCGACGTCCCTGTATTCCATGGTTGGAAACTGCATATTTAATATGACATAAAAGAACGTGAGATTTACTACACGGTTCTCAGTGACTTTGCCTCAACTATAGAAGATGTAAATGAATTGTAGTGAATTAAAGACGAGATTTTCTGAAGGGAGTATCTTCTGAATCCCTAAATCTTTGCCTTGTGATGACCTACAGTGAGTATAATACCATAAAGGAGATTTGTGGTTGCTTGAATGTATATTTCCAAAAGTGGAGGGATTGCTAAATATTCTCCTTGCCGAGAAGTTCTTTAATTTTAAATTTAATGTTAATTTGACAATCGTCCCATAACTGATTGAACTAAAAACACGTGTAACAAGTTGAAGGATAACAAGTCTGACATGTCAAATAATCTCTTTGTCCACTTGGTACTTAGCAAGCTACCTTTCGAATGAAATTTTTTCAAGATTGAAAAGCATAGATTGAATGAGTATATAAGGATAAATGAACTTAAAAGGTTCATCCATATTGAGAATCCGAATTCTGCTAAAAATTGCATGGAGCAAGTTAGTCAACCCACTCAGGTTGCCAACTAATTAGATTCTCATTCCAATAAGCATCATATGAAATCACCAAAACCTAAAGATGGATCCTCATCATAGTTACAGACCAAAAAAACCTTTTTTAAAAAGGAAGGACAAGTACTATAATTGTGGAAAGTGGTGTCACTTGGTCACTGATTGCAAGCTTCCAAAGAATCTTAAGGTTGATGCATCACAGAATAAGAAAAATATGCTGGTGGATAATTTTGGACCATGAACTTGTATTGATATGATAGAAGTGATAGCAACAATGTGTCTTCTGAGTGGTGGCTAAACAACGAAGCTACTTATCATGCTATGAATGACAAAAAACTTCTCACTGAGGCTATATTGGTTAAGGATACTGTGGAGAACTGTAATGAAAGAGGGACTCAAGTGACATATGTTGAGACAATAGATCTTGTACTCTCTTCTAGTAAAATACCAACTCTTTAACATATTGGAGTAATTGTTTAAGGAAATATTTAATCTTTATGAGCTTGCTAGATAAGTCTGAAATGTCTTTTTCAAACTTAAATAGTCAAAAAACTTTAACTGTTAATTCACTTATATGATACATGAAATGTATAGACGTGGATTAAATAATGATAGGATTAATCATGTTAGTTCAAGGCTTCATTTGTTTCGGGATTTCGCCGAGCATTTCCGCAAACGCCATCGGAACAACGGGTAATCAAACGGCCTCGCCGGGTGTTTGCCGCGTCTCCTCCCGCAGCAAGGAGGAAAAGTCGAAGGTTTCCTCCATTTCGATCCCCTCCCCCTCAAGTCCGAAAACTGCTTCTCCACCCGCCGTCTCCTCCTGCCACCGCCACGCCAAATAAAGCCTAAATCTTCTTAATCATAAGACTGTATTTGTTTCAATTGTAGTTGATGAAAAAGGAGCTGATGAGAATGGAGTTTGGAAAAGGAGCTATTTTTGAAAAATAGAGTTTGTGGTAAAAACTGTTTGGGTAAAATGGAGTCTGTAGAGCTGCTTGAAAAGCAGTGCATAAAAATTATTTGTGTAAAAACGGAGTACTAGTTTTGGTAAAAAAATTTAATGCAAAACTATGAACTATTTATGAAATAAAATTATATAACAACTTCTTTAAGCTACACAATATAAAAAATTATCAAAGTTATTCCTTAGTTGCTGGTCCACTACTTGCTAATCGAGCGCCTATGTATCACCTAAAAGAGTCAATACCTAATTTTGTTAGATTCATCTATTATTAGCAAAAATTATTCACTACTTGTTCTAAAAATTACCTTCTATCATAATGCAATTACTGTGCGATAGACTCACGCAGTGCAATCATCTCGTCTACACCTCCAGCTGTATCAGTGCATGCATCCAAATGTCTTTGCGTGTCATTTTACTCTGGATCAACATAATTATTATTATCATTATCATCATCAAATTCACTGAATTCATGACCTGCACGTGAAGTTCGCCTTCAAATAAAATTATGTACTGCCATTATCACAATCACAATATCAATATGTTTTTGAAAACTATATGGATGCATGTCTCTTAGTATTATCCATTTTTTCCATACACCAAAAGTTTGTTCTAACACATTTCGCAGTGATGAGTGCGCTTGATTGAAGATCTATTTTTATCTTACAATCAGATGACTACCATGAGCAAAATCTGGCAGATGATATCAAGTTTTTGGAAAAGGTTTCAAATAATTGCATTGTAGTGGATAACCAGTGCCGACCACGTAATATTTTCCTGTATAAAAAATGAGGGGGTTGGTATTTGTTTATATATCTGAAATGAAAAAAATACACTAATTACATCGAGGTGGGTGCAGGAAGTTATGTGTGGGATTACTAATTGCATAATTAAAAATGTGATTATCGTGTTTCGATCCCTCCTAGCCAGCCATAACGAAGGTGAAACACATGTTGAAGTCACAAGCAACCATACTATTTTGTGTCGGAGTTCCATGTTGCCCACTAAAAGAAATCTAATCTTCAGTCGCTATGCAAGCTTGCATTTGAGTTCCATCAATTGCTCCTATACAATCATTGAAGAAAGGCATGTAGCGAAAATCAAGCAATATTTCCAGCGAAGTACTAATGGTTGGCTTTATAATATCAACATGTAATTGAAATAGATCACAAATAATCAGAGTAAAGTATTTGCTGATGGTTTATGTTAAGTGTTGCAAATGCTCACTAGATTTTCTCATTGTTTCATTATGTGATAATGTATAAAGTGTAATTGCAAGCACCTCTGTAGCTGTGATATGCCTTGATCCTTTTAGTCCGTAATTTTCCTCTAGTGTTTATAATAAATCAATAAAGATATGTTTTGACATCCAATATAGAATCTAACAGGAGCACCACCTAGTAACTATGATGAGCGAATGCCATATAGTATTTTAGGCTCTATTTTCATATTGTATCGCTCATCATATTGTCATTTTTATATAGAAATCATTTAGAATTGAATTGTAATCCATTGAGCATAATTTAGTTTTTTAGATCGTTCTTGTGCATTTTATGCGGGGGGGGGGGGGGGGGGGGGGTTCTTCTCGTATCCTCTCATTTTGTTTTAAGCATTTTTATGGACTGGTGGGTGTGTTCCCTGGGTATGCTTGGTGTTTTTATGCAGATACTAATATGTGTGGAAGTTCCTCGAGCGTCTCTGCATTGTTTCATGGAGGAGGCCAGTCCTCATGCATTTTTGTTCTCGCACAATCACTGCCCCCCTCTATGAAAAACCAGTGTTCGTGCACAGTCTTTTTCCCATCACAACGAGCATCGAGTGAGGTCACTTCTCGTGCGAATTTGTTATTACACGATTACTGGCCCCCATCTTCTCGCATGACCACTGGTCGTGCATGACTAAATGGAAAAAATGACCAGAGAAACGTACGAGTTTACACACGAGTTAATTTTGGCAAGACCTTTGGTCGTGCGAGACAAAACCTTTCCCCCCAAAACCTCGGTTTTTCCTGCCAGTCCAAGTTCCTTCTCTCACGAGTACTGACAGTATCCTTCTCGCATGACCACTGGTCATGCGCCCACTCATGTGATCATCTAAATTCTGCTATACCTATAAATGGTCCATTTCGTCTTATTCCCAAAAACATATGCGATTTTCTCTTTTCTTCCACCATTTTTTGCCATTTTAGGGTTCCAAGGGCTAAGTATCATCCCTTATGTTCTCCCCATCATCCAAAAGCTTAAGAATGAAGGAGGAATAGTAATGCACTCGTCGCAAGCTAGGGATTTGTATAATAAGAAGTGGGCAGTGCAAACCCCTTGAGAAGATAGGTCCATTGGGAGCTTATGACAGTGGTTCCTCTACCCCGGATGATAGCCGATGAGCGAGACATTCACGGAGTTGCTATCTAGAGTCAACCTCTCTATAGAAGAGTCTCAAGCACTATTTGTATCTTTTTTATTCTCTCCTGTACACTAGGTTGATGTGGTAGTATTTTTCCTCTATTTTGTTGACGTTGTTGGATTGAACTTGTATAGACTCCTATTTTCTTTATCTTAAAGCACGTTTCTCTTTGTCCTTTTCTTTAAAGCAGCCTAGGAGGCCTAGTGTCTTCTGTGTTGTGATTTATTGCATGTTATGTGTGATTGATGTGTTGTGATTTAGCTTTGTGGCTTTGTTGTATTGATTGACACGAGCGTTGTGCGAAGCGGAAGTCGGGCAACCCGCGAAAGAGCAAAGTGGAGGTCAGAAACTCGTGGTGGTGTGAAGCAATCCCGACGACCAACATAGTTAATTAGTTTTTCTTTATTGCAAGTAGTTGTTAGCTGAAGCCACCCCCCGTAAACACCGATTTTAGAGACTTCAATCTCAAGTCTCTCCTAAAAGTAAAATCCACCTTTCCGTGCTCTGCCTGAGATTTATACTCGGTGATCACTCCTCATTTTATTATTACTTGACAACAATAAAAGGTGCACTTGCCCTTTCATTGATCGAGACACAATAAGTTTTTGGTGCCATTGTCGGGGAGCACGACACATGCAATTTTAATTCCAAGAGAGTCAAGAGAAAGAATCTCTCCTCTATAAATTGCATCTTTTAGTTTATGCACTTTCTCTTATATGTTTTTTTGCCATTTTCTTACTTGATTTCAATTTGTTGCTCTGGAAGGGAGAAAGGGTACGTCAGTCCCTCTTGACCCTGAGATTGAGCGAACCCTATAAGCCTGGAAATAAGAGCTAGATAAGGTCATGGATACCCGCAACCCAAACCCCATCTGGCAAACCCCTGTAAATGTGAACTAACCCTAATATTAATGTAGAGGAGGAAGTGGTATAGCCGCGGGCTCGTACACTATTTGAGTGCACAACCCATACACGGGGGAGTGTGTACACACCATTAAGCCCAACCATCACCAACCTACAATTTGAGATCCGACCCTCCATTCTAAACATGCTTAGAAATTCTGTTCAGTTTGACGGTCTTCCTCTAGAGGACCCGCATAAGCATATTTTTAATTTCCTTGAGATTTGTGATACCTTCAGGATTAATGTTGTGATGGATGATACAATATGGCAGAAGCTTTTTCCCTTCACATTGAGGGATAAAGCCAAGGCATGGATCATTTCTATACCTTTTAAAAGTATCACTACTTGGAATGAGTTTGTCAACACATTTTTGATCAAGTATTTCCCCGCCGCGAAGATTTTGGCGGCTCGAACTGAAATCCACACTTTCAAGTATTGAGATCAAGAATCCCTTGCCGAAGCATGAGAATGATTCAATGAGATTCTGAGGTGATGCCCTCAGCATGAGGTGACCCTCCAAGCGCTCGTTGATATTTTTTATGAGGCTCTTGATTCTAGCATTTGTTCGAATGTTGATTCTGATTCTGGAGGATCAATGATGGGGAAAAACCCGGATGAGATGTGTCCCATTGCGAAGAATCTGGCTCAATAGAATGCCCAGTAGGGCGATTGAAAAGGAACCCACAGGAAGGTGGCAGCAGGATTACATCAGATAGACCTTTACACAACAATATTCGCCCAACTGGGGGTAATGCATAAAAAATGAAGAGTAAAGTTTAATGAGGAAGGGCACACCTGCTGCCACCCCCATTTTGGCTGTCTTGCCAAAGCTATGGTGCCAATGGGCACCACTCATTTGAGTGCCAAATGGGGAGCTCCTCTACCGATTCATCAATTGCCAACCCATATGAGGAGGTGAATTATTTAGGCAATCAGTAGAGAGGACCCCTTTCTCCAATTCAAATAATCCCGAGTGGAGAAATAACTCGAAATTTAGCTATAGAAATGGTCTGCAACAAACACAGAGAAGACAAGCCAGTGGAAGCCAACCCCCACAATCATTTACTCAACCCCAATATAATCAGGGCAAGTTAGTGGAGAGAGCATCGTGCGATGATAAGTTGGATCAACACATTGATTACACGATGTACTTTATCACAAATCAAAATGCCACGATAAAGATCCTTGAGACCCAGATATCCCAACTTGCAAAGCTTATAACTGAGAGAATGCCCGGTACTCTCCCAATCCAATCATAAAATAACCCACGTGAGCAAGAAAGAGGTTCCTTGGATCTTTCTCCAAATTTTAGTGAAGGTATCGTTGCCGAGTGTAAGTTGAATAGTATCCCAACTCAGGTGCTAGTTGACACGAGCTCCTCCCGAAACATTATTGCGTTATAGGACGTTGATAAGTTCAACATCCATACTGATGAAGAGGAGACTACTAGTGGTGGAAAATGATGAGAGTGTTGGTACTGTTGGAACTGTTTCAGATGTTGAAGTGATAGTAGATGGAAACACTATAACTGATGAGTTCCAAGTAATGGGCTACCCTAAAATGATTTACCACTCATTTTCGGCCTCCCATTGATCACGACTCTGCATTTTGCAGAAGGATGCCTTTGTAACACCTCCCCTATAATGACCGTATAATATGGGTCCGAACGGGGCCCCATAACATACAGATACCATAGCTTTAGCGTTAAAAGATGATATTTACTACCCATCTAAAAACTCAGAATAAACTAATAGAGGAAACATACCAACAATAACTAAAAGTTATCCACCAAAAGTCAGGAGTATCATCAAAAATATGGCCTTAAGGCCTTACACACAACAAGTCCAAAACTAAATGACAACAATATCAACCATCAACGTGCGAAAGCACTCATAGGCTACCTCAGCATGTAAGCCGGAAATACCAATAACATGGAGCATCACAGTCAATAAGAAAATAAGCTAATAAGCATGGTAGTCACTTCATGAGGCTTAGGCCTTTTCGGCCGGCGCACTTGCTCCCGCTTGCGATCCTTGCCCTGTAAAAATTTGGTGGTAACGTGGGTCAGCAAAGGCTGACCTCAACTGTGTAACCAACACATCTCCTCCCGACTGTCCCTAGTGGACCCCGGGGCACTCCATCACCCTATAGGTCAGCACTTTGTATGCAATATACATAAACATGTAAAGCAGTAAAACAAGTTTGGATGTCTCATACAACAAACATGTTTATACGTTGAGCACAAGAAAAAGGGGGCCTACAATACAGCATGTATGCAATCCTGAGTTTCACCTAAGGCACACTATCACGTATGCATCTAACACATCATCATAACATAACAACTGTGTACTTCCAATTTCCCCGTCAGCGTCAAGACACAAACAAAAAGGGTACTGCAATTCCCCTAACGACATACAAGACGCCACACAGAAATCTTGCTAAGGCCCCACCCGCTCATGGGTCTTAGACCCGGGCTTGCCTGTAAACTCTGACTTCTCACGTTAGGATTCTGTCACACACACAAACCGATTCTAAGAACCCTTGCTGGACCCCACCCGCTCGTGGGCTTCATTGCTCGGGCTTGTCCTATGCTTGGTGTTCTCGTCAGTCTCATAGAAGGGGACTAGTCTCACCGGGACACTCTCCCCACATGACTTGCACGTCACGGGATAGCCAGCCGACCATGGAGACAAAGACCCACCTTAGCACATCACAATCCATAACCTTTCCTACCCTAATCCATAATTCGTACTGCAATGTTCCCGCGCACCAAAGAAACCATCTACCGCCAATGCGAAGCTAACCTTGTCAGACTCCGGCTACACGTACTCACTCGGAAAAAGGGGAAAACACATACATCACAAATGACATCTTGCCGCAACGGATTTCTACAAAATCCTTAAGGCTCGTTATGCAACATCACCGAGTCGAACTAACGGTCGCGACTACGGCTTCACCCACAATGCCTAATCCACTAACGAAGAGGATATCTAATGTAATATCATGCCGGGAATGGACACAATCAACTTGGTGGTTCCTCTTGAACCATGGCGACCCAAACCCCTCTCATTTGAGAGATTTGGTGCCCAAAAGCTTGAAAAGCAAGAAAGAAAGAGATGCTATGCATGCATCCTAGAAACCGAGAGGAGAAATGTCGTTACCTTATGACCCCTCTTCCTAGCCATTGAATCCTTGCTTTGAACAGATTGACATGAGCACCTCCACACCCTCTCTACGGATCTGGTCTCAGAACGACGATCGGAGCTCTGAAGCTCCGTCAATGATGGAAGGAAGCTCTCTCCTTCCTCCTCCCTTATCTTCCTCTCCACCCTACTCTCACTCTAAAAGGTGAGAAATGAGGGGAAAGAACCTCTCAGCCCTAATAAAACTGTTTGGGCGGAAGATCCTGGGCCCTTGGATTGATTTTGAGGAAGCATCAAACGACCACAAAATAAAATGACAGAACAGCACCCGCCCGCACAATCAGTGGCGCACGATCAGTGGTCATGTGCACTAGATCTAGTGACCGTGCACTCTAGATCCAATGCCAAGCTCATCGACCTACCGCCAGCGGTATCTCTACCGCTGGGCGCTAGCTCCCAGCGACTCCAGGTCTAAAAACTTGGGTGTTACAACTCCTCCCCTTTAGAAGAATTTTGGCCTCGAAATTAAGCATGCACTCAAACCAAAAGCATACCTGAAGTAAAAAGTTCTAGGAAGTCCTCCCGCATTGCTTGCTCACGCTCCCAAGAGAACTCTTCACGCCCGCAGTTATCCCAACGCACCTTCACGAGCTTAACTTCTTTGTTCCGTAACTACCGAACTTCCGTATCCTCTATACTAACTAGACGAACTCACGTCCTCAAGTTCCCTTCTATCGGCACCGATGCTGATTCGATTACCACACTAGCCTCTACTAAGGCTTTCCTCAAGATAGAGACATGGAAAACATCTTGTAATCTACTCATCTATGTGGGCAACACCAACCGGTATGCTGCTTCTCCCACCCGTTCTATAACCTCGAAAGGTCCCAAAAACCTCGGACTCAACTTCTTGAGTCGGCGAATCCGCAAAATGCCCTTGAACGGCTTGATCTTTAGATAGACCCAGTCGCCAATCGCAAACTCCACATTCCTATGGCGAGCATTTAAATACTTTGCTTGCCGGTCCTGGGCAACCTTCATGCGCTCTTGAATGGTTCGCACCAACTCACATGCATCATCCACTACTTCTTTTCCCAAAAGCTTGGTTGATAGTTTTACTTTCAAGACTACCTAAACACCTAGAGGGGGGGGGGTGAATAGGTTCTAATGCTTGTTCTCACTTTTAGGCAGAATACAATAACTGAATTAAATCACACAGCACAGCAATCACAAAAATTCATACAACACAGATTGCGCACAGTTTTATAGTAGTTCCCCAAGGTCTGGGTATATTCACTTTCCCCCCTTCACTTATCTAGTAGTGTGCTAGATTCGGCCAAACTTCCTCTTTAACTCAGATCAGCAGATCCTACAGCTCAGAACCTGGAAAGGTTCCTACAACTCAGAACCCAGAATGGTTCCTACAACTCAGGCTCAACAGCCCTACCTCAGCCTTGACACAAGGCCTACAACTCAGAGAAAAAGTTTCTCCTACACTCAGGCAACAACCCTACCACTCAGAGATCAACTCTCATACACTCTGCCTTTATAACATAGGCTTACAACTCAGATCTATGTTGATAGACCCTACAGAAATTAGAAAAGAGTTTGTATTATCTTGCCTTTGATGAGAGAGAAAAGGACAAGACAGTTCTTGATCAGCTGATGAATGAAATCAACTGAATCTGAGCTTTCTTCAAAGCTTCTTGAATCTGAACTTAGCTGAGTTGATTTCCCAAACAACTTCTTAAGAAACCAGTGATGGCTTCCTTCTTCTTCTTTAAGTGGCTGGATCCCTCTCTATCCAACACCTTTGATGATACTTCTGAATTCTTGATAGAACTCTTCTTAGACAGATCCTGAGATCGTCTTCTTAGATCTTCTGATGAAGATCTCCTTCCAAGCCTTGCACTTTCTTGATTTGATTCTTCAATCAGTTTGTATGTTTGTTGCTCTCCAGATCAAATCATTAATATCGCCTTCTAAATCTGTCTATTTATAGACCTTCTTCATGGTAACCGGCTGATCCAGTTTCTAACTGTCTTCTGACAAGTCTGACAGCTTCAGTTAACCTGTTGCAACCCACAGCTGTCAAATCTTCAAACAGATCCTGTGCCTTTGTCTTGGACAGCAAAGTGTCGAGACTGACTGTCAGAAAGTGTCAAGACCAACTGTCTATATGTGTCGACACAAGTAACTTAGGTGTCGACACAGCCTTTGATGATGCCAACTAGTTTGCCTTTAAGTCGACTCAGCTTCTTCAGAACTTCATCTTGAGAATGAGTCGGCACTGAGAATTTGTGTCGACTCAAGCACTTCATCATTCTTCAGGAAATGACTTGGTCTAGACTTGCAGTGTGTCGACACAAGTCCTGTGTGTCGACACAGTTGTTATAGATTCAGAACATAGTATGTGTCGACACTGCCTTCAGGTGTCGACACAGATTTTGTCGACTCTGCCAATATGTGTCGACTCTGTCTTCTGGTGTCGACACTACTATCGTCGACCCTGCCAATATGTGTCGACTCTACCTCAATGTGTTGACACTGCCTTCTGGTGTCGACTCTACCTCAATGTGTCGACACAGCTTCCTAGTGTTGATACAGCTGTTGTCGACTCTACTTCTGTAAGTCGACACTGCTTCCCAGTTGTCGACATAGTTGAGATCGACTATACTTCTGTGAGTCGACACTGCTTCCCAGTGTCGACATAGTTGAGATCGACTACACTTCTGTGAGTCGACACTGCTTCCCAGTGTCAACATAAATGTGGTCGACTATCTTTCTCTGTGTCGACACAGCCTTCTTCAAGTGTCGACACAATTATTCTGAAGTGTTAACATAGCTTTTTCTGGTGTCGACACATGGACTTAGAATAATTTCCTGTACTTTTAGTACTTTCTTAATCTGCACATGTCAACTCAAAATAACATCAAATACACCTTGATGTATATCATAAAGCTAAGTTAGGCTTCTTCAAATCAGGTACATATTTTCCAATGTACCCAACAATCTCCCCCTATTTGGAGAAGTCATAACCCTTTTAGCTCATGATATACACCATTTAAAAAAAATATAATATGATGATGTATATAAGCATGATATTATAGGAATACTTTAATAAACAAAACATACAGCAAATTCATCACAGAATAAAGATGAACATTAATAAATGATTACAGAACAATGTTTTGTTTATAACTTGGAAATGTTTGTTACAGATGTTTACATTGAATGACTTAACAAAACATTACAAAACAATTGAAAGGACTGGTAAGTTTAAGCTAAGACTGATCAGGCTCTCTTATGACAATTCCTTTGCCAGATTGAATTTGAGCCTTCACAGCAGGTTCAGCAACCTCAGCAGGCTTCTTGCCTTTCAGATCAGCTTTCTTCTGAGCTTCTTCCTTGAGCCTTTGCCTCTCAAAGTAGTGAAAGGGCTTTGAAAAATATTTGCTTGGCTCCTGAGCATCTGGTGGTAGCCTCCCCATCTTGGCTTTTCTTCTATTTTGAACTATAGCCTCCTGCCTAGCTTCATACTTTTGCCATTCAATCTTATTATACCACTTTCCTCTTTCCTGGACTTGATCCTTTACAGCCTTCCATGCTGTCAGTATAATGTTTCTTGAAGTGGGACTCCATTGTTCAAAGTCAGACCTAAGTTCAGCTTGCTCTCTAAATCTTTTCTTGGACAGTAGAGCATCTTGTTGTTCTTTCAAACTTGCATCAGGCTTATCAACTTTCTCAATAACAACATTTGTAACCTCCTGTGGAGGACTATACATAGCCTATACTTGCTGATTAATCATATCAAAATCTGCAGGGGGTAAATGACTTGGGCAACCTCAGGTTGATTGCCTTCAAGTAAACCTTGTTGAATTCCTGACTCAGCCACCATAACATCATCACATAAAGGTGGATATCCCAATGTAGCTCGAATACTATTAGTCACCCATTTGGTGTGTTCTGAGCCAGCATGAACTAATAATCTCTCCCCCTTTAAGACTTCTCTTTCAATATTGTCTCGGAGATCATCCTTCTGAAATCTGATCTGGCCATCAAGATAATTCACACCCTCTTTAAAATATGGTTTCAACTTTTGAAGCTTAGTAGATATCTCTGTCTGAGAGGTTGTGATAGCAGTTTGAACTGAAGTGATAACCTCCTTGAGTTTCTGATCATACCCTTCCATTTCTTTAGCTCTTGCAGCAGACAGTCCTGCAGCAGTATCTACTACCTTATTGAGAATCTCATTGTGAGATTCAGCCAGATTATCATTCATCCTCAGCTGATTTTCCAAAACATAACCTTGCTTCAAAGTAATATCATCTACTTTAGTAAGAATGGACTGCTGTTGTTTAGCCAAAAATACTACAACATTACCTCCCTTATGGAAGCAATCTGTCATTTCCTTTTTATTCATATTCACCTCAAATCTGATAGATTTAATGTCTTGAGCCAAGTCAAACTGAAGTGACTTATTATTCTCATCAACATATTTCTCTAAAGCTACTCTTTGTTCATCCAGCTTCACCTGCAAATCTACCATGAACTTGTTGTAATCAAATTCAGATGGAGATTGGTGAGCTGTGGTCTGTAGTGCTTGCTTATAGCTTTTGCTCCTTCTCTTGAAGACAATAAGTTTCCACTTCTTAGCCATTCTGGCTTCTTCATTCTCAGAATCTGATGAGCTTTCTATCTGAACTCTTTCAGGAGGAGGAGGAGGAATGTCTGTCTCAGTGACATGTTGATCAACCTCAACATTCACAGGCTCCCCCTGAATAACTAGCTCCTCCTCAATTTCTTGTTCCTTTTCAACTTCTTGCTCTATCTCAATTGCTTGCTCTATCTCCATGTCTATTGCCTTCTCAATGTCTTTCTCCTCCTCTACTCTATCAGTAGCAATTTCAACATTAGGAAACAACTCATCTAGAGTGTATTCCTTCTGAGCTTGAACAGAAGATGAATCATCCAGATCAGCAATGTTCAAATCTTTAGATAAATCTATTTGTTCTTCCTCTTGCACTGGTTGTGAAATCTTCTCCCTCTGCAGTTGTTCAGTATGTGGAATGTCCTAGGTAGGAGAATGAACTTGCTCCCCCTGCACCTGTGCAGGATCAGTAATATCCTAAGCAGGAGAATGAACTTTCTCCCCCTGCGCCTGTGCAGGTAATGTTTCTTTCTGAGCTGGAGTAGATCTAGTCAGGTCCTCAGCTGGTTCTCTAACTTGTTCTTCTTGATGCTACTCAGTACCCTCTAAAGAAAGAAGATCAAAAGTCGGGCAAGAACACTCTAAATGTGTCGACACAGATGGAATGTGTCGACACAAACTTCTATTGTCTCGACAAACAATTATGTCTACTATGTGTCGACACCAATTGAGGATATGTCAACACCTGAGATACATAGTAGAGCATCAGAAATTCCGTGTCGACTCTTTGTTCAAGTGTCGACACAAAATCTGTAAGTATCGACACCAATGTTCTGATGAAGTCGACACTATATTTCTGGATGAGTCGACTATTTGACCCTTAAGTGTCGACACATATTCTCTGTGTCGACACAATTTCTCTGACTTGTCGACCAGACTTCACCGAGTCGACACTTTATCACTATAAGTGTCGACACCATTTTACTTAGCCAATATTTGTTTGTTGATACCACTTGAAAGTTTATTGATATACTAGTCAATGGTCAGCATTCCTAATTCAATTTTAAATTTATTGAATTTTGTTTCATCCAGTGGCTTTGTAAATACATCTGCTATTTGATAATCTGTTTTAACAAATTCCATTGAGATGTCTTCTCTTTCTACATGCTCTCTAAGAAAATGATATTTGATTTCTATATGCTTAGTTCTACTATAAGAAACAGGATTGTTAGCAATAGAAATATCACTCTTAGAATCACACAATAAAGGTGTTCTACTTACTTGAATACCATAATCCTTCAATTGATGCTGTATCCACAATAGCTGTGGCTTGGTACCTAGCATAGACACATGTAGCATACATAATATCTGGACTACTAGCAGTGAGATATAGTAGAGAGCCAACTATTCCTCTATATAAAGATTCATCAACAGGTTTACCTGTATCATCTTTGCATATAGGCATACTTGTTCCCATAGGAGTTCTCATGGTGGAGGATGACTCCATACCATATTTCTTAATTAATTCCTTGGTGAACTTAGACTGGGATATGGACAAGCCATCTTCAGTCTGTCTTACTTGGAGTCCCAAAAAGAATATAAGTTCCCCCATACTGCTCATCTCAAACTTCCCTTGCATAAGTTTGGCAAACTTTTTGCAAAGGTTGTTCTCAGTAGATCCAAAGATTATGTCATCTACATAGATCTGTACTAAGATGATCTTACCTTTAGATTCCCTAAGGAATAGAGTTTTATCTATTTTCCCTCTTGAGAATTTGTTCTCAATAAGGAAAGTAGACAGGGTTTCATACCAAGCCCTTGGGGCTTGCTTTAACCCATACAAAGCTTTCCTAAGCCTATAAACATAATCAAGTTTAAGAGGATCTACAAAACCTGATGGCTGCTCTACATAGAGTTCCTCTTTTAAATCACCATTCAGGAATGCTGATTTCACATCCATCTGGTACACTTTAAAGTCTTGATATGCTGCATAGGCAAGGAACATTCTGATTGCCTCCAGCCTTGCTACTGGGGCAAATGTTTGATCAAAGTCAATCCCTTCTTCCTGCCTATATCCTTTAGCAACCAACCTAGCTTTATTCTTCATAATTATTCCACTCTCATTCAACTTGTTCCTATAGATCCATTTTGTGGCAATTATATTGTGGCCTTTTGGTTTAGGAACAAGCTCCCAGACATTGCACCTTCTGAATTGATTCAGCTCCTCTTGCATAGCATCAATCCAGTGTTGGTCTTGGATGGCTTCTTCAAACTTCTTAGGCTCCATTTGAGATAGGAAACTTGAATGCAGAACTGTGCTCAGATTTCTGCTTCTAGTCTGCACTCCCTGTCTTGGATCACCTATAATCTGAATAGCTGGATGATCTTTAAGATATCTTGTAGCTGGAGGAAGGTTTCCTTCAGGTTGAACATCTCCAGCTCCTTCATTATGCTGTACCTCCTGGTTTTCATCAGCTTCTAAAGAGTCTTGTACTCCCCCTGGACAGTAGCCTTCATTTTCCAATGCTCCATCTTCCTTTGATGTTTCTACAATGGAAAGCTTGTCCATCCTTTGGCTTATACCTGTTGAATCATTTGATCTACAAGACAACTCATAGTTGATTAATCTTATTTCATCAAATACAACATGAACAGACTCCTCTACAACTTGAGTAGTCAAGTTGAAGACTCTATAGGCCTTACTATTTATGCTGTACCCAACAAATATCCCTTCCTGGGATTTGGCAGCAAACTTAGTCAAATATGACTTGCCATTGTTAAGTATATAGCACTTGCAACCAAAGATCCTGAAGTAGGATAGATTTGGTTTTCTACCTTTCATAATCTTATAGGGAGTCATTTTGTGGCTCTTGGTGATAGAAGCCCTATTGATTACATGACATGCAGTATTTACTGCCTCAGCCCAGAAATATTCTGGAAGAGAGGTGTCACTCAATAGTGTTCTACCAGCTTCAATTAATGTTCTATTCTTTCTTTCAGCAATTCCATTTTGTTGAGGTGTTCTAGGTGAGGAGAACTCTTGGAGAATC
Source organism: Platanthera zijinensis (assembly GCA_039513925.1). Taxonomy (NCBI): domain Eukaryota; kingdom Viridiplantae; phylum Streptophyta; class Magnoliopsida; order Asparagales; family Orchidaceae; genus Platanthera; species Platanthera zijinensis. Next base: position 95,397,002 of record CM077080.1, on the reverse strand, counting down.
CCAAAGTCTTCACATAATTTTGTCATACTTTCAGATTGAAATTCAGTGCCATGGTCACTTCTGATTTTGACCACTGTACTGTTCAGTTCATTCTGAATTTGCTTTACAAAACTAAGTAAGACACTTGGGGTTTCTGATTTCTGTCTCAGAAAGAACACCCATGTAAATCTAGAATAGTCATCTATAACCATAAAAGTATAGACCTTCCTACCTAGACTATGAACTGGCATAGGACCAAAAAGATCCATATGCAAGAGGTATAAGCACCTTACAGAATCCTTGTTTTCAAGGCTATGAAAGGAGGATTTAGTCTGCTTGCCCTTTTGACAGGCTGAACATATCCCTTCCTTTATGCACTTAACTTGAGGACCATTCCTCACTAACTCTTTGCTAAAGAGTTGGCCAATTGTCTTGTAATTAAGATGAGCCAACCTCTTGTGCCACTTGACACAATGAGATGCATTATCATCAGCTACAAGACATATGAGAGAAGCCTTATTCTCACATACAAAATTAAGACAATATACATTTCTCTTCCTATACCCAGTCAAAATAATCTCTTGATCACTTGATCTTTTGATATGACATCCATCCTTAACAAATGAAATGTCATATCCTAAATCACTCAGCTGGCTTATGCTTATCAGATTGTGTTTCAAACCTTGTACATAAGCCAGTTGGGTAATAGTAATTAGGTTAGAAGAAATGTTACCAAACCCTTTGATGACTCCTCTTTCAGATCCACCAAAGATTACTTTAGGTCCATCTTTGACAGATGTGTACTCCTTCAGTAGCCCCTTTGTTCCAGTCATGTGCCTGGAACATCCACTGTCCAAGTACCATATAGGGGCATGACAATTTGGACTCACCTGTAATACAGATTTACTTTCCCTTAGAACCCAAGTAAGTCTTGGGTCCTTGGTTCAGGTTAGCACCAACAAAACTACCAGCAACTCTTCTAACTGGTAGACTACTATTCTTCCTAACACTTGTGTTATGCCAGCAGTCAAAGGAAAAATGGCCTCTCTTGCCACAACACCAACATTTAAACTTATTGTATCTAGATCTAGATACACCCTTGACAGAAGAATTTCTATCCAATGCTGGTGCTGCTGCAGCTTCACCCACAGATTTCGTATAACCATGAGGTTTATGAACATGTGTAGACCTGTTGGCATTTACACCCTTGTTTATCAGAACATTAGCCTTAATATGACCATGAATATTCTCAAGATCATATTGGTTAGAAGGCACTTGCACCTTTCTAAACTTAATAGAGACTGAAAGGTTTAGTGGCTGGGCAGGAGCTTTGCCTTTTCTCTTGAATAGGGCAGCCCTGGGGTTACCTTTGAACCCTAATCCTGCCTTACCCTTTTGAGCCACAAACTCATCCATCATGGGTAAGACAGATTTTGGCTTTGAGTAACTAGCTACTAAATCTTTCTCTATTCTTAGTCTGGCCTCCAGACTCTTAATTTGATCATTATTATATTTGATTGTCCCCATCTGAATATAGGTTATATTTTTTAGTTTGGCAATCTCATTTAACTTTTGATCCATTACTTTTTCAAACTCAGTTGCAGCCACCTTAAGATCAGCAATTTCCTGAGCCTGAACTTTGACTAGATTCTTGCTTTTCTTAAGAGCCTGCAATAAGTCCCCATACTTATCTATCAACTGATAGACATCACCTTCAGATTCGGATCCATCTACATCACTTGATGCAGATGTAGCTGATTCTTCACTAGTACTACAAACTGAATTTATAGAAGGACAATGTACCTTACTAGGACCAGACTAATTCTGGCACATGTCTTCTTCTGATCCAGCCATCAGTCCCATGCACTGATGATCCTCTTGTTCATAGATGGAGTCTAGCAATTACATGAACTCCTCTTCTTCAGTAGCAACATATAGTCCAATGTATGCTTCAGCTTCAGATTCTGACTCTGAAGTTGATTGATCTGTTAGGCTCTTTTCCTTCTTTGCAACAAAGGATTTCTCCTTCTTGCCTTTCTGATGAGTCTTCTTCTTGTCTGATGACTCCTTTCTCTTATCAGGACAATCAGCCACTACATGTCCAGGCCTATTGCAACAATAGTAGACAATCTTTGATGTAGTGGCTTTGCTTGGGCTTAGTTCTGCTCCTTTCTTTCCTTGATGACTTATTCTTCTGATAATAGTCATCAACTTGCTGTGATGTGGAGGGCCTAGACTTCCACTACTTCTTCTTCAAGAACCTCTGGAATTGCCTTGTGAATGCAGCAAAGTCTGCATCTGAATCACTCCTCTATGAACTCTGACTGTCTGAATTTTCAGAATTAACTTTTGCAACTTCCTTAGGAGGAGATGAAGATATCCTCCTATTCTTTCTATTGGCTTCAGCCTTGAAGGCCACAGATTTTTCTCTATGCTCACCTTTTGAATTCTTTTCTTCCTCCTTCCTCACCATTAGTTGCATTTCATAAGATAGCAACTTTCCAAATAAGGTTGGAGGAGATATCTCTGCCAGCTTAGCCACTTCTCTTATGGCACAGATCTTAGTGTCCCAATCCTTTGTCAAGGATCTTAAGAATTTGTCATTCAGTTCATAGGTACTGAAGACTCTTCCATAGGACATTAATTCATTCACTATTCTATAGAATTTCTTATAGCATTCAGTTATGCTATCAGATTTTCCTTGTCTGAAACTTTCATACTCTTGGTTGAGCATAGACTTCCTATCCTGTCTTACTTCTTCAGAACCCTCCATGTAGACAATCAAGGTGTCCCACATTTCTTTGGAGGTTTTGCAGTGAATCAAATTTTGGAATGTAGAATCATCTATGACACTTACAATAATGTTCTGTGCTCTTTTATCCATGGTTGCCAAAATGATTTCATCCTTTGTCATTTCTGAATAACTCTTTGGAGTTTGGTTATCTGCATCAAGAACTGATACCTTCATTGGAATGAAGGGGCCTTCCTGTACTGTAATGTATATCCTTGGGTCAGAAGCCTCCATGAACAATCTCACCCTTTCTTTCCAAATTCCAAAGATTTCTTTTCTACAGATTAGTAATTTCATTGACCCTAACTCCTTGTGATTCTCTCCAGAACCCATTTTCTTGAATCTTGATTCTGCCTTAGGGATCTTACTCAAACTGTTAAGTCCTTATTTGAGTAACCTCCCTCTGATACCACTTGATAGTTTTACTTTCAAGACTACCTAAACACCTAGAGGGGGGGGGGGGTGAATAGGTTCTAATGCTTGTTCTCACTTTTAGGCAGAATACAATAACTGAATTAAATCACACAGCACAGCAATCACAGAAATTCATACAACACAGATTGCACATAGTTTTATAGTGGTTCCCCAAGGTCTGGGTACATCCACTTTCCCCCCTTCACCTATCTAGCAGTGTGCTAGATTCGGCCAAACTTCCTCTTTAACTCAGATCAGTAGATCCTACAGCTCAGAACCTGGAAAGGTTCCTACAACTCAGAACCCAGAATGGTTCCTATAACTCAGGCTCAACAGCCCTACCTCAGCCTTGACATAAGGCCTACAACTCAGAGAAAAAGTTTCTCCTACACTCAGGCAACAACCCTACCACTCAGAGATCAACTCTCCTACACTCTGCCTTTATAACATAGGCTTACTACTCAGATCTATATTGATAGACCCTACAGAAATTAGAAAAGAGTTTGTATTATCTTGCCTTTGATGAGAGAGAAAAGGACAAGACAGTTCTTGATCAGCTGATGAATGAAATCAACTGAATCTGAGCTTTCTTCAAAGCTTCTTGAATCTGAACTTAGCTGAGTTGATTTCCCAAACAGCTTCTTAAGAAACCAGTGATGGCTTCCTTCTTCTTCTTCAAGTGCCTGGATCCCTCTCTATCCAACACCATTGATGATACTTCTGAATTCTTGATAGAACTCTTCTTAGACAGATCCTGAGATCGTCTTCTTAGATCTTCTGATGAAGATCTCCTTCCAAGCCTTGCACTTTCTTGATTTGATTCTTCAATCAGTTTGTATGTTTGTTGCTCTCCAGATCAAATCATTAATATCACCTTCTGAATCTGTCTATTTATAGACCTTCTTCATGGTAACCGGCTGATCCGGTTTCTAACTGTCTTCTGACAAGTCTGACAGCTTCAGTTAACCTGTTGCAACCCACAGCTGTCAAATCTTCAAACAGATCCTGTGCCTTTGTCTTGGACAGCAAAGTGTCGAGACTGACTGTCAGAAAGTGTCGAGACCAACTGTCTATATGTGTCGACAAAAGTAACTTAGGTGTCGACACAGCCTTTGATGATGTCGACTGGTTTGCCTTTAAGTCGACTCAGCTTCTTCAGAACTTCATCTTGAGAATGAGTCGACACTGAGAATTTGTGTCGACTCAAGCACTTCATCATTCTTCAGGAAATGACTTGGTCTAGACTTGCAGTATGTCGACACAAGTCCTGTATGTCGACACAGTTGTTATAGATTCAGAACATAGTATGTGTCGACACTGCCTTCAGGTGTCGACACAGCTTTTGTCGACTCTGCCAATATGTGTCGACTCTGTCTTCTGGTGTCGACACTACTATCGTCGACCCTGCCAATATGTGTCGACTCTGCCTCAATGTGTTGATACTGCCTTCTGGTGTCGACTCTGCCTCAATGTGTCGACACAGCTTCCCAGTGTTGATACAACTGTTGTCAACTCTACTTCTGTAAGTCGACACTGCTTCCCAGTTGTCGACATAGTTGAGATCGACTATACTTCTGTGAGTCGACACTGCTTCCTAGTGTCGACATAGTTGAGATCGACTACACTTCTGTGAGTCGACACTGCTTCCCAGTGTCAACATAAATATGGTCGACTATCTTTCTCTGTGTCGACACAGCCTTCTTCAAGTGTCGACACAATTATTCTGAAGTGTTGACATAACTTTTTCTGGTGTCGACATATGGACTTAGAATAATTTCCTGTACTTTTAGTACTTTCTTAATCTGCACATGTCAACTCAAAATAACATCAAATACACCTTGATGTATATCATAAAGCTAAGTTAGGCTTCTTCAAATCAGGTACACATTTTCCAATGTACCCAACATTGGTGTCTCCCGCCTCGATCCAAGACATTGGCATTCGACACTGCCTTCCATACAAAGCTTCGTATGATGCCATCTTTATACTTGTCTGGTAACTGTTGTTATAGGCAAACTCCACCATGAAGAGGCGGTCTTCCCACTTTTTCCCAAAGTCAAGGGTACACATCCTCAGCTTATCCTCCATTGTATGATTCGTCCTTTCGGTTTGTCCATCAGTTTGAGGATGGAAAGCCATACTAAACTTGAGCTTCATGCCCAGACTCTTCTGAACCAACCTCCAGTCCTTGGACGTAAAACATCCATCGCGATCACTAACTATACTCTTAGGAATTCCATGTAGTCGAACAATATTGCGCACATACAACTCTACTAGCTTCTCCACGCTGTCCTCTTTCTGATTTGGGATGAAGTGAGCCACTTTGGTCAAGCGATCCATGATCACCCAAATCGCGTCGTTACCCTGCTGCGATCTAGGTAACCCATGTATATAGTCCATGGAGATGTCATCAAATTTCCACTCAGGAATAGGAAGAGGCTTCAGGAACCTGCTCGACTTCTGACACTTTGCCTTCACTAAGGCACAAGTTTGGCACCGACTCACGTACAAAGCCCCTTCCCGCTTCAAACCAGACCACCAAAATGATTTCTTCATATCCAATTAAATCTTTATACTGTCCTGGTGAATGGATTACTTTGTGAAGTGAGCCTCAAACATAAACTCCTCACGGAGCTTGCCGAACTGCGGTACACAAATCCTTCCGTCCTTCCTCAGAATCCCATCAATCAACTCCCTGACGCTACTCTCGCCCTTTTGAGCTTCCACCACATATGACTGGAACTCAACATCCAAACGGGTCGCTTCTCGAATATGATCGGACAAGTCGTTCTGCATTTCAATCCAATTCAACCAAGCCACGCTAGACTCGCCTCTTACTACACACTCCATGCCAAGGGACTCCCAGTCCCGCATTAACCGCTCATCATGAGTTTCGATCCAACTACCTTGACCAGAATATTTCTTACTCAAGGCATCCGCCACCACATTGGCTTTGCCTGGCGTATACTGAATCACCACTACTGGCACTTCCCAAGTGCTAACTTGGAAAGGCGAACCTCCAATAATGCTACAAGAGCTACTCCTCCCTGGTTAACTCCCCACACCAACTGCATGGCCGAAATCAGGGAAAAGACCGCTCTAATGAGGCCCTCAAACTTAACTTCTGACCGCCCTTCACCCCTCAGGGTCACCACCTTAGATAAGCAGTCAATACTGGCACGTTGCTCTGCAAGCCAATCCATTCCTAAAATGACATCGAACTCCACCAATAGTAAAACTGCATCTATCACCGCGAAGTCGACCCCGTCTAGATTCAAACAAATGCGCCCCTTCGCCCTTGTAGTTATGGATGACCCCTTGGGCATGCGCACCTTCTGTTCTGCATCCACTGAGAATGACTCAACTCCAATCCACCAGATAAAGCTTTCCGCAAGAAAGGATTGCGACGCTCCCGTATCAAACAATACCCTAGCGGGGTATCCAGAAACTAATACAAAGCCTAAAACATAGGCAACAAACATAAATGATCCTGAAGGTCTAAAATAAGGGATCAACTTAAATTTTCTCATACCTGTCACCACATCATGCTGGCGGATCGCTTCCTGCTGTTCAAGGTTATAAGCCCTTGGTTGCACAGGTTGGAACTGAGAAGTGCTAGACTCCGCCATCTTTCCTTTGTCTTCTACATTGGGGCCGGAGCGCACAGACTGCTCCTGTCTTGACTCCTACTCAGCACCTCCTTGAGTACAAAAATGAGCTATGTGGCCCACCTTGCCACAATTAAAGCATGTCGGTGGTCCCTTAAAGCGAGACCCTCCGGATGTTAAGTTGCTTTTCTCACCGGACTTGAAAGGATGAGGCTTTCCTTCCATCTATTCCCTTCAGACTTCCCTTGAGTTTGAGAAGGCTTCCCTTCTCCTTGCTTGGCTGCAAAACCCTTTCGATGTTGGGTTAGCTCCATATCGCTCTCCAATGTTGTGGCAGCCTCAACCAGCTCGTTGAAACCAGCGCTCTTCATATATATGAGGGGTTGCCTCAGATTCTCCCTCAGTCCATGGTATAAGAGGTTATCCCTCTCCTCATCATCCGCCATGGTCATTCCAGCATAACGACCCAACCGAGTGAACTCCTGAACATACTCGTCCACTGTCTTATCCCGCTGTACCAAGTGCAGAAATTGCCTTTGAAGGGCTAACCTCGTCGATGCAGGAATGTACTTCTTCAAGAAAGGATTCCCGAACTCTTCAATGGATGGGGTGCGTCCAGGAAACTGTCGGCCGCTATGGCTCACCCACCACAACTTAGCATCTCTTTCCAACATGAAGGCCGCAAACTCAGATTTCTTCTCCTATGGCATCTTTCCTGCCTCAAAAGTTCTTGAATCCTTGCCCACCAATCCTCCGCATCGGTCGGCGTGCCGACTACCTTAAACGTTAGAGGATGGAACCCTAAGAAATACTTTATTTGTCGGTCTCCGTGCCCGACAACCATCCTTTCAGCCAAAGGCTCTGCTTACCTGGACCCTCCACCCGGCACGATTGTCACCATATCTGGGGTAGCAGGAGTTGCTACCTGAGCAACAGGGGTTGCAACTTGTGGTGCCGCTATAGCTTGGGCCGCTACCATTACTTCTGCAAGCATGCGACAGAAATCGGCCGGGGTTACCCCCATGCCCAATGGACCTGGAGAAGTAGCACTTCTCGTCAAAGGCTCTTCCTGTGGCCTTTACGTCCCTGCCTCATTGCTTGCACCCTTAGAAAAAGCAAGGTAAACACAAATCAGTCTCTAATCGCAAGACTCAAACACAAGGACACTCATGGTCCCACAATACTCCTATGTGGATAACTTCTCTTACGCGATTCGATTATGACATTCAACCACGAATCCTTTCCTTGGACACTAACCTCCCTCTGATACCAAATTATAACACCTCCCGTGTAATGACCATATAATATGGGTCCGACCGGGGCCCCACAACATACAGATGCCATAGCTTTAGCGTTAAAAGATGATATTTACTACCCAGCTCAAAACTCAGAATAAACCAGCAGCAGAAACATACCAACAACAACTAGAAGTTATCAAGCAGAAGTCAGGAGTATCATCAAAAATATGACCTTAAGGCCTTACACACAACAAGTCCAAAACTGAATGACAATAATGTCAACCATCAACGTGCAAAAGCACTCCTAGGCTACCTCGACATGCAAGCCGAAAATACCAATAACATGGAGCATCACAGTCAAGAAGAAAACAAGCTATTAAGCATGGTAGTCACTTCATGAGGCTTAGGACTTTTCAGTCAGCACACTTGCTCCCTCTTGCGATCCTTGCCCTGTAAAAATTTGGTGGTAACGCGGGTCAGCTAAGGCTGACCTTAACTGTGTAACCAACATATCTCCTTCTGGCCATCCCTAGTGGACCCCGGGGCACTCCATCACCCTACAGGTCAGCACTTCGTATGCAATATACATAAATATGTAAAGCAGTAAAATAAGTTTGGATGTCTCATACAACAAACATGTTTCTACATTGAGCACAAGAAAAAGGGGCCCTACAATGCAGTATGTACGCAATCCTGGGTTTCACCCAAGGCACTCTATCACGTATGCATCTAGCACATCATCATAACATAACAATTGGGTACATCCAATTTCCCAGTCGGCGTCAAGCTGCAAACAAAAAGGGTACTGCAATTCCACTAACGACATACAAGCCGCAATACGAAAATCTTGCCAAGGCCCCACCCGCTCGTGGGTCTTAGACCCAGGCTTGCCTGCAAACTCTGACTTTTTACGTCAGGATTCTGTCTCAAACACAAACCGATTCTAAGAACCCTTGCTGGACCCACCCACTCGTGAGCTTCATTGCCCGGGTTTGTCCTATGCTTGGCGTTCTCGTCAGTCTCAAAGAAGGGGACTAGTCTCGCCGGGATACTCTCCCCACATGACTTGCATGTTACGGGATAGCCAACCGACCGCGGAGACAGAGCCCCACCTTAGCACATCACAATACATAACCTTTCCCACCCTAATCCATCATTCATACTGCAACATTCCCGCGCACCAAGGAAACCATCTACTGCCAACGCGGAGCTAACCTTGTCCGGTTCCAGCTACACGTACTCACTCAAAAATGGGGAAAACACAAACATCACAAACGACATCTTACCGCAATGGATTTCTATAAAATCCGTAAGGCTCTCTATGCAACATCACCGAGTCGGGCTAACGGTCGTGACTACGGCTTCACCCACAATGCCTAATCCACTAACGGAGCGGATATCTAACGCAATAATATGGCGGGGATGGATACAAACAACCCGGTGGTTCCTCTTGAACCATGATGACCCAAACCCCTCTCATTTGAGAGATTTGGTGCCCAAAAGCTTGAAAAGCAAGAAAGAAAGATATACTATGTACGCATCCTAGAAACCGAGAGGAGAAATGTTGTTACCTTACGACCCCTCTTCCTAGCCATGGAATCCTTGCTTTGAATGGATTGACATGAGCGCCTCCCTGCCTTCTCTATGGATCTGGTCTCGGAACGACGATCAGAGCTCTGAAGCTCCGTCAATGGTGGAAGGAAGCTCTCTCATTCCTCTTCCCTTATCTTCCTCTCCACCCTACTCTCACTCTAAAAGGTGAGAAATGAGGGGAAAGACCCTCTTAGACCAAATAAAACCATTTGGGCGGAAGATCCTGGGCCCTTAGATCGATTTTGAGGAAGCATCAGACCGCCACAAAATAAAATGACGGAAAAGCATTCACCCGCACGATCAGTGGCGCACGACCAGTGGTCGTGCGCACTAGATCCCATGATCGTGCGATCAACAATGGCAGAACTCTAGAAAGAAAGGGATAAACGTGCACAAGCAGCGGAGCACGAGCAGCGGTCGTGCGCACTTTGTCCAATGGTCGTGCGTTTCCCCTAGGCAGAACATGGAAAATTGGAGAATAGCGCGCACGATCAGTGGTGCATGACTAGTGGTCGTGCACACTAGATCCAGTGACCGTGCGCTCTAGATCTAATGCCGAGCTCATCGACCTACCGCCAGTGGTATCTCTAGAGCAAAGCGCTAGCTCCCAGCGACTACAGGTCTGAAAACTGGGGTGTTATAGCATTTCCTTTCCATCTAACACTACTTCCCTAAGTGATATTATAGATTTGATGAGTGACACTTCACTTCGATATAGCGATGTTTTTGGTGAGTTTCTTTGTCTTGATACATGCAATGTTGAGGATGAAAGGAGAGCTGATGAGGTGATAGTAGCTAATGATGAGGAAGTGCCAATAGAGAATGATGATAAAGGAATGTCGATTGTAGAGATTGAGGAGATAGTGGCCATGGTTGATGATGAAAGTGAAGAGAAGATAATGTTCATTGGTGAGGCGGCTAAAGAAAGTAGTGGTGCCGAGGCAAAATATTTAAAGAAAGTGCATTGGGCAGACCTTTCCACTACAAGTATTAATACTATAGGTACAGAGGAAGTCCCATAGTGGAGGCCACCATAGGAGGAATTTAAAAAGAAAGTCTGCGATGAACGTGCAACCCGAAAGGCCATAATGCAATTTGCTTCTAGTGCAAAACCAAATGAGAAATTTTCTCATCCCCGTTGATGCACCGACACTGCACCTCCACTTTCCCTCCATGCCGAGATTCATCACAAATTAGCTTTTAGTTGATCGCTTCAAAGTCTGGACAATCTGAGTAATTAGGAGTAGGAATAAACTTAATTAACTTAGTTTTAGTTCTTTTTCTCAAAAACTCTCTAAATAATGCTTAATACAGGTATTTGGTACAACTCAAGGATTGTAAACAAAGCGCTCTTGGGAGGCACCCCATATTATCTGTTGTGCTAACTTTTATTATCTTGTATATTTTTATTTTGCTATTTGTTTAACCCCCACATGATTCCGATGACGATTGTTATTATTTAGCCGAGTTGGAGCTGGGGGCGGATTTTTTGAGCACGCCAAGCAAATTCAGAGGCTTTTGAAATGCCCCATTCTCGGGCATGGGTAATGAATTTCTATCCCAGCTTATTTTCTTGCATTCTTCTTATGTTTTTGCATATTTATGCACATTGAAGATAATGCTAGGTTTAAGTCTGGGGGGGGGGTAGTTTTCCGGTAGTCATATCTGCACTATACTTTCATTTTGCATTCAGTTAGCCCTATTCTATTTTTTTTAAAAACTTCTCTATTTTAAAAATTTTTATTGCATTCGTTCAAGTGCATATCATGCCGCACCCACTACGTTATAACTTTAATTTTTGTTATTCCTTCAATTTTCAATATCTTTAGGATGGTAGGATGACTTGATTTATAATAATTTTTTTGGAAATTGCTTAGTGAACTGTAGACTCATGCAATACTCCTAGTCGAGTGCCCATATTCTCGGATAAAAATAGATTTAGTGTTAATTTTTTTTGCATATGTTGAATACAATATATTTGTTTTAACTATAGTTAGTATATCTACTACTAATTAGAACATGATCGAATCCAACACTAGTGTAGTGTTGTGTATAGCATCACTAGTGCTGTATTATAGGATCACGATGAAGGGGTGTCCTTTCTCGATGTCTAGAACTTGCCCCTAGTGATCTTCGAAGCATATGCACTAAATAATGTTTAACTATATGCAAATGATTTAGGACTTTAATTAAACAGTTTGAGCCTTTGTATTCAAGCCTACGTTCTCTACCTTTGCGACCTAAGTTGAGCCAACACCATTCTTTTATGCACCTCCACCTCATTAACACCAAAGCCTAAAAGCCAAAATTCCTATCGCACTTAGCTTTGAGCTGTATTAAAATATTTTTTTGCTAATTGCGGTGGCAAATAAAATTCCGTTAGTGCGGTGTATTTTTGATTTGCTGATGTGGGTGTGCTTTTAGCATGAAAATATAAAAAAGCGAGCAGAAAGAAAATAAATTTGTTTAAAAAATATTTTTGCTGTATTTGGCTTATGGTGAGTGACCCCATTTGTTAAAACTAAGTCTAGGGGTATCACTTACCCATTCTACTATTGTTAGCTATTTTGATGTAAGCCCAAAATTATTTGCTTAAGTGCGAGTTAGCCTGTCTTATCCTTAATTAAAATTCTTGCCTTAAGCCTAAGCCAAAAATTCATCCTACCTAAGTCCTAAGGATTTGTAGAGTTAGTTAGTATCGAGTGTAATGGAGAAGGTGTGACCGGGATAGCCTATGACCATCATCATTGATGGATTTCTTTGGAGGCCACCCTTGTAGTTTTGAGTCCATAATACCACACTCAGCATCACTACTTTGCCTATGCTATGCCTTGGACGACTAAATAGTTCTTTCATTTAGGAGTGAATATAGCTTTTCAATAGTTGATCTAAATACAATGTAGTTAATTATATGCTTATATTAGAAATTTCTTCTAACCTATTTGTGTTCTCCTTGGACACAAGACTTCTTGGTCCACTATTCCATTTTGATTTTGATTTGTAATTCTTTCTTATTCCTAATAGAAAGTTGGATTGCTCAGGACGAGCAATAATTAAAGTGGGGGTTTTGATGAGCGAATATTATAGCGTATTTTAGGTTCTATATTAGCTCTATTTTCATATCGCATCGCTCATCATATTGTCATTTTCATATAAAAATCATTTAGAATTGAATTATAATCCATTGATCGTAATTTAACCGTTTAGAGCATTCTTTTGCATTTCATGCTATGGGGGGGGGGGAGCTCTTCTCCTATTCACTCCTTTTGTTTTTAAGCATTTTTGTGGTCTGGTGGGTGTGTTCCTATTGGTTTATTTATGATCTAGAAGTAGTCAATGAGTTAGTCTTGCTTCCAATGTAATATGAGCTTATAAGGTCGCACATAATAACATGCGAAAAATTTGATAATTGATTGAGGTGGCTTAACTCGTATAATATATGAGTGCAGGGGCAAAATTTTTCAACTTGTAGTTTTGTCGACTAGATGCCTTAGTTGATTCAAAATTATTTGATAGTTTGTCGACTAGATGATTTGTTAGCTAGACAGATTTGTCGGCTGGATGGTCCAGTCGATGCAGTCAATATAGTCGATAAATCTAGAAGGGCTGTTTGACAGTCTATCAGCTGGATGGTCCAGCTAATGTAGTCGATGAAGTTGACATACCATGCAGTCTATATAGTCGATGCAGTTGACAAACCTTGTAATTGATATAGTTGATATTTCTATGGATAGCTGCTTGATAGTTTGCTGACAGGATGGTCTAGCCGATACAGTCGATATAATTAATATAACCGATATAATGTATATCTACTTGGATTAATGAAATGGCTAAGTCTAGTATCAATTGGATAAATGCCAGTTTGACAATATTGGGTAGACCTGTCATTCTCCTATCTTAAACTACGAATCCGGTTCAGCTTTTATTATGGTATTTCCTGTTAAAGCTGAACCCGGTTCAAAAAACATTATATATAAATATAATTTCAGGGTTAGGTTTAGAAGAATTTTTGGTTTTCTTGAGCCCTAAGTTTTGAAAGAGTTCCCAACGATAATCCCGACGATGGCCTCCCCTTGTGAATTAGAGCCCTAACACAGATGGTTCTCTACTGGAAATAAACCTAGCAGTTTGTAGAGACGAAGGCCTCGATCATCTCTTATTGCCTACCCTCATGCAACATTGACGAGGACTTTATCTCGTTAGTGTGGAAATCCTATAAAGGCGCAGATAGTTTTTTGTGTTAGCAAACTCGATAGACAATAAAGACTTAGAATAAGATTCCAGTATAGTAAAGAAAATTTTCTTGGAGCATCTTGGTCAATTTTGTGAATCTACAACGTACAGGTACTTGATATTTGTTTTTCTATTTCTTAATTCATGGATTTCACAAGATCTCGCATCTAGTTAGGGGTTTCTAGATCTCTTTCCACTGCGCACATTTGATATATATCCACTCCTAGTAAAATCCAATAGAGGTATCAATGCGAGGTTCGCGAACCAGTGCATTTAAATCAGGAGATTTTGAACTATTCTAAATGTCCATATTTATTTTTGGAACATCAAGTGTTGATGAGTTTTCAATAAAAATGATGGTGGTTTTTTCAAAATTTGTCTGGGCTCCACCCCCCACCCTAGAAGGGCTCTGCCCCTTGGAACCCCGCCAGGAATTCTTACGATTCACTACGATTTCCATGTTTCAGAATTGTTTCTCCTTAACAATAACTGTCTCTCTAAGTGGTTTGTGAAACCAAATGGTTTGTTCTGGATTTGGAATCTGACAGTGAGAGACAAGTTTGTCTACTGTATAAGTAGAGTTTCTTATGCCTATGTCCAATACATGTAAATTTGAAGATTTAGAAATGTTCTAATTGTTCAGATTGATCGCTTTTTTACCAAGTGCTGATGGTTTTTTTTTGTGTACATATGGGATGTATCTGGATTGTGAATGGTGTTCAGATGCCTTTTGATGGATGACACTCTTCTTGTCTCAATCGTTGATGTGTGGGCTTGCCAAAATAAGGTGTATTAATCTATCTTGGTAAGGTTACGAACAGATAATTGTGATATCCCACTATTAATATTGGGTCTAAAAGTGTGAATAGTTTTGTGAATCCTCTAAGAATTCTCTAAGGGGGGTGGGGGGGGGGGTGAATAAAGATTTAAATTCTTCTTAAAATAATTTAAGTTAGTTTAGGATTTACAACACACACAAAATTCAGACTAGGAGTTATTCATAACACAAAACAATATTGGAATATGCGTTCTGCATCTCTCAGGTTTGATAATATCAAATCCCAGGCTGTATTTGATCATGCAATTTTTAAGTATAGTGTACAGGTTTATAAGTATGGAGTTTTAGGATGGGTGAGTTTTTGCACAATCACAAGAGATAGCCACTATCGCTAGTAATAGCCTGGATGTGGACATGTCAGCGGTCCATGGACTGGTGGAACACATGGGATGCTAGAAAGGAAGCGATAAATTAGGATATTGCCTGGCGATAGCGACTATCGCCCGACAATAGTGACCATAAATTTGGAAATAATTGCCTTCTTTACTTTTTGGTGTAGGACAGCTGACGATGATGCTAAATTTGGATATCTCCATGCGATATCCACTATCGCCCGACGATAGCGTTAAATTTCTATGAAAGAGATTTTTTTCCTGATGGCGCAACTTTAACCCCAAAATGTCTAGAGGGCCATATTGCCATCCCTATGGCCGAGAGACACCATCTAAGAAAGAGAACTCTTTCCCTCTTGCACGAATGAAGGAGATTTTTGGAGAAGGAATGCTAGAAAGAGATTCTGAAGATGATCGTGTGCCCAAGACACGAGAATCAAAATAACTGATCTTTTGCAGTCTCCAGAGATTTACGTTTGAGGGAGCAATTTTTCTTTAATCTATTTCCCTTTATTTTTTTATTGTCTATTGTTTTATGTGTGATGAAATGGTCCAGTATTGACATTGAATTCCTGGGTGGAGTTTGTGGAAAATCGGCCTGGGAGGTCATTAGAGTTTTGGGAGGAATCTGCAAAAATCATCTTAGGAGGACATCTAGATCTCGGAGATCTAGTCTTCTCATCAATCTTTATGCGAAGAAGTGAGAGAGCTAATCGGTCCTAGTTAAGGGTTGGTGTAGTCACCACAAAAGCATTAAAATCACCACCTCTGATCTTCGGCATTGTGGAGATCTAGTTCACATTTTTGTAAACACTATTTTGTTATTTTAATAAAATCATGTCTACTTGTTTGATCATTAATTTCCTATTTTTTGTGTGCTCTATAAACTTATATCTATGCAATCACCGATCTAGTCATCACAACAAAGAATAAGTTTTTAGAAGATATCGCCGACAATAGCTCTAGAGAACTTATGCTTTGACTAAAATAATTTTTTAATTTGAAATATTTCACTACAAACCTTATTCACCCCCTCTAAGGTTAGCCACAAGATCCAATAATTGGTATCAAAAAAGGTTATTCCAAAAACGGTTTCACCACCGGGAAAAATGGACAACCTCAATCTCAAATCTACTAGCGGGGATGGAAGTTTGTACACTGAAAAGTCATTATCCCGACCATTATTTATAGGTGTGAACTATAATAAGAGGAAAATACTAATGAGAAAATTCCTTATATTATTAGATATAGAAGTTTATAACTTGACTAGTATCAAGCCCCCAAATAATTTAAATAAGCATGAATGTTATTTAAATGCCAAAGCTATAAAAGTTTGTTTTGTAGGCTTGGTCAAGCAATTTTCAAACTCATCTACAATCTACCGTCTGCTTATGATATATGGAAGTTTATTGAGATTACTTATGGTATTACTTCTATAGATAATGAATCTGAGCAATTTCTTATGGAACTAAGTGAAGAATCAAATGACAACTTGCTCTTGGAGGAAGACATGTCAACCACATCAAGGGAAAGGGAAGATGAAATCTCAACTGTGGATGAGGAATCCCAAGAAGAAGTCAAAGGAACTCTAAGCTCCAATATTGTCTCATCCAAGAACACTGTAAGGAAATTTAATACCCTTTTAAATTCTAATTCTATATCTATATTGTGTGTACTAGAAACTGCTAGACGTAGAATTAATAAATTGAAAAATATTAATTCAAATCTATGATTAGAAAATGAAAATTTAAAAGCATGACTTAATGTAAAATATAATTTAGATGTGTCTTGTTCTCCTGTTGGCTCTCTAGTTGAAAACTTTACACCTTGTACTGATTATAAAAAGTTAAATGAAAAATACATGGCTCTTGAAAAAGACTCTCATCTTGTAAGAAAACAAAATGAAAGACTATGTTTAGAAATTTCATTTTTGAAAAGTGATTATGTTATGTGCAAGAATTACAAAAGTTAAATTAAAGAGTTGGAAGAAACATTCAAAATTTTTAGAAATTATTAAAATCTCATATGAATTCTATAGTCACCACTCTTAAGAATAACACAATCGCTTACAACAAAGCTAGATATAGTCTTAAAAGTTGGAATAAAGGTTTGGAAATGAAAATCAACTTGCTTAAGTAAATAATAAAGAAAAATTCACAAAACATAAATTTACAATATCAAGCAAAATCCAAAAGCATGTTGAACATAACTTTACATACATTAGCTAAGCCAATCAAAGGGAGTGAAAATTACAAGCAAGTGTAAATGAAATTCTAAAACATAAATATCACCTTCATTTGCAAAATCAAATTACTCCCATTTTAAAATCAAATGAATGAAAATTTCTTTTAAAGAATCACTACACTATGAGTCTTTATAATAAACAACGTAAATCTAACTTGGAAAACCAATTCATCATAGCCAAATCTTCCACGCATGGTATTTAAAACAAAGATTACTATAAGAAAACTCAAAATAATTTGTATGTAAAATTGACTTATAAAAAGAAAATTTAACCAAAGTATGAATGAAGGTCCATTATTAAAAATGACGCACCCATTCCACTCGAAAGGGCCCATTCATCATTACCACCCCATGGATTATCATGTAGTATTTGGGTACCCAAGGGAATCGCCTCATACGGTCTCACTTGGATACCTAAATCTCCTGTCTATTAGTATCCACCAATTACGTAAAGTAGAATCAAAACAAAATACACTAAATTTTATTTCACGATATGCTTATCATTTTTTGTTTTTGGTTTTACATTTTTTTGAGCCAACATGATATAAGTAATCACACTAGATATATGATGAGATATGACTTGCACAAGTTAAGCTTTATTTATTAACAAATCAAGTTGAATGTAATTGAATAAAAAGTCATCATTTCAAGTGACCTACTTATCTCTCTATTCTAACATCAACTATAATGAAGTCTATCACCAATGATAGTTAAGTATCTTTCATAATATCACTAAAAATTGAGTGTTAAATTTTTAAATGAAATTATCAAAATTAATTAAATAACCTCCTTGAACTCCTTATGCTAAAAGGCTACAATCCGCAAGTTTCTAAAAATGATTATTCAAAAGTTGCTGTCAGTTTTCAACACTAATGTTAAGTATATGATTTGTGTAAGACTGGTTACTCAAAAGAATTGGATTTAAATGGTTTACTAGGGGTCTTAAGAAAAAATATTTAATGCATAACTTTTTGATTAATTCCCTAATTTCTATGCTACATTAGATAACCCCTAGTATGCAAAATCATAATATAGGAAAATCGAAATCAACAATCATGAAAACCATACTTGTTATATGAAATTTCAAGTTACCATTGTTACTGCCTAGCCGTAACACTTAATGCTGGAGGTAGCTATATTCTCTATAAAATTTTGATTGTGTCCAAAAGATAATTTCCAAAAAAATATTGTGCTTCACTCTTGTTCGCTTGTATCTCATTCATATCTAAACTTGAGAATCCATTGTATATTTATTAACATAAACCACAGAGCTTAATCTTATTATTATAGGTCGATGAACATTTAGTTTCAAACTCCATCTTTGGTGCATGCAAATCAATTATATATCTGTTAAACCTTTCATAGCATTGCACATGGTTACCCTATCTTATCATTCTAGCATCATCTCTAACTATAGGAAATCATTAACGTTCATGCTAGTTATATCATGTCATTCTGTGCTAAAGTAAAAGCAAATGCTTTAAAAAAAATAAATTAATAAAGATGAATATGAGCATCACATACACCACAATGATTTGTAATAATTAATTGATATTGGTATTATAAGTTGTGCACATTACTCAATGTATTTTTATGTGAGATGTGCTTCACATAAATTTACATGTATTTCTTTCTTAGGTAGATCCTACCATCATTTGTGTCAAACACAAATCAAAAAATGATCAATCATGACATTCTAGGTCTATGAAATAATGTGTCTTGATTACATACAAGCTCTTTAATAATATTATTTAAACTTGATTATAAATGAAATAATATTGCACCTTGTCATCACCCTAGTATCATTTCTTATTTTGTGCTTGGATTGATATCTATGATGAACACCTTAATTTCAACGACATGCTATGCTAAAGTAGAAGATGAACATTTGAAATCACATCTGTGTAGGTATGAATGATAAATAACTTCAAGATTAATCTAAAGTTCATTTTACATAAATGTCAAGATGGGAACTAAATGCATATGTATAATAATGATCATTCACCCATTGTGTGTGTCTCACAATATTCAAGGCATAGAATTATGTGCATTAGAGACGCTAACCTATAAACTATGTCTTGTCCTTAACTAGGGAGGTTTCCGGTGGGGCCTTGCGAGACACTTGGGGGAAAGAGTGTTAGGTAGAGCGAGTTCTTGTGTTTGCATGTGGGATTAACACCCCCACCTACGGTATGTGTGTAGCTCCTCATGTCTATCTGTCACTTAGTACAGGGCTAGGGTGTAGACATAGTGCTTGGGTAGTTCAATCTTGGGCATGTTTTTTTTTATAAATTGAATGACTATTACTTTATACGTTATAATTAATTATTTCATGCATTTTTTTGGATTTGATTAATCAAGTTATCTTGTGTTTTCATATATTATCTTTTTTGAGCATCCATGGTAATTGATAAGAACAAAGGAATTTAAATTCTTTATGTCTTTATGTTTTTTTAGCTGCATTAGATAAGGTTTATACCATTGAAAAATTAAATAAAAAATAGCAAAAACTAGGTTATTTTCCAAAAAATTAAGTCTCGGTTTGATATTGCTAGGCGGTAGTGATTTCGTCGACGATAATGTTTTTTTTATGAAAAACCTCAATTGTTTTCTCTGCTACCACTCTTCTATTTTGGGTTGTTTTTAGCTTTTTCTTCTGTTTCTGTTTGTTATTTACATTTTTTTTTTGAAAAATACATAAAAAAATATAAAACCCCCAAATCACCAAAATATGTTTTTGCTTTAGTCTTTGTGTTTATTTATTTCTCTTAAAATAAAATTTCATAACAAATATGCAATGAAAAATGGCACGATCATTATTTTTTGGACATGCATGACTAGAACTGAAAGCATAAATATTACGTCCAATGTTTGATTTAGGATTGCTAATCTCTGTTTAGCATCGTATATCTTTGTCATTATATGTCTAATCTACTGGTATTTACCTATTGTGTGTGATTAAATTGGATAGTGTATGTTTAATATGCCTCTAGGTATGTGTTATGTAAATAATGACATCTCACTTATCACACATCTCTAGAAAATGCACTCTTATAGAAATTTCAAAACTTATATGTTATAACTCATGATGTTGTGTTTAACATGCTAGGAATGACTTGAAAAATCAATATCACGTTGTTCATTTTCATATATAGAGCTTAGAAAGTTGGGCCAAAATTATATTAGTATGGTCTTTTGTATACAAGTGTATCTATTAATGTGGGTAGATTTTGACTGATTCGGGAGCCTTGAATACAAATAATAACACTCAAGCCTTTATCCAACTATAGTGGGGTCGGCTATATGGATACTTTGTTGCCATTGTGCCGTATATTTTGTCATAATATCACTAATGCCTACGTACATCATGTCTTTCCTTACAGTTTCATTCCAAGTCTTTATTAGTCTACAATACCCCTCCCTCATTTAACATGCCTAGTGACTAGATTCTCACAATGCCTAACAGGTGCCTGTAATGGTCACCTTTATACGTGTCCAAACCATCTTAGACGAGCTTCTCGCAACTTCTCTATAATTGGTGCTACTCCCGTCTTTCCCTGATACATCCATTCCTAATTTTATCCAATCTCGTGCGTCCACACATCCACCTAAGAATTCCCATCTCTATAACTCCCATTTTTTGCTCATGTACACAATTCACTGGCGAACACTCAGAACCATAGAGCACCGCGGGTCTAATTGCAGTATGGTAAAACTTTCCCTTAAGTTTTAATGGTACTTTATGATCACATAAGATACCTGACACGCCTCTCCACTTCAACAAACATGTTTGGATTCTATGTGTCACATCATTATACATACCTCCGTCATTTTGAACTATTAATCTAAGGTATTTAAAACACTCACTACCAGAAATATCTTGATTACCCAACTTAATAATGAAGTCATCTGTCCTTCTTGTACTGCTAAATTTAAGCTCCATTATAAAATTGATAGTAAAAAAGAAATAATATATATATGCCATCAAAATCTGTGTCAAGGATACTCCCCAAGCACTACTCAATTCTTCTGATAAGCCTCTATAAGCATTGTGAGGATGAGCACCTTGGTCTATGGAATCATTTCGATCTTGTGTAAAGACAGTCAAATGAGTTAATCCCTTTGTTCTAATCTTGATAT
The DNA here is from genome assembly GCA_039513925.1 of Platanthera zijinensis. NCBI lineage: Eukaryota > Viridiplantae > Streptophyta > Magnoliopsida > Asparagales > Orchidaceae > Platanthera > Platanthera zijinensis. The sequence goes on along the minus strand of CM077080.1, from coordinate 95,375,592 downwards.
TGCGTAGATAAAAAATATGACATGATTTTTCACTTCATCACTCTTGTGTTGGCATATATATTTATTGTAGTATAATATCTACTATGATTATTTTTACTTGATTTTTTTCTTTGATGCTACACGTACTTCTATCATTGTTCTATCTAACACTTCCATGCCTAAGAATTTGACTTAAACTTCACTTCCTGTTTATTGCGTGATTGTACGAGTACGCTATTACTATTCACAACGCTTATAATGTTACACAGTATTAACTCTATAAATCACCTAACATCGTATAACAAATCTAGTGTATTTAGTTTCGTATGCTTTGTCCAAATTTGAAAGTATTTAATTTCAAGGGTAGCTAAACACCTAGAGGGGGGGGGGGGGTGAATAGGTTTTTAGGTCTTTTTACTTTCTTTTAGACTTTATGTGAGTTAATGTCTGTTGTGATTGTTAGTATTGCTTTCAAGAAGATCACACACAACACAAAGATGGTTTATAGTGGTTCCCCAGAGTATAGGTAAGTCCACTATCCCTCCCACCTTTCTAACAATGTGTTAGACAAGGCTCTTCTCCAAAATTCGGCTCCTTAGAGCTTACAACACGATCCCACATGACCACTCAGTCTCCTATAATACCTATAACTTAGGAACAAAGCCCTACAACTTAATGATCAAAAGATCACCTAACTCAAGACAAAAGGTCCTACCACTTAGGCTAGGAGAATAGCCCTACCTCAGATCCAAAGGATCCTACAACTCAAACACAAGTGCCCTACAACTCAGGCCAAAGCCCTACACTCAGATCCAACCTGGATCCTATAACTCAGATTCATACTTGGATCCTACCAATCAGGCCAAAGCCCTATACTCAAATTCTTAACAGAATCCTACCACTCAGATCTATTCAAGATTATACACTCGACCTTTATAAATAGGCTTACAACTCAGATCTAGAAAGATCCTACAAAAAATTAGGATTGTTGATATTGAATAGACAACAGAGAAATGATCTTTGTGTCTTCCTCCTTCTGTCCTGAGAAAACTCAGACCAGATTTCTTCTTCACAACACCATAAAACAATCTTCACGATAAGCTCTGCTTGGGATGTGAAGTAACTGCAGCAGGGGTTGGCCTTGGCGACTTTTCTCTCAAAGAAATATCTCTGACCTTGCTATTGATGATGTTGATCTCAACAGCTATCTTGTTGAACTTTTGGATCAGTCGATTTACACTTCTGCTTCGAGCTCTACAACAATGGCGAGAAATAAGTCGAAGTATTTCCGCTTTTCGAAAAGACAAACCCTTGGAAAAGATGCTTTCTTCTCCGTCGATCTCTTTACTTTTATCATCCGCCATCCAACGACTCTTTTGACCAGTGGTCCAACCTTTAATTGTAGGTATATAACCTTCCTTTTACACAATTAATCTTACAACAGGCCGCCGACGTCATTAGTGGTGTACTGCAGCTTTCTCGCAATGAATTTGAATTCCGTTGACTTATGTTGACTTTTGTTAACGTCAACATCTGTGCCCTTAGCCAAAATCTCAGTTTCATCCCAGGCATTGAGTGTGATTAGTGAACAAGCTGCACTTAATGACTCTAGACTTAGTCAATTCTTTAGTCTTGTTAGGCATTGAGTGAACTGGCTTCACTCAATGCCTCTAGACTTAGCCAATTCTTTTGCCTTGCTTAGGCGTTGAGTGCGTTGAGTGAACTGGCTTCACTCAATGCCTCTGGACTTGACCAATTTCTTCTACATTGCCAGGCGTTGAGTGCATTGAGTGAATATTCATTACTCAACGCCCCTATACTTAGCTGAAACTTTCTTTATCTGCTAGGCATTGGGAGCATTGAGCGAGCCTTCATCACTCAATGCTTTTGTCCTAAGCCACTTCTCTAGAATCTTCCAACTTGCTGATGCATTGAGTGCGTTGAGTGAGCTGTCCTCACTCAACGCATCAGGACTTAGACAAATTTTTCTATCTATCTTCATTAAGCTTTGAATGACCATAGCTCTGTAAACGCTTTCCTCTTTGGGCATTGAGTGAGATGACCTCACTTAATGCTTCTGGACTTAGTTAATTTGTCTGTCTCCTTCTTCTTTAGCTTTGATAGAATTAGCATGGCATTGAGTGAACTGGTTTCACTCAACGCTTCTGGACTTAGCCATATTTATTTGATAAATTCTCTGTGGCTTTGACTTCACTCAACGCCTGTGAACTTAGTCGAATATCTCTATCCAGATTTATTCCTTAGACATCTGGCATTGAGTGAGCTTACTTCACTCGACGCCTGTATAATTAGACAGATTCCCATCTTTCCAGTATCCTTCTTTGAGTCCAGCTGTCCAATCCATGTGACAAGGAACCACCTGCATGCATGGGCTTGAACATACATCAAATATAACTAGGTGTGCACCATTGACTTGTTTAACTTCTTACAAATCCGATACATTGGGATCAATAGACCCAGCAATCTCTCCCTATTTGATGAAGTCAAAACCCTTATTCAAAATTCTTTCCAATGATATACACCAACATATGTAGCAACAATATATGTCAAAAAGAGAGCTATACGTTACCACATTTTCCTTGTACCACATTTTCCTTGCCTGTATGGTGATCATCACCTACTCCCCCAAATTTGTTGCCTTGCCTTGGTCATTTCCTTAATCATTCCCTTCTCCCCATTTTTAACTTTAGTAGAATCGTCAGGGAGGTGCTGGCAATCTCTAATTATCTTCTTCCCCTTTCTGATTTTAGATAATCAATTGGTGCAACAGATAGCTTGTTCTCTACAGGAGGCTGAATCTACTCCTGTATAGTGGACTTGCTCCCCCTAAATAGGAGCATCAGTACTTTCTCCCCCTCAATAGAAGCATATTCTATCATTTTATCGGATAGACACTCTAGTCCATTCCAGTCTTGATATCACTTGTGTTCTTCACACCCAACAAGAAGTAGTTCCTGCAACTAAGAACAAAGTGAGGAGCAACTGAAGCTATACCAAGTTCAACATACCCAACTAAAACTTGAAGTTGTTGAACTTTGCTTCATCTAGTGGCTTGGTAAAGATGTTAGCCACTTGCTTATCTGTAGGGACAAAATCAAGATTGATATCTTCACATTCCACATGCTCTCTTATAAAGTGATACCTAATCTCTATGTGCTTAGTCATGCTGTGTGAGACATGATTCTTAGTTATAGAGATTGTACTAATAGAATCACAAAATAAAGGACTTCTACTTATCTGGAGGTTATAGGCCTTGAGCTGATGTTGGATCCACAACAACTGTACAGAGCAGCACCCAATAACTATATACTCTGACTCTACAGTTGAAATTACAACACTTGTTTGCTTCTTGCTGCTCCAAGACACTAGTCTTCCTCCCAAGAACTAATAGGTTCCTGAAGTGCTTTTCCTGTCCTCTTCGCAACCTGCAAAATCTACATCTAAATAGCCAGTTAGTTCAAAATCCCTATTTCTAGGGTACCATAGACCAAGATCTAGTGTGCCCTTAAGATACCTCAAAATCCTCTTAGCAATAGGGTAGTGAGATTCTTTAGGGCAAGCCTGATACCTAGCACAAATACATATAGCATACATGATGTCTGGCCTACTTGCAGTAAGGTATAGAAGGGAGTCAATTATCCCTCTATACAAAGTTTCATCAACAGGTTTTCCTGACTCATCTTTGTATATAGGCATACTTGAAAGTCTTTGTTTTCAAGGATAACAAAACCACCTAGAGGGGGGGGGGAGGGAATAGGTTTCTAGGTCTTTAGTATATGTTCTAACTTTTATAAGTTTAGGTTGTGAGTGGTGATTTATTTCCTAATGCTTTCAAGACATTCACCCATAAGACATAACAATTTATAGTGGTTTCCCAGATTATGGATATGTCCACTGTCCCTACCGTCTTTCTAATAATGAGTTAAACACGACACTTATCCAATATCTCAGCTCCTAAGAGCATACAACATGATCTCACAGGACCACTCAGTCTCCTTTAAGACTTATAACTCGGGCACAAAGCCCTACAACTCAGTGATCATAAATCACCTACCTCAGGCTAACAACCCTACCACTCAGGCTGGGAGGACAACACTACACTCAAATTCTTAACAGAATCTTACCACTTAGATTCACTCTTGAATCCTACCTTAGATCTGTAACAGATCCTACAATCTCGGCTTTTTTAACGCAGTCTTACAGCTCAGATCCAACAAAAGCTTATAGAGAGAATAAGGTTTGATGTTGATTTGGTACATGAGAAATTATCTCAATGTCTATATCCTTCTTCCTTGAGAGATTAGTCCATATTTCTTCTTCACAACTCTAGAAAATAGTCTTCAGGAATTGTTCAGCTTGGGCTGTGAAGTGGCTGCAGCTAGGGTTAGCCCTTGCTGCTCTTTATTTCTTGCTGTTGATGATGAATACGACAACATCGAATAGGAAGAACTTTCAGGTCGATCAATTTGAGCTTCTGCTTCTTATCTTAGCAATAATGGCGAAGGCAACGATGATGATCTCTTGCTTTTCGAAAAGACAAAGACCTAAAAGTTAAATTGATTTCCCTGATCTCATTCCTTTTATCTTCCACCGTGCAACGGCTTTCTTGACCCGTGGGCTCGACTTTAATTACGTGTTTATAGCCTTCCTTTTATATAATATATCATACAGCTGGCTATCAGTGCCATCAGTGGTGGATTCCAGCTTTCCCGCAACGAGTTTGAATTTCGTTGACTTTTGGCTGACGTTAGCATCTATGGACTTAGCCAAATTCTCAGTTCCATCCCAGGCATTGAGTGCGTTCTGTGAGCAACCTTCACTCAATGATTCTAGACTTAGCTAATCTTCTGCTTCCTCAGGTGTTGAGTGCGTTGAGTGAGCAAGCTTCACTCAATGATTCTGGACTTAGCCAACTTTCTGCTTCCTCAGGAATTGAGTGCATTGAGTGAAGCCTTCATCACTCAATGCTTTTAAACTTGGCTCATCATTCTGCATCTAGGCGTTTAGTGAATGACCTTCACTCAATGTTTTTTGATTTAGCCAAACTTTCTACACTGCTAGGAATTGAGTGCATTGAGTGAGCCTTCATCACTCAACGCCCCTGGACTAGCCGCTTCAATGATTGCCTATCTTCATGATGATGCATTGAGTGAACTGGCTTCACTCAACACTTCTGTACTTAGCCGTAATTCTGAAATCTGCCAGCTTACTAAGGCGTTGAGTGAACTGGATTCACTCAAAGCCACTGGACTTAGTCGATTTCTATCTTCTTTCTTCTTAGACTTTGACTATAACCGCATGACTCAACGCTTCTGCTTAACTGGCATTGAGTGAACTGGCTTCACTCAACACCTGTGGACTTAGCCGTAATATTGTCTCTACAATCGGCTAGGCTTTGACTGTCCCGTCTTTACTCAACGCTTTTGCTGTCTGGCGTTGAGTGAACTAGCTTCACTCAACGCCTGTGGACTTAGCTGCTTTTCCTGCTTGCTAATGCTGAGGCATTGATAGACACAACTTTACTCAGTGCTTATTGTTGTATGATGTTGAGTGAACTGCCTTCACTCAACGCCTATAGACTTATCCGCAGAATTACTTTGTAGATTGTTGGGCTTTGACTATCCACACCATACTCAATGATTTTTAGTATCTGGCATTGAGTGAACTGGCTTCACTCAACGCCTGTGGACTTAAGGCGATTTCAGCCTTTCCAGCCTTCTTCTTTGACATCTGGCGTTGAGTGAACTGGCTTCACTCAACGCCTATGGATTTAGACAGATTTTTGTCTCTCCATTCCTCTACCTTGTGATGACCTGTCACAACCACTTGAAATACCTATCTAACCTGCATGCATGAACTTAAACATATATCAAATACAACTATATGTATATCATTGACTTGTTTGACTTCTACAAATATGGGACATTGTGAGCAATGGACCCAACAATCTCCCCCTATTTGAAGAAGTCAAAACCCTCAAGTTAGTCAATGATATACACTAAAATATGCAGTAGATAAAGCAGTAAATTTGGAAGCTTAACACCATATAATAAGAGTTATTACAAGAGTATCAAGTTATAAGTTACCACATTGTCCTTTCCAGTAAGGTGATCATCATCACTTACTGCTCCCCCTATTTTTATGCATAGCCTCGATCATCATCACTTGTTGCTCCCCCTATTTTGCTGCATAGCCTTGATCATCATCAATTGCTACTCCCCCCTATTTTATTGCATAGCCTTGATCATTTCCTTGACCACATCCTTCTCCCCCTTTTTGACTTCTATAGAGTAGTCAGGGAGGTGCTGGCCTTATCTTCCTTTGAACATCTTCTCCCCCTATCTGATTATAGATAATCAGCTGCTTACAACTTCTCTACAGGAAGCAGAATTTTAATCTATAAGTGTTGGACTTGCTCCCCCTCAATAGGAGCATCCTCTTTCAGCATCTAATAGACATTATAGTCTTCTACAGTCTAGATATCCCTTATGATCTGCACAACCTGCAAGAAAGAGTAATTCCTGCAACCTAAATAGGGAAAGCGCAACTGAAGATTTACCAAGTTCAACATACACAACTCAAATTTGAAGGTGTTTAACTTTGCTTCATCTAGTATATTAGTGAAGATGTCAGCCACTTGCTTGTCTATAGGGACAAACTCAAGACTTATGTCTTCATATTCCATATGCTCTCTAATAAAATGATATCTTATCTTAATATGCTTTTTCATGCTATGTGATACAAGATTCCTAGCAATTGAGATGGCACTAGAAGAATCACAAAATAAAGGACTTCTACTTATCGGGAGGCTATAGTCTTGAAGCTAATGCTGGATCCACAATAACTTTACACAGCAGCTCCCAAAAGATGTATATTCTAACTCTGCAGTTGAAATTGCAATACTTGTTTGCTTCTTGATGCTCCATGATACTAGTCTTCCTCCCAAAAGCTGACAAGTTCTTGAAGTGCTTTTCCTGTCCTCTTTGCTGCATGCAAAATCTACATCTAAATAGTTTTTTAGTTCAAAATCCCTATTTCTAGGGTACCATGGGCCAAGATCTGGTGTGCCCTTAAGATACCTCAAAATCCTCTTAGCAGCAGAGTAATGAGGTTCTTTAGGGCAGGCCTGATACCTAACACAAACACATATATCATACATGATTTCTAGCATACTTGCAGTAAGGTATAGAAGGGAGCCAATTATCCCTCTATACAAAGTTTCATCAACAGGTTTCCCTACCTAATCTTTGACTATAAGCATACTTGATCCCATGGGAATTTTCATGGTGGAGGCATTCTCCATACCAAACTTTTTGATCAACTCCCTGGTGAACATAGATTGGGATATGGACAAGCCATCATCAGTCTATCTTACTTGGAGTTCCAAGAAGAACTTGAGCTCACCCATACTGCTCATCTCAAACTTCCCTTGCATAAGTTTGGCAAACTTCCTACAAAGGTTGTTATCAGTAGATCCAAAGATTATGTCATCAACATAAATCTGGACTAGGATGATCTTGCCCTTAGATTCCCTTAGGAATAGGGTCTTGTCTATTTTCTCCCTTGAGATTTTGTTCTCAATGAGGAAGCTAGACAATATCTCATACCATGCTCTAGGGGCTTGCATCAACCATATAGATCTTTCCTAAGCCTATAAACAGTATCATGTGAGTTAGGGACAACAAAACTTGGAGGCTGTTCAACTGAAACTTCTTCCTTTAAGTCACAATTCAGAAAGGCTGACTTCACATCCATCTGGTAGAATTTGAATCCTTTATATGCAATATATGCAAAGAAAAGTTTGATGTCTTCCAATCTGGCTACTGGGGCAAATATTTGATCAAAATCAATACCTTCTTCTTGCCTGTATCCTTTATCCACCAGTCTAGCCTTATTTTAACTATAAAGCCATTTTCATCAAGTTTGTTCATGTAGATCCACTTGACTCCAATGACATTATGTCCTTGTGGTTTGGGAACCAACTTCCAAACCTTATACCTCTAGAACTGGTTCAGTTCCTCTTGCATAACTACAATCCAGAACTAATTTGTTTTGGCCTCTTCAAATCTCTTGGGCTCAAACTAGAATACAGTGCAGTGTTGATACTTCTGCTCCTGGTCACTACTACTTGGCTAGCATCACCAATAATCAGGTGTCTTGGATGATCCCTTAGATGCCTGACAGCTGGAGATACTCTTGTTTCAGTATCCTAAGCTTCATTGTCTGCATCTTACTGACCTTCATTATCTTCACTTTATTGATCATCATCCACAACCTATATGCCTTGTGCTTCCTTTGGAATGCATACTCTGTCAGATTTATCTTGAACTAATGAAGCAGCCTCCTTGATAGTCAGCTTGTCCATCATCAGTTTAGTACCTGTAGGATTAGAAAAGGAGCTTGGCATCTCACTGTTAATCATTGTAGATTCATATAAGACTACATGGATAGATTCTTCTACAACTTGATTTTCAACTTGTATATCCTATAGACCTTACTATGATTGTTGTACCCAACAAAAATCTCTTCATAGGACTTGTCAGCAAACTTAGTCACATAGGACTTTCCATTATTTAACATATATCACTTACTACCAAAGATCCTAAAATAGCTCAGGTTTGGTTTTCTGCCCTTTAAGATCTCATAGAGAGTCTTCTTGTGGCTCTTGGTGATAGAAGCCCTGTTAAGGACATGATATGCAATATTAATTTCCTAAACCCAGAAGTATTCTTGGAGAGATGTGTCACTCAACAAGGTCCTTCCAACCTCTATGAGAGTCCTATTCTTTCTCTCAGCAATCCCATTTTATTGGGGTGTTCTAGGAGAGGAGAATTCTTTGTGAATCCCTTACTCTTCACAGAACCTTGTCATGCAGTCATACTGAAATTCAATCCCATGGCCACTTTTGATTTTGACCACAATACTATTAAATTCATTCTGAATTTGCTTGATAAATGTCATGAAGACATTAGGGGTTTCATACTTCTTCCTAAAAAAGAAAACCCAAGCAAATCTGGAAAAGTCATCAACAACCACAAGGGTGTAGATTGTCCTACCTAGACTAAGAACTGGCATAGGACCAAACAAGTCCATATGCAGGAGGTATAAAAAATATACTGAGTCTTTGTTCCCAATGCCCTTGAAGGAGGTCTTGGTTTGTTTGCCCTTTTGGCATAGAGAGCAGATACCCTCCTTAGTACACTTCATCTTAGGACCATTCCTAACTAGATCTTCACTAAAGAGTTTGCCTATAGTTTTATAATTCAAATGAGCTAGCCTCTTGTTCCATTGGACACAGTGAAAGTGCAGGATAAGATCAATCCTAACTCTAGAGGGGGGGGGGGGGGTGAATAGAGTTATTTAAAATAGTTTTGCAAATAAAAACTTGAGTGGAGAGAAAGTTTAGATTTACTTAGTGTATGGTGCTATAGCAAATAATCAGAGTAAAAAGAAATTCACAGCACAAAGCAAAACACAAAGAAACAAGCAATCCAGACGACACAAGGAGCTATAGTGGTTCCCCAAAATCCTGGGTAGTCCACTCTTCTATCACCCTTGATAGGAATCCACTTCAAGATGAGTTGATCAGGTGTCTTGAGCACCAGAGAGTTTTTGACCAGGTTCTTACAACCAAAGGAGCTGATTTTGACCAGGTTTCAGCAAAACCAAAGATAACTTTTGAAGGGAGTTAAAACCCTGTACAGAAAGAAAAAGAAAAAGGGGTGATGTTGTCTTCTCTATCAATAAGTAGAGAGAAGCAAAGTGGATCTGTAGATGTTGTCAAAGCTCCCCCTGAGATCAAGAAGTAGTTCAGGAAGGAGAGCTCTGCACAAGGGTGACAGGTCTTCAAAGATCTAATTTGCTCCAGCAAGGGATGATCCAAGAAAGTTGGATGGTTGTGTCTGAAGCAATCAGAATTCCTGTGAGTGAGCTTTCAAAACAATATCACAGAGAGAGAGAGCAGCTAAAGTCCTGTATTGTTGTTCTATATATCTCTGTCTAGCTGAATGAATAATATATCTGAGTCTTCTTCTTCCTTTTTCTTTGATAGCCGTTGGCAGTCAGCATTAAATGCTTTCCTTAAATGTCCATGCCTCAAAGGAAATGTCAGGCAGACATTCCTTAGAAAATTCCTTGAGCCATGCACCAGATATGCTGTAACGGCCAATAAATCTTCAGCATTAATTGTCTGATAGAAGGAATTTGAATTCCTATTCAAAACTGACAGAAGTCTGGAAAACGTCGAGCTCACAGTAAAACGTCGATCTGAGCACGACACACGTCGGCCAGAGAGTGTTTTCTATAAGCAGAACTGGGTTCGACGGAACGTCGAGCTGAGGTCGACTCCACGTCGAGCTGAGGTCGACTCTGCGTCGAGCTGAGATCAACTCTGCGTCGAGCTGAAGTCGACTACGCGTCGAGCTGAAGATTACTCTAACTAGCCTATGTGACCTTTATAACAACAAGGAGGTCACAACACAAAATCCCTATAGAAATATAGTCATCCTGATCCAAATAGTAATAGGGTGTTCCAACAATCTCCCCCTATTTGGATTAGGATTACTATTTACATGAATTTAGGGATTCAAAGAGAAGTAAAGCAAAAATACAATACAATACAACCAGACATATGACAGAATAAAAAGCAGCATATATATAACACTATATAGCAGCAGTAATGTTTAAATGTCCTGTGTCCATCAGATAGAAAGAATTAAAACACCTTACTTTACTTTTCCTGTGGGGCTTTGTCTTGATCACCTTTCTTGAAGATAATTTCTCTGTTAGGATTTGAAACCTCCTTCTGATACCAATAGAAAGTCAGATCTATCCTAGAGATTAGAGCAAACACACACAACAAGAATACAAGAAATAAAAATTGCAATCCAGACGACACAAGAATTTTATAGTGGTTCCCCAACAACTTGGGTACGTCCACTCTTCTACCACCCTTGGTAGGAATCCACTCAGGATGAGTTGATCAGGTGTCCTGACACCAATGAGCTTTTGATAAGGTGCTCAAAAACCACAACTAGATTTTTTGATCAGGTGTCTTGCCACCACTGAGTTTTGACAAGGCTCTCAGAACCAAACATAACTTTTGAAGGGAGTTCAAGAACCCTTTTACAGCGGGAAAAGGAAAATAAGAGTTGAAGGTGTCTTCTCTGTTCTCAATCAAATGAGAGAAGCACAAGTGGATTGATGATGTCAAAGCTCCCCCTTAGATGTAGAATGGTTCAGGAGTGGAAGCTTTGCACAGGGTGATTGGCCTTCAATGGATGACTGCTCCAGCAAATGATGATTTCAGCAATGACTGAAATGTTTGTTGTCTTGGAGAGTAAATGATGAAGCCTTGATGATGATATTCCAGTAAGCCTTCAGACTGATGTAGAGTAGTTGTCTCTTCAGGCTTCCTGGAACAGTAAATCTGAGAAGAGAACTTTACTGTACAGGTTATCTCTATTCTTGGTTTTTCTTGTGTGTCTTGTTCCTCTGTTTCTCTATATATTTATTCTGATAGGAGAGAAAAATGATTTTAATTCAGCACTTATTACTGCTTCCTTTTTGATACTCCAACGGCTATAATATTCATAAATACATTCCTGTAATAGTCCTGTAATAAAGCTGTATTTGAATATTGACAGCTGGCTTTGATTGGACCAAAGAATATCCTGAAAATCCGCCTGGAAACTTGCATTCTGAATTCTGCCAGAAATAGTCGAACGGAGGTCGACTATCGTCGATCTGAGCTGGCAGATAATGGAGTTGGCCTCTGGCAGAAATTGTCGAACGGAGTTCGGAGAACGTCGACCGGAGCTCGACGTTCCAGCATAGGTTAGCGTCGAGCGGAGCTCGACGTTCCAGCATAGTTGAGCTTGGAAAGCGTCGACCTGAGCTTTAGATAAAACGTCGACCGCAGCTTGAGATAAAGCGTCGACCAGAGCTCGACGTTACAGCAAAGATTAAGCTCGATGATCTTCGATCGGAGCTCGACGATCGTCGACCTAAGCTTAATGTTGAATTCTGTTTTCTTCTGGCTGATTTCTCTGACTGATTTCTTCAATCTCTGAGAGCCTCTGAATTAGCACAACCTATGACCCTTAGCTATACATTGATGGGTCAAACTAATGAACTTAAAGACATAGTGATCCTGACCCAAATCCAAATTAGGGTGTTCTAACAATCTCCCCCTATTTGGGTTAGGATTACTATTTACATGAAAATTAAAATATTACAATAAATAAATATTACAAAGCATGAGATATAAAAATAAAAGCTTGCAATGTTGGCTCCTGTTGCTAACTGCTGCTGGCACTACAAACTCCCCCTATGTTGATGCAGTAACTATGATTTGAGGAGGCTGGGATGACTTTTTTAAATTTGTATTTTGATTTAGTCATCCAACTAACTATTATAGATGGTACCTGCAGAAAGCTATGGTAGAGATTGCTCTCTCCTTGAAAAAGGATATGTTAGCAGCAAAATGATATTTGTCCAGCAAATTTTATTAGGGTTCTGGATCTGAAAAACAAAGTCTGATATCTTCCTTCCTATAGAATTTCTTTTCATCAGAAGAGATTCAAACTCAGTGCCATGATCACTGCCGACCAATGCAACTAGAGTAGAAGACTCAATCTAGATGAATTTAGAAAAAGATCTATAAGAAATATAAAGTATCTGACAGAGCATTCACATATAGAAGTCCTAAAATAATTTTGAACAAAATATCAAAAAGATATAAGCAGCCCTAGGAAAAAATGTTTCCTAATAAATTTGTTCCAAATAAGAAAAGGATTTGAAAATATTTTAATTAGTTTATCCTTATATTTATGAATCAGATTTATGAATAAGCAGGCTGAGTTTGATCTGAACTTATTTTGTTGATTAAAATATTTCTTCTTCCTTTGAATATGTTCTGAAAACGTTCCTCTGAGAAGTTTTGTTTCCTTCTCAGGTTTTATTAAATCTTGGCAGAAATTTTGAAGTTCTAATTTAACTGAACTAAAATTAAAGTTTGATAATACCTGATCCTTTTCAGGTTTTGAATTGCCTTCTGTTTGTTCAGCCTTTAAATTGCTGCAGGAAGAGTTTACGGCCATTAAGCAGAATTCTTTGGCCCTTTCTTCCTCTTCTTCATCTTTAAAAGAAGATTCATCATCTGAAACATCCCAAATAATATCTAGGGATATTAGTTCTCCTTCTTCAAATGATATGTTGTGGCTTCTTTCTGATATTTCATCCACGGGTTCAGAAGCCATTTGATGGAGGGAATCCCATATCTCCTTAGCTGTTGAGCATTCAACAACTTCCTGAAACAAGTCATCAGATAATGACTGTGCTAGGATATTCATTGCTCTGGCATCAGCTAGCCTGGCCTTTTTAGTTGTTGTTACCGATGTTGGGAGACCTGTCAAAATAGAAGGAAAAATATCTTCATCAATAGAGTTCATATATAATTTAATTCTTGTCTTCCAAAGTGCAAATTGGTTTATGTTGCACTTAAGAGGTCTGGTGCTAGAATATTCCATATTATTGCTATGTGAAAAATATAATAATTAATCTAACTAGAATGGATCAAACCAGAGATCTTTTGGTTCAGGTGTTAGCCTGTATGAATAATCAACCTAGTGATGGTTTAGTTGTTGTATAACCAACCTCGCTCTGATACCAATTGAAAGTGCAGGATAAGATCAATCCTAACTCTAGAGGGGGGGGGGGGTGAATAGAGTTATTTAAAATAGTTTTGCAAATAAAAACTTGAGTGGAGAGAAAGTTTAGATTTACTTAGTGTATGGTGCTATAGCAAATAATCAGAGTAAAAAGAAATTCACAGCACAAAGCAAAACACAAAGAAACAAGCAATCCAGACGACACAAGGAGCTATAGTGGTTCCCCAAAATCCTGGGTAGTCCACTCTTCTATCACCCTTGATAGGAATCCACTTCAAGATGAGTTGATCAGGTGTCTTGAGCACCAGAGAGTTTTTGACCAGGTTCTCACAACCAAAGGAGCTGATTTTGACCAGGTTTCAGCAAAACCAAAGGTAACTTTTGAAGGGAGTTAAAACCCTGTACAGAAAGAAAAAGAAAAAGGGGTGATGTTGTCTTCTCTATCAATAAGTAGAGAGAAGCAAAGTGGATCTGTAGATGTTGTCAAAGCTCCCCCTGAGATCAAGAAGTAGTTCAGGAAGGAGAGCTCTGCACAAGGGTGACAGGTCTTCAAAGATCTGATTTGCTCCAGCAAGGGATGATCCAAGAAAGTTGGATGGTTGTGTCTGAAGCAATCAGAATTCCTGTGAGTGAGCTTTCAAAACAATATCACAGAGAGAGAGCAGCTGAAGTCCTGTATTGTTGTTCTATATATCTCTGTCTAGCTGAATGAATAATATATCTGAGTCTTCTTCTTCCTTTTTCTTTGATAGGCGTTGGCAGTCAGCATTAAATGCTTTCCTTAAATGTCCATGCCTCAAAGGAAATGTCAGGCAGACATTCCTTAGAAAATTCCTTGAGCCATGCACCAGATATGCTGTAACGGCCAATAAATCTTCAGCATTAATTGTTTGACAGAAGGAATTTGAATTCCTATTCAAAACTGACGGAAGTCTGGAAAACGTCGAGCTCACAGTAAAACGTCGATCTGAGCACGACACACGTCGGCCAGAGAGTGTTTTCTGTAAGCAGAACTGGGTTCGACGGAACGTCGAGCTGAGGTCGACTCCACGTCGAGCTGAGGTCGACTCTGCGTCGAGCTGAGATCGACTCTGCGTCGAGCTGAAGTCGACTACGCGTCGAGCTGAAGATTACTCTAACTAGCCTATGTGACCTTTATAACAACAAGGAGGTCACAACACAAAATCCCTATAGAAATATAGTCATCCTGATCCAAATAGTAATAGGGTGTTCCAACACACAGTATGAGGTTTTCTCATTTACAACTAGGCATACATGGGAGTCTGTATCTAAACATAAAAAATTTAAACAATTGATGTTCCCACTCCTAGTGCCTGTTAAGATGGCCTCTTGGTCACTTGACCTCTTAATCTGGCACTTATCCTTGTGGAATGAGGTGACATAGCCTAGATCACATTAATGTTTTATGCTTATTAGGTTATGTTGCAAACCTTCCACATAAGCCACTTTGGTGATAATGACTAGGCCATTAGTGATCTTACCATACCCTCTGGTGACTCTTCTGTCTAAACCACTAAAGATAACTTTGGGTCCATCATTCACTAGAGTATACTCCTTCAGATTACTCCTTGTTCCAGTCATGTGCCTGGAACAACCACTATAGGAGTATAATCCTTCAGATAACTTCAAGGAACAACCACTGTCCGAGTACCATATAGGGGTATGTGCACTTAGACTAACCTGCAAAGCATATTTACTTTACCTTAGGTCCCCAATATTTATAGGGTCCTTGGTGCATGTCAGTCTGAAAATGAACATGTCTACCAACTATTTTTCTGACGGGTAGACTGACTTTAGTTTTGGACACACTTGGATTATGCCAGCAATCTATGGTATAGTTGCCCACTTTGCCACAACACTAACACTCATGAATGTTATACCTTCCTTTTTGAGCTAGTCTACTAGCTGTACTGAAAAGTATCTCTCTATCCAGAAGGAACATCAACAACCTTTTTCAGGTTCCTTTCAGCTAGGATCTGGCTGAAGGTAAGTCTTCTAGTAGGCTTATTTGGCCTGCTCTGAATGCCATCACCTATAGCCTTCTTTGCAAAAGACATGCTCATGATAACATCAGAAATAGCTAAATCAGGCTTGCTGATATACTGCTCCTTGGTCAGAGTCTCTACTAGATGGACCTGAACTTTGGCTGCAACCACATTCTTGAGAGTGGGAGCTGGATCACCAAAGACAAATGGTCCATGATGGGCCATTTAAATTTCTTCATGGCCCGCCTTGAAGGAACTCATCCCCATTCCTATTCTCCTTCCATTTGTAGGTACACTTGTATACTTCCAGGAAGAATTCCCATTCTTCTAGTGACCATACATGGAGTCCTGATCATACCTGTTAGAAGGGAGTATTACCCTTTCAAAGGAAATAGGTGGCTGAACTGGAGCTTTTCTCTTTCCTTTGAAAGGGGCAGCTCTTATGTTTCCCTTGAATCCTAATCCCTTCTTATTTCTCTGAGAGGAGGAGTCAATGATGGGCAACACAAAATTGGGCTTAGAGTAGTTAGCCACAATTCTCTTCTCCCTTTGGAGTTTTCTTCTAGATCCCTAATAAGGGCATTCTTGTATTTTATGGTGCATATCTGCATGATAGTAATATTTTTTAGCTGGCTAACTTCCCTGATTTTCTGATCCAACAAGGTTACTGACTCAGAATGCTTGGAAGCAGTAAGCTGTAGAGATGGAATCTCCTGAGCCTGCTTTTTAGCTAGCAACTTACTTCTTTTTAATGCCTGTAGGAGTTCACCATACTTATCAATCAATTGATTGATATCTTCCTCAGATTCTGAGCCATCTTCATCACTTGATAAAGAGGCACTAGAATTGTGACTTATCTCATAATATGACTCACAAAAAGAACTAGATAGAGATTGTACCTTTTTTGGACAGGCTTAGAGTAGTTAGCCACAATTCTCTTCTCCCTTTAGAGTTTTTCTTCTAGATCCCTAATAAGGGCATTCTTGTATTTTATGGTGCCTATCTGCATGATAGTAATATTTTTCAGCTGGATAACTTCCCTGATTTTCTGATCCAACAAGGTTACTGACTCAGAATGCTGGGAAGTAGTAAGCTGTAGAGATGGAATCTCCTGAGCCTGCTTTTTAGCCAACAACTTACTTCTTTTTAATGCCTGTAGGAGTTCACCATACTTATCAATCAATTGATTGATATCTTCCTAAGATTTTGAGCCATCTTCATCACTTGATAAAGAGGCACTAGAACTGTGACTTATCTCATAATCTAACTCATAAGAAGAACTAGATAGAGATTGTACCTTTTTTGGACAGGCTTAGAGTAGTTAGCCACAATTCTCTTCTCCCTTTAGAGTTTTTCTTCTAGATCCCTAATAAGGGAATTCTTGTATTTTATGGTGCCTATCTGCATGATAGTAATATTTTTCAGCTGGCTAACTTCCCTGATTTTCTGATCCAACAAGGTTATTGACTCAGAATGCTGGGAAGCAGTAAGCTGTAGAGATGGAATCTCCTGTGCCTACTTTTTAGCCAGCAACTTACTTCTTTTTAATGCCTGTAGGAGTTCACCATACTTATCAATCAATTGATTGATATCTTCCTAAGATTCTGAGCCATCTTCATCACTTGATAAAGAGGCACTAGAACTGTGACTTATCTCATAATCTGACTCATAAGAAGAACTAGATAGAGATTGTACCTTTTTTGGACTAGGCAGATCCTAGCAGGATTCTTCCTCAAACATTGCCATCAGCCCAATATAGGCTTCCTCATCCTCAGATTCTGATGAAGAAGAGTCAATCCAGCTCTTCTCCTTCTTTTCCATGAAGGGATTCTCCTTCTTGCTCTTTTGATGGTGGTGTTTCTTATCATCATCCTCCTTTCTTTTGACTGGGCAGTCAACAATTACAAGCCCAGGTTTGCTGCAGCAATAACAAACCACTTTAGTAGAAATCTATTTACCAGGTTTAGAACCATACCTGTTCTCCTTGGAGGATTTCTTCTTTCCCATGTAGTAGTCCTCCTTATGATGAGATGATGAGGAGGGTCTGCTCCTCCACTGATTCCTCTTCATCAGCTTCATAAACTGCCTAGAGAGGGCAGCAAACTCCTCATCAGATATATGACAGTCTGATGTGCATGTCTCTGAACTTTAAGAGTAAGACTTGGCAATAGCCCTCCGTGGTGGAGAAGGTGTCCTTCCCCTACTTCTTCTTGAGGCTTCATCTTTGAAGTCCACAACCTTTTCTATGGCCTGGGACTTGTTGTTTTTCTCCTCCTCCTTCCTGGCAGTAAGCTGCATTTCATAAGATAGTAATTTCCCAAATAGAGTTAGTGGAGGAGTATCTGCCAGCTTTTCCACTTCCCTGATGGAACAAATCTTGGTGTCCCAGTCTCTAGTTAGAGACCTTAGGAACTTATCATTAAGCTCATCATTACTGAAGACCCGACCATAAGTCCTTAGCTCATTAACTATTTTAAAGAATCTTTCATAGCAGCTGGCTATGCTCTCTTCCTTGGACTACTTGAAGGACTCATACTCTTGATTGAGCATGGACTTCCTGTCATCTCTGACCTCTTCTGTGCCCTCCATGTAGACCACCAAAGTGTCCCACATCTCTTTATCTGTCTAGCAGTGCACCAGATTCTGAAAGGTGGAGTTATCTATAACACTTATAATTATGTTTTGTGCCCTCTTGTCCAGGGTGGCAAGAATGACCTCATCCTTAGTAATTTCTGAGTATGCATTTGGTGTCTGGACAGTTGCATCCAGAGCTGAGACCTTCATAAGGATAAAATGTCCCTCTTTGATAGTGACAAAGATCCTTTGGTCAGATGCCTCCATGAAGAGTCTGACCCTCTCCTTCCAAATTCCAAAGCCTTCCTTTCTGCAGATAGGAAGCTTTATGGAACCAATCTCCTTATGGTTCTTTCCTGTACCCATAAGTATACTCTCACTACTACCCTTGGAGATCTACTAAGACTGTTAATCCTTTATTGAGTAACCTCCCTATGATACCACTTGAAAGTCTTTCTTGAGCAACCTCCCTCTAATACCACTTGAAAGTCTTTCTTTTCAAGGGTAGCAAAACCACCTAGAGGGGGGGGGGGGGTGAATTGGTTTTTAGGTCTTTAGTATATCTTTTAACTTTTATAAGTTTAGGCTGTGAGTGGTGATTTATTTCCTAGTGCTTTCAAGACATTCACCAATAAGACAACAATTTATAGTGGTTCCTCAGATTCTGGGTACATCCACTGTCCCTCCCGCCTTTCTAACAGTGTGTTAGACAAGACACTTTTCCAATATCTCGGCTCCTAAGAGCTTATAACACGATCCCGCAGGACCACTCAGTCTCCTCCAAGACTTATAACTCGGGCACAAAGCCCTACAACTCAGTGATCAGAAAATCACCTACCTAAGGCCAACAGCCCTACCACTCAGGCTAGGAAGAAAACCATATACTAAGATTCTTAACAAAATCCTGCCACTCAGATTCACTCTTGAATCCTACCTCAGATCTATAACAGATCCTACAATCTCAGCCTTTATAATGCATTCTTACAGCTCAGATCCAACAGAATCTTACAGAGATAATAAGGTTTGATGTTGATTCGACATAAGAGAAATGATCTCAGTGTCTATCTCTTTCTGTCCTGAGAGATCAGTCCAGATTTCTTCTTCACAGCTCCAGAAAATAATCTTCAGGATTTGCTCAGCTTGGGCTGTAAAGTGGCCGTAGCTAGGGTTAGCCCTTGCTTCTCCTTCTTTCTTGCTGTTGATGATGAAGACAACAACAGCGAACAGGAATAAATTTCAGGTCGATCGATTTGAGCTTCTGCTTCTTGTCTCAGCAACAATGGCGAAGGCGACGATGATGTTCTCTTGCTTTTCGAAAAGACAAAGCCCGGGTTTCTTTACCTGTGGGTCCGAATTTAATTACTGGTTTATAGCCTTCCTTTTATATAATATATCATACAACTGGCTATTGGCGCCATCAGTGGTGGATTCCAGCTTTCCTGCAACGAGTTTGAACTTTGTTGAATTTTGTTGACTTTTGGCTAACGCCAGCATCTGTGGACTTAACCAAATTCTTAGTTCCATCCCAGACGTTGAGTGCATTGAGTGAACAACCTTAACTCAACGATTCTGGACTTAACCAATCTTCTGCTTCCTCAGGCATTGAGTGCGTTGAGTGAACAAGCTTCACTCAACGATTCTGGACTTAGCCAACTTTCTGCTTCCTCAAGCATTGAGTGCGTTGAGTGAAGCCTTCATCACTCAATGCTTTTAGACTTGGCTCATCATTCTACATCTGGCATTGAGGGCATTGAGTGAATGGCCTTCACTCAACACTTTTTGACTTATCCAAACTTTCTGTGCTTCCAGGCGTTGAATACGTTGAGTGAGCCTTCATCACTAAACGCCCCTGGACTTAGCCACTTCACTGATTGCCTGTCTTCATGCTGAGGCGTTGAGTGAACTAACTTCACTCAACGCTTCTATACTTAGCCGCAATTCTGAAATCTGCCAGCTTGCTGAGGCATTGAGTACGTTGAGTTATCTGGCGTCACTCAATGCCTCTGGACTTAGTTGATTTATGTCTTCTTTCTACTTAGGCTTTGACTGCAGCAACATGACTAAACGCTTTTGCTCAACTAGCATTAAGTGAACTGGCTTCACTCAATGCCAGTGAACTTAGCTGTAATATTATCTCTGTAACCTGCTGGGCTTTGACTATCCTGTCTTTACTCAGTGTTTTTGCTGTCTGGCGTTGAGTGAACTGGCTTTACTCAACGCCTATGGACTTAGCCGCTTTTCCTGCTTGCCAATGCTGAGGATTTGACAGATAAAACTTTACTCAGCGCTTGTTGTTGTGTGGCATTGAGTGAACTGCCTTCACTCAATGCCTGTGGACTTAGACACATAATTACTTTGCAGACTGCTTGGCTTTGACTGTCCACACCAGACTCAATGCTTTTTGGTATTTGGCATTGAATGAACTGGCTTAACTCAATGCTTGTGGACTTGGGTGATTTTCAGCCTCTCCAGCCTCCTTCTTTAACATCTGGCATTGAGTGAACTGGCTTCACTCAATGCCTGTGGACTTTGATAGATTTTTGTCTCTCCACTCCTCTACCTTGTGACCAACTGTCACAACCACTTGAAATACCTGTCCAACCTACAAGCATGAACTTAAACATATATAAAATACAACTATATGTATACCATTGACTTGTTTGACTTCTACAAATCTGGGAAATTATGAGCAATGGACCCAACAATACTTGACCCCATGGGAGTTTTCATGGTGGAGGCATTCTTCATTCTAAACTTTTTAATCAACTCCCGGGTGAACTTACACTAGGATATGGACAAACCATCATCAGTCTATCTTACTTGGAGGCCCAAGAAGAACTTGAGCTCACCCATACTGTAAATCTCAAACTTCCCTTATATAAGTTTGACAAACTTCCTACAAAGGTTGTCATCAGTAGATCCAAAGATTATGTCATCAACATAAATCTGGACTAGGATGATCTTGCCCTTAGATTCCCTTAGGAATAGGGTCTTGTCTATCTTCCCCCTTGAGAATTTGTTCATAATGAGGATGATAGACAATGTCTCATACCATGCTCTAGGGGCTTGCTTCAACCCATATAGAGCTTTCCTAAGTCTATAAATATATTCAGGTGAGTTAGAGTCAATAAAACATGGAGGCTGTTCAACATAAACCTCTTCCTTTAAGTCACCATTTAGAATGACTGACTTCATATCCATCTGATAGACTTTGAATCCTTGGTATGCAACATATGCAAGGAATAGTCTGATTGCTTCCAATCTGGCTATTGGGGAAAAAGTTTGATCAAAATACATACCTTCTTCTTATCTGTATCCTTTAGCCAACAGTCTAGCCTTGTTCTTAACTATAATGCCATTTTCATTAAGTTTGTTCCTGTAGATCCACTTGGTTCCAATGATATTTTGGCCTTGTGGTCTGGGAACCAGCTTCTAGACCTTACACCTCTTAAACTAGTTCAGTTCCTCTTGCATAACTACAATCCAAAACTGATCTATGTTGGCCTCTTCAAATCTCTCCTTGGCTCAACTTGTGACAGGAAACTAGAATACAAAGCTATATTTAGACTTTTACTCCTTGTCACCACTCCTTGGCTAACATCACCAATAATCTAGTGTCTTGGATAATCCCTTAGATGCCTGACTGTTGGAGGCAATCTTGCTCCAGCTTCCTGATTTTCATTGTCTTCATTTTGCTGATCATCATCCACAACCTATGTGCCTTATACTTCCTCTAGAATGCACACTCTGTCAGCTTAATCTTGAACTATTGGAGCAGCTTTCTTTATAGTCAGCTTGTCCATCATCAGCTCTGTACCTAAAGTACTAGAAGAGGAGCTTGACAACTCACTATTAATCATAGTTAACTCATCAAATACTACATTAACAGGCTCTTCTACCACTTGACTTGTCAAGTTGTAGATCTTATTGGCCTTAATATGATTTCTGTACCCAACAAACATCCCTTTATAGGAATTGGCAGCAAACATAATCACATGGGACTTCCCATTATTCAGCACATATCACTTGCTACCAAAGATCCTAAGATAACCCAGGTTTGGTTTTCTACCCTTCAAGATCTCATAGGGGGTCTTATTATGGCTTTTGGTGATAGAGGCTCTGTTAAGGACATAACATGCAATATTCACTGCCTCAGCCCAGATATATTCTTGGTGAATCCCTTGCTCTTCACATAACCATGTCATGCTATCAGACTGAAATTCAGTCCCATTGTCACTTCTGATTTTGATGACAGTACTGTCCAATTCATTCTGAATTTGCTTGACAAATGTCTTGAAGACATCAGGGGTTTTAGATTTTTTCTTCAAAAAGAAAACCCAAGCAAATCTGGAAAAGTCATCAACAATTATAAGGGTGTAAACTTTCCTACCTAGACTATGAACTGACATAGGATCAAATAAGTCCATTTGCAAGAGGTATAAACACCTCACAGAGTCTTTGATCCCAATGATCCTGAAATAAGCTTTGGTCTGCTTGCCCTTTTGGCATGCAAAGCAAGTTCCTTCCTTAGTGCATTTCATTTAGGACCATTCCTAACTAGCTCTTCGCTAAAGAGCTTGCCAATTGTCTTATAGTTCAAATGAGCTAGTCTCTTGTGCCATTGGACATAGTACGAGACTTTCTCATTTGCAACTAGGCATATAGGAGAGTCTATATCTAAACACAGAAAATTTAAATAATAGATATTCCCACTCATAATGCCTGTCAAGATGACCTCTTGGTCACTCAATCTCTTAATCTGGCACTCATCCTTGTGGAATACTATGTCATAGCCAAGATCACAGAGTTGACTTATGCTTATCAGGTTGTGTTGCTATCCTTCCACATAAGATACTTTTGTGATAGTGACTATGCCATTTGTGATCTTACCAAAACCTATGGTGACTCCTTTGTCTAATCCACCAAAGATCACTTTGGGTCCATCCTTCACTGGAGTGTACTCCCTCAAGTTGCTACTTGTTCCAGTCATGTGTTTTGAACATACACTATCCAAGTACCATATAGGGGTATGTGCACTTGGACTAACCTGCAAGACATGATTTAGTTTACCTTAGGACCCCAATAGGTATTGGGTCCTAGGTTCTGATTAGTCTGAAAAAGACTTGTCTACCAGGAGCTTTTCTGACTGGTTGACTGACTATTGCTCTAGCCACATTGGGAATATACCAGCAATCTATGGCATAGTGGCCCAATTTCACACATCACCAGTACTCATGAATGCTGTACCTTATTTTCTAAGCTGGTCTGCAAGTTGTGCTGACAACAGTTCTCTGTCTAGAAGGAACAACATCAAACTTGCTCAGGTTCCTTTTAGCTAGGATCTGGATGAAGGTAAGTCTTCCAATAGACTTATTTGGCCTGATCTGAATGCCATCAACATCAGTCTTCTTTGCAAAATACATGCTCTTGATAGCTTCAGAAATAACAAAATTAGGCTTGCTGATAGACTTACCCTTGGTCAGAGTCTTTGCTGGATGGCCCAAAAATTTGGCTATAGCCACATTCTTGAGAGTGGGGGCTGGAGAACCAAAGACAAATGGTCCATGATGAGCCATTTGAATTTCTTTATGGGCTGCCTTGAAGGCACTCATCCCCATTCCTCTTCTCCTTCCATTGGAAGGTACACTTGCATTCTTCCATGAAGAATTACCATTCTTCCAATTACCATACATGGAGTCCTGGTCATACCTGTTAGAAGGGAGTATTACCCATTTAAAGGTAATGGGTGGCTAAACTGGAGCTTTTCCTTTTCCTTTGAAAGGGGCAGCCCTTGTGTTTCCCTTGAATCCTAAGCCTCTCTTGTTTCTCTGAGAGGAGAAGGAGTCAATGATGGGCAATACAGAATTAGGCTTAGAATAGCTAGCCATAATCCTCTTCTCCCTCTGGAGTTTCTCTTCTAGACCTCTAATGAGATTGTCCTTGTATTTAATGGTGCCAATCTGAATGATTATGATGTTCTTCAGTTGGCTAACCTACCTTATTTTCTATTCCAACAAGGTTGCTGACTCAGACTGTAGGGAAGCAGCATGCTGAAGGGAGATAATCTCCTCAGCCTGCTTTTAGGCCAGCTTCTTGCTTTTCTTCAAAGCATTCAGAAGTTCACCATACTTATCAATCAGTTGATTGATATCTTCCTCAGATTTAGATTCACCTTCATCCCTGGATGAAGATGCTTCAGAATTGCGACTAGTCTCATATTCTGACCTAGATGATGAACTGGACAGAGAGTGTACCTTAACTGGACCAGGCTGATCCTGGCAGGATTCCTCATCAGATCATGCCATCAGCCCATATCAGCTGATGTTAAATTCATCTCTTTTATCCTCCTCTGAGTTACTGTCCAACTGTGACAGAGGGCCCCTGATCCCTATCCTGGCAATAGGATAGTCTTCAGCTTCTTCTTCCTCAACAACAACCAACCCTATGTAGGCTTCTTCTTCATCATCTTCAGACTTCGATGAAGTTGTGTTAGTCAAGCTCTTCTCTTTCTTTAAAATGAAGGACTTCTCCTTCTTTCCCTTGTGTTGATGAACCTTCTTCTCACCAGCTTCCTTTCTCTTGACTGGGCAGTCGGCTATAACATGTCCTGGCTTGCTGCAACAGTAACACACAACTTTAGAAGAAATATGTTTACTAGTTTTAGATTCATACCTGTCATCCTTGGAGGATTTCTTCTCAGTTCTGTAGTGGTCCTTCTTGTGATGAGAGGAGGGGAAAGGTCTGCTCCTCACCTCTTCCTCTTCATCAGCTTCAAAAATTTCCTAGAGAAGGCAACAAATTCCTCATCAGACATATTGCAGTCGGATGTGCTTGGTTCTGAGCTGTCTGACTCTGCTGGCCTTATTGGAGGAGAGGAAATCCTCTCCTTGCTCCTCTTTGAGATCTCTTCCTTGAAGGCCACATACTTCTCCCTGATCGGGGATCCGCTGCTTGTCTCCTCCTCTTTCCTGGTAGTCAGTTGCATTTCATAAGACAATAGCTTCCCAAACAGAGTTAGTGGTGGAGTATCAGCTAGCTTTGCCACCTCCCTGATGACACAAATCTTGGTGTCCCAGTCTCTAGTTAGAGAACTAAGGAACTTGTCATTAAGTTCATAATTTCTAAAGACCCACCCATAGGTCCTTAGCTCATTTATTATTCTGAATAATCTTTCATAGCAGCTAGCTATGCCCTCTTCCTTGGACTGCCTGAAAGCCTCATATTCTTGGTTGAGCATGGACTTCCTGTCATCTCTGACCTCTTCTGTGCCCTCCATATAGACAACCAAAGTGTCTCACATCTCCTTGGTGGTCTTGCAGTGAACCAAGTTATGAAAGGTGGAATCATCAATAACACAGACTAAGATGTTCTGGGCTCTCTTGTCCAAGGTGGCAAGAATGACCTCATCCTTGGTCATCTCTGAATATGTCTTAGGTGTCTGGACATTGGCATCCAGAGCTGAGACTTTCATAGGGATGAAAGGTCCCTCTTTGACTGTCACAAAGATCCTTGGGTCAAATGCTTCCATGAAGAGCCTAACCATCTCCTTCTAGATTCCAAAGCATTCCTTTTTGCAGATAGGAAGCTTCATGGAACCAAGCTCCTTATGGTTCTCTCTAGAACCTATAAGTATACTCTGACTACCACCCTTGGATATCTACTTAAACTATTAAGTCTTAATTGAGGAACTTCCCTTTGATACCACTTGAAAGTCTTTTATTTCAAGGGTAGCTAAACACCTAGAGGGGGGGGGGGTGAATAGGTTTTTAGGTCTTTTTTACTTTCTTTTAGACTTTATCTGAGTTAATGTCTGTTGTGATTTGTTAGTATTGCTTTCAAGAAGATCACACACAACACACATATGGTTTATAGTGGTTACCCAGAGTATGGGTACATCCACTGTCCCTCCCGCCTTTCTAACAGTGTATTAGACAAGGCTCTTCTCCAAAACTCAGCTTCTTAGAGCTTACAACACGATCCCGCAGGACCACTTAGTCTCCTCCAAGACCTATAGCTCGGGCACAAAGCCCTACAACTCAGTGATCAAAAGATCACCTACCTCAAGCAAAAGGCCCTACCACTCAGGCTAGGAGGATAGCCCTACCTCATATTCAAAGGATCCTACAACTCAAGCACAAGTGCCCTACAACTCAGGACAAATCCCTACACTCTGATCCATCCTGGATCCTATAACTTAGATTCACACTTGGATCCTACCACTTAGGCCAGAGCCCTACACTCAGATTCTTAACAGAATCCTACCACTCAGATCTATTCAAGATCTTACTCTCGGCCTTTATAAATAGGCTTAAAACTCAGATCTAGAAAGACCTTACAAAAAAATTAGGTTTGTTAATGTTGAATAGACAACAGAGAAATGATCTCCGTGTCTTCCTCCTTCTAGCCTGAGAAAACTCAGACCAGATTTCTTCTTCACAGCACCAGAATATAATCTTCAGGATAAGATCTGCTTGGGCTATGAAGTAACTGCAACAGTGGTTGGCCTTAGCTGCTTTTCTCTCAGAGAAATATCTCCGACCTTGCTGTTGACGGTATTGATCTCAATAGCTATCTTGTTAAACTTTTGGATCAGTCGATTTAGACTTCTGCTACGAGCTTTACAACAATGGCGAGGAAGAAGACGAAGTATTTTCGCTTTTCGAAAAGACAAACCCTTGAAAAAGATGCTTTCTTCTCTCCCGATCTCATTCCTTTTATCATCCGCCATCCAATGACTCTTTTGACCTATGGGACCAGCTTTAATTGCGGATATATAGCCTTCCTTTTATAGAATAAATCTTACAACAGGCCGCCGACGCCATTAGTGATGTACTACAGCTTTCCCGTAATGAATTTTAATTCCGTTGACTTATATTGACTTTTACTGACGTCAGCATCTATGGACTTAGCCAAAATCTAAGTTTTATCCCAGGCATTGAGTGCGTTGAATGAACAAGCTTTATTCAATGCCTCTGGACTTAGCCATTTCTTTTGCCTTGCTAAGGCGTTTAGTGAATTGAGTGAACTGGCTTCACTTAATGCCTATGGACTTTGCCATTTCTTCTACCTTGCTTAGGCCTTGAGTGCATTGAGTGAACTAGCTTCACTCAATGCCTCTGGACTTGGCCAATTTCTTCTACACTGCCAGCATTGAGTGAATCTTCATCACTCAATGCCCCTGGACTTACCTGCAAATTTCTTTATCTGCTAGGCCTTGAGAGCGTTGAGTGATCCTTCATCACTCAATACTTTTGTTCTTAGCTGCTTCTCTGGAATTTGCCAGCTTGCTGATGCGTTGAGTGAGATGCCCTCACTCAACGCATCTGGACTTAGAAAGATTTTCCTATCTATTTTCATTAAGCTTTGACTGACCATAGCTCTGTCGATGCCTTCCTTTTGGGCATTGAGTGAGCTGACCTCACTCAATGCTTCTAGACTTAGTTAATTTTTCTGTCTTATTCTTATTTGGTTTTGACAGAATTAGCATGACGTTAAGTGAACTGGCTTCACTTAATGCTTTTAGACTTAGCCATATTTCTTTGACATATTCTCTATGGCTTTGACTGAATTAGCTTAATTCAATGCTTCTAGCTGTATGTCGTTGAGTGAGTTGACATTACTAAATGCATGCAGACTTGGACACTTTTATGTCTTCCTTCTTCTTAAGCTTTGATTGCACAGTCTTTCCTCATCACTTTTTGTTGTATGACAATGAGTGAACTGGCTTCACTGAATGCCTGTGGACTTAGCCACTTTTCTTCACTGTCAAAGCAAAGGCTTTGACTGACTAGTCTTTAGTTGATTCTTCTGCTCATCTGGCATTGAGTGAGCTGTCCTCACTCAATGCCTTTGACTTATTAAGAATTTTGCCTTTGTCAACAACTCTTCTTGACATCTAGCGTTGAGTGAACTGACTTCACTCAACGCTTGTGGACTTAGTCAAATATCTCTTTCAAGCTTTCTTCCTTAGACATCTGGCATTGAGTGAGCTTGCTACACTCGATGGACTTAGATAGATTACTGTCTTTCCATCATCCTTCTTTGAGTCCACCTGTCCAATCTATGTGACAAGGAACCACCTGCATGCATGAGCTTGAACATACATCAAATACAATTAGGTGTGTACCATTGACTTGTTTGACTTCTTACAAATCTGAGACATTAGGATCAATGGACCAAACAAAATTCATATGCTCTACCAATTTTTTAAATCAAATGATTTTCTTGTGCTGTTTAGCTCTATGGTCAATTTGCTCTCCTCGTACTTTTGACCCACTCTTTTGAATTCTCTAATGTTTTTTGGTCACTCCTATATCTTTATGCTTATTTTGATCTAATGGATTGTTTTTTTGGTTTTCATGCTTATTAGACTGCATCTCTCTATTTTCTTAATCTTTGCGATCATACCTAGCCTTTCGATAATAACAATGTGGGAGATTAGAATGTTTATGAGCTAGTCCTATATTAGTCATCTAGGGGAGATATCATGTGTAACACCCCTGATTTCCCTGCGATTATTTAATTCTTGCTTGGCGTTACGTCGACGCGTTTTCTTGGCTTGTGCCATCTGTGGAGTGTGGTCTTAACTCCTTAGAACTGAGTGGCCCATTTTGTAGCCTATTGATAAGATCTCCCTAGCCAGCCGAGTCGTTTTGGGTGACCCGGTGTGACCTCTCAGGGGATGCTTGTGTTTTGTCTTTGGGTGGGTATAACTCGAGTTCTGTTCGTCGAAAGTTAATTTCGACTTCGCCGTTGTGTTCGTAGAGTGGATATTTAGCTACGGTGCGAATTTCGTCGAATTCTGAGGATGTTCGGTTTTCGCGTCGTTTTGTATTTTATGAAAAATAAAACTATTTAATAAATATTATATTAAATATTATTTTTCTGAAAGGGTGCGGGTACTTGGCGGTTGTGCCTTTTATTTTGTTAATTATTAATTAATTAGCTAGTTAAGATTAGTAAGGGTGCTATTTATATGATAGTTTAGACTTAAGAGGTAACCGCTCCTGTTCACCTTCTTCCCCCGTCCGCAGCACCTGTTCGCGGAAAGCAGAGAAACCGCCGGAACTGCTCCCCTTTGGACGCCGAATTCGGGAGCGTTGGTGGACGAAATTCGATTCCGAAAGCGAATTTGGATTGCTCTCGCCTAGACCTTCATTCCTAAGGTAAGAAATTCAGTTATCGTGGTGTTTCTAGGGGTCTCGAATTTCTTGGGTTGTCCGTTTCCGCCATTAAAGCCCCAGATTTCTGCTTTAGGTGTTGCTGTTGCTGGTACTGCGTGAGAGTAAAGGAGGCCGACCAAGCTTCGTCAGAAATTTGAGACAAGTGGTATTCTTTCCCTTGCCGAGTAATTCTTTTTATCTATCTCCTTGTTACCTTGTTAGCCCTAGGTTAGAAACCCTATTCTTGCTTGAAATCGGGCACAAAACCCAACTGTTGAAGAGAAGCCTAGTTCTCGGGATAAGTGAGGGATTAAGGGTTGGTTTAATTTCTTTCCTGTGCAGTAGTTGTAGCCGGGTAGAGGAGAAAAGCTATAGCTTATTTTTTTTATGCAAACCGATCTTGCTTAGGCTCGGGTTGGGGTGTATGTGTGCTTGCTTGTGTAGTGGCTGCAGTAGAAGCCTTCCCTGTACTTAGACTTACTGGAGTTTTGATGGAGACGAAATTTCTGCGGCTAAGTACTTTGGTGTTGAGTGAGTCGACCTCACTCAACGCCAAAGCTATTTTATCATTGAGAGTACTGGACACACTCAACGCCGCAGTCTGTTCTTTTGCAGCTAAGTAGTGCGACGTTGAGTGAGAAAATTCTTCTAAGTCAAAATCGATGGGAATCACTAAGTGATTCTCGCCGACTTCGACAAGAATCGTTAGTGATTCCTGCCGATTCAGCGAGAATCAATCTCCATTCCCGCCGACCTCTTCCGGATGGCGTTGAGTGAGTGGGCCTCTGTAACACCCATATCCATCACATAGTATATAATAGTAGGTCCGGCCGGGGCCTGACGCCATATACTGCGGACAGACTTGCTGGTTACTTATTGAAACCATTTAACCAATCACAACGTCCTACACAGAGCATCTAGCGAAAGTAAATTATTAAGTAGCACAAAGAATAAAGAACCCTGCCAAGCATGAATGTCCACTACTCAAACTAAGAAGGAATATTTAATACACTAAACAGGAATGGCCTTATGGCCTTACAAGAGTTTGCTTAATAAAAGTGTCTTCCAAACCTCGGCACGCAGGCCGGTCACACATGAGTACAAAAAGAAAAACACTCAACAATTGGCCTTCGAGGGCCGGCACAGCAACTTGGGCTTTAGCCCGCTATTTATCGCTCGGCTCCGCAGCACCTGCAAGCAACAATCCACCGCACGGTGGTAAACAAAGGCAACGGTCAGCTATGTTGACCAAATTATAACGATTCTGCCCCCAAACCGGGGCGGCAAAGCTTCTTCCCTGCACTTGTTAGCAAAACAAGCAACATAGCGAAATAAGCATCACATCACAGGTGCACGCTCACACGGCCGTACACCCCGTGCTCTCAGGGCACTTACTCGGAGAGCCAGTCTGAACCCCGTCCGGTCCTTGACACAACCACCACCCCCATGGTGGCAACCTCGTGAGCATTTAGTCCTTTCGGCCGTAGCCTAGACTCGATCTCCAAACCTCGGTAAGTCCCACGTAAAACTTTAGGTCGCTTTAACCGAGCAGATGGAGCGGGTAGGGGTCCACCAGCCCGTTGCTCACCCCGCCGTTGCCATTTGGCCTTTGACGCGGGCTAAGCTTCCCCTGTCCCAAATATCGTTCAAACACGGTACATAGCCCCGCTATGTACCCGGTTGGCTCCCAGGCCACCGATATGACAGAAATGCGTTTTCGTCCAAATTTCCGGGTGCACCTCGAGGTTAATCCCCAAGATTCCCATATGCATTCTACTGCATAGCAACCCGAAAACAATCAAAATGCTCGGAGTCTTCTCCGGCTAAAAATGCACAGCAAATCATCACCGATCCAGACCAATATGTCCGGGTAGGATTCACACATCATGCCTATGTCTGTACTACGATTCCGGATTCTAACAAGGGGGAGTTTACATATCTACCCCAAGGAATACTGCAATCTCGCCGCACACTCACGGGAGAAGGGTTTTCCCATGCAAAGGAAAAAGAGCTTCACATGCTCAAGAAGAGAATCGTTACCCTTGCGCTTTTCCTCTGCGCCATGACGATCTAGCCGGATGGAAAGCACCGTATCGGCCTCGCTTTCGCGGATCCGGACTCAGATCGTGATTTGGAGCTCCGAAGCTCCGCCGGTGACCGGATCTTGGCCTTCTTCCTCCTCCTTGCTCTCCCTTCTCTCTAACTTTTAGAGAGATAAAACTTAAAGGGAATAAGGGTTTCCAAGCCCTATTCCCGGATATAACACACCAGCAACAGCCCTGAGCCATTGGATCCCAAATCAAGAAAACGAACGGCTGCGATCGGGGCCTAAAATAATAAAACTGAGCCGAACATGACCTGCGACACGCCCGTGTCCAGGGCCGTGTCGTCCGTTCGTCGTCTCGCCCGACGCTTCGACCAGCACACGACCTTTGACACGGCCTCCGACACGCCTGTGTCACACGTGACACGGCCGTGTCAAGACCCGTGTCATGCCCATGTGCACTGCCAACAATAATTTCCCGAGGAGGACACGGCCTGCGACACGGTACCCGACACGCCCGTGTCTGTTCCCGTGTCATGGCCCGTGTACATACTCAGAAAATTCCCAGCGTGACATGCCCTGGGACACGCCCGTGTCCCAGCCCGTGTGCCTCAACTCGCCGATCGCCGATCGCCAAAACGTCGACCCTATGACCCTAGGTCGATCACGCCCATGACACGCCCGTGACACGCCCGTGACATCTTCTCCAAAACCCAGACTTGGCTTAAAACGTCACCCGTCCCTCTTTTGAGTTTCGGGGTGTTACAACTCTCCCCCTCTTAAAAGAATTTCGTCCAAAAATTACAAAGGAGAGAAAACAGAAACTCTCAGCGGTACCCAGGCGGAACAACTCCGGGTAACTTCCAACATAGTTGCTCTCATCCAAGAGAGCTCCTGCTACGCATTGTCCCACCGTACCACGACTTCCTGATCCCTTGGTCGCTCGACTTCACGGTCTTCAAAACGAACGGTTTGACCCTATCGTCAACCTTTCGTCCACCAAAACTTGATCCTCACGATCAAGTTCGAAGGCTCTTACGCCGCCTCACCAAACCGCTCTAGAAATCTCAAGTGGTCCAAGATACCGGGCTCAGCTTCCCCAAGCGTCGCTCCCGTGAAACACTGTTGAATGACTATAACTTCCAATACGCCATCATAAATCCACATTCCGATACGTGGCGTTAAAGTACTTAGTCTGCCTCCCTGAGCGATTAGCAAAAGTTCTCATATGGTTCGTACCAAAGGGGTAGTGTTTAATACCTCTTGCTTTAAATACGATCCGCACCTCGACAACGGCATGCGATGACTTCTACCATAAAGGGCCTCGAAGGGCGCCATCTGTATGCCCGCTTGGTAGCTAATGTTGCACGCAAACTTTACCAAAAACCGATGGCCTTTCCACTGCTTCTCGAAGTCCAGATGCACATGCAAAGCACATCCTCCAACATCCTGTTGACCCACTCGGTCAGCTCATCCGTCCGCGGATGTAAGATTGGACTAAACTACAACTTAGTCTCCAGCACTTTCTGTAACCACCTCCAATCATTGGACGTAACACGTCCATCTCGATCGCTCACGATATTGCGGGGTACACCGTGCGGTCTAACTATGTTATCCATTGACATCTTTGCCGGTTACACCACCGAATCATCCTTCCTCTGCGGAATGAAGTGCGACACTTGTGTTACCCAAATCACGATCACCCAATAGGCATCGTTTCCCCACTATGACCTTGGCAAACCATGCACACAGTCCAGTCAAACTTCTATTCCGAACTAGGCAAGGATTTCAAGAATCCCCCGACTCTTGGCACTCTGCCTTCACTATGGCGCAAGGCTGGCATTTTGTCACACATAGTGCCACAACCTTCTAGAGTCCTGGCCACCAGAGCACTTCTTTAGATATCGGCACAATTTCGTGCTTCCTAAGTTAATTGAGTACTTGGTATAACATACCACAACTCCACCCATCAATTGCCCACGCTTGGGCCGCACAAACGGTTGTCTTTCCTTGGCAGTCCACCTTCAATCATTGATTTGGGACTTTGACCCGCCAAGCCGCACCCATGATTTCCTTCATGCTGCTTCCCAAACCATAGTCTGCCAAATACGATCAGCCAGATCATACTGGACTTCCGACCTGTTCAATTACGCTTCGACGCTAGTCTGCTTGTCAACGCAAGAGATAGCTAACATCTCCAACTCCCGGGTCAAACTCTCAACATGAACCTACGAATAGTTGGCTTGGGCGGGAGCCCTGCATCTCAACGCATCCGCAACTACATTGCCTTACAACGGGAACAAAATAACTTTCGAACGTATAGTCCTCCAGGAACTCCATCCATTTCTGCTGCCTTAATTTCCGACCCTTTTGATCCAACCAATATATCAGACTCCTATGATTGGTACAAACATCGACTTATGCGCCGTACAAACAATGCCTCCACAGCTTAAGCGCAAAACACACGGCCGCTAACTACAAATGGCGGACCGAGTAATTCCCCTCGTGATCTTTCAGCTAATGCGAGCCATACGCCATAACATTACCACGCAGCAGCAGCACGCAGTCCAATCCACTGCCCAAGGCAGTGCCGTAGATCTCACAGCTTTTGGTTCCACTCGGCGAACTTAACACTGACGCCGTGGTTGACCAACTCTTTAACCCTTCAAAGTTTGGGCTCACTCGCACATCAAAACAACCTTTTAAGCTTTTCCTTGACAGCAGTGTGAGTGGTAATTCTATCCACGAGAAGTCCTGTACGATGCGCCTGTGGTAGCCGACCACACTAGAAACTCACGACTTCCGCTACCGAGACAACACAGGCCACCCTCGTATTGCGCCTAACAATGATGGACCCACACTCTCTCACTCTATCAACTATAGGACCGAGGAGCGCTACGAGGATAACCCAAGACTCGTGTTCGGAGAACTTGGTGTATACATGGTTCCTCCTTAGCGTCCACAAAACCAAAAGTAGATATTCAGAAGCGATACCCTTCGCACTTCAATTACCCCAATGTGTCGTCGATGAAGACGATCACAAAATGGACTAGGTACTCCATGAACATTCTGTTCATCCAGTCTATGAACACTGATGCCACATTTGACTGCCAAAATAGCACGATCGAAGACTCGG
Source organism: Platanthera zijinensis (assembly GCA_039513925.1). Lineage (NCBI taxonomy): Eukaryota > Viridiplantae > Streptophyta > Magnoliopsida > Asparagales > Orchidaceae > Platanthera > Platanthera zijinensis. The sequence continues at coordinate 95,341,000 of CM077080.1, read as the reverse complement.
ATTGCTCATTCCTCGTGCTTAACACCGTCTTTGTGATAACACTTACCCTTATTCTCAGATGAGGGTAACCGGACTTACGACCCACTACTGAGTCCACCGAAGACCCGACTAACTGATCGAAAGATCATCGATCATTTGGATCGAGTACTTGCTCTATTTCTATAAACTTATACAGCTCTCTGCAACAGATACAAAACTGCAAGCTCCCGTCCTTCTTCTGAGTAAAAAGGACCGGTGCGCTCCAAGGCAACGAGCTTGGACTCACATACCCTTGCTCCATCAAATTTTCTAGTTGAACCTTTAACTCCGCTATCACCTTAGGCATCAACCTATATGGAGAGCGCGACACAGGTTTGGCACCTGGCACAACTCAATCGTAAAATCGATCTCTCGCTACGGTGGGGCTCCAAGGAAATTGTTCGGGAACACATCGGGACACTCACAAACCACTGGGATACTACCCAGAGTGGACTTAGGCGTTACAGCCTCCACTAACGTGAAGAATAGCTTTGCGCCAGCACAAACTGTCTTAACCACCGGGAGGGCAGACGTCAGTGTCCTGCTAGATCCCTTCAGCTCCGCAAACATTGTCTCCTGCCCAACACCCAGCTAGCTCTCTTTAGGGTTGCAAATGATAAAAGCCTTCTGCTCCGAAAGCCAGTCCATACCAAAGATGACATCAAACTCTACTAGCGGCAACAACGACGCTAGCAAGTCGAATTCTTGACTTTCAATAAGACTCTCACCGCCCAGACTGTATCTCCACGCGCATTGGACGACTACTGGGCAATAACCCATCTGAATTGTTCCTTTACCATCAAAGGGAAAACTCCGATGCGCGATACAGATTCTTCGGATAATAGGAATGCGTAGTTCCCGTATTGAAACTATGCTCTCTCCGGATTACCAAGATTCCAAAACAAAGCCTAGAACTTCCAGTTCTAAGTTACCACGATAAGGTATCCGACATAAGGAACTTGTTTGCTAATAAGAAAACCATACCTGACATCCCGACGGTCGGCCACATGGCCTCCTGCTGGCCAAGGATGTTCACTCCTGATTGGGCCGGAGTAAACAGCGATGCGGTGGATGCCACCGCCTTGCCTTTCTCTACATATATCTCCCCCGGCTTCTTTTCAGATATTAGGCGTCCACTACGACAATCCCGGGAATAATGCCCCGACTTTCCACAAGCAAAGCATGCATCCGGGGTTTTGACTGTAGTCGCTCCGGATGTGCTAGAGGAAGGGACTAGACCCGACCTCCTAGTCTTCTTGTACCACTTACGGTACCCAGATTTTGAGGTTGGCATTTTGAATATCGTTTCCTTTACACCAAAGGCTTCAACTTCTCCTGCCACAACTTTCGTTGTCTTCTGAACATCCACCCAACGCTCTCTGGCAAAGTGCCCTTTCTTGCCACAAGAATAACATTTGTAAATGGTTTAGCTAGTAGATGATCTAGCCTCTTTACTCAGCGTCTTTCGGTAGACAGTCTTTATAGGATCTATAGGGTTTGGTCCCCTATTCACTGGTACTTGGTGAGTTTTCCCCAACTCCACCTCCAAAGCTCTGGCCGATTCCACCAAAGCTCAGAATCCAAATAACTTTGGTCCTAGCAGTAGGATACGCAACTCGCTGCGCAGACCGTTATAAAATCTATCAACTATAGATTGCTCGCTTTCCCATTCAAAGCCTGGGTAGCGCCTTAACATAAGGAATGTCTGCAAATATGCGTCAATTGAATGCGCTCCCTGCACCACAGTCATGCTCATCTGCTGCTCTAATTGACCCCCAAATGCCCTTTGCTCTAACATACTGCCTGATGTTGGGGCCATCTCAGGGACAAAGGGTTGCACATTACTCCCATATTGTGAGGGTGTCACAACAAACACCGCTTCAACCACCCTTCTTATGGTTTCCAAAGACGTAGGGGTCTCAGGAATGTTACTTGGTGCAGTACTTTGCTCAGCAAACGTGTGTTCAGATTGCCACGCTCCACTTCCGGACACATATAGCCGTTCAAAACACCATAAGTGACTGAACAAAATTGCAAAAAACACTTATAGGAACACACAGGTTCCTCAAAAATGTGTATTTTCATTCCTAAGTGGACATTCATGGGTTATTTTCATGTTATAACGATGACGCACACATATGTGCTCACCACCCCTTAGAGTGAATTCGCCCATGAATTCATTTAAGCTTGACCGAAACCAGTAGTATGATACAAATTTGTAACACCCCTATCCGTCACATAGTATATAATAGTAGGTCCGGCAGGGGCCCGACGCCATATACTGCGGACAGACTGGTTGGTTACTTATTGAAACCATTCAACCAATCACAATGTCCTACACAGAGCATCTAGCGGAAGTAAATTATTAAGTTGCACAAAGAATAAAGAACCCTGCCAAGCATGAATGTCCACTACTAAAACCAAGAAGGAATGTTTAATACACTAAATAGGAATGTCCTTATGGCCATACAAGAGTTTGCTTAATAAAAGTGTCTTCCTAACCTCGGCACGCAGGACGGTCACACATGAGTACAAAAAGGAAAACAATCAACAATTGGCCTTTGAGGGCCGGCACAACAACTTGGGCTTTAGCCCGCTATTTATCGCTCGGCTCCGCATCACCTGCAAGCAACAATCCACCGCACGGTGGTAAACAAAGGCAACGGTCAGCTATGCTGACCAAATTATAACGATTCCGCCCCGAAACCGGGGCGGCAAAGCTTCTTCCCTGCACTTGTTAGCAAAACAAGCAATATAGCAAAATAAGCATCACATCACAGGTACACGCTCACACGGCCGTACACCCCGTGCTCTTAGGGCACTTACTCGGCAAGCCAGTCCGAACCCCGTCCGGTCCTTGACTCCACCACCCCCCCAGGGTGGCAATCTCGTGAGCATTTAGTCCTTTCGACCGTAGCCTAGACTCGATCTCCATACCTCGGTAAGTCCCACATAAAACTTTAGGTCGCTTTAACCGAGAAGATGAAGCGGGTAGGGGTCCACCAGCCCGTTGCTCACCCCATCATTGCCATTTGGCCTTTGATGCGGGCTAAGCTTCCCCTGTCCCAAATATCATTCAAACACGGTACATAGCCCCGCTATGTACCCGGTTGGCTCCCAGGCCACCGATATGACAGAAATGCGTTTCCGTCCAGATTTCCGGGTGCACCTCGGGGTTAATCCCTAAGATTCCCTGATGCATTCTACCGCATAGCAACCCGAAAACAATCAAAATGCTCGGAGTCTTCTCCGACTAAAAATGCACAGCAAATCATCACCGTTCCAGACCAACACGTCTGGGTAGGCTTCACACATCATGCCTATGTCCGTACTACGATTCCGGACTCTAACAAGGGGGACTTTACATATCTACCCCAAGGAATACTGCAATCTTGCCGCACACTCGCGGGAGAAGGGTTTTCCCATGCAAAGGAAGAAGAGCTTCACATTCTCAAGAAGAGAATCGTTACCCTTGCGCTTTTCCTCGACGCCATGACGATCTAGCCGGATGGAAAGCACCGTATCGGCCTCGCCTTCGCGGATCTGGACTCAAATTGTGATTTGGAGCTCCGAAGCTCCGCCGGTTACCGGATCTTGGCCTTCTTCCTCCTCCTTGATCTCCCTTCTCTCTAACTTTTAGAGAGATAAAACTCAAAGGGAATAAGGGTTTCCAAGCCCTATTCCCGGATATAACACACCAGCAACAGCCCTGAGCCGTCCAGGGCCGTGTCGCCCGTTCATCGTCTCGCCCGATGCTTCGACCAGCACACGGACTTTGACACAGCCTCCAACACGCCCATGTCACACGTGACACGGCCGTGTCAAGACCCGTGTCACGCCCGTGTGTTCTGCCAATAATAATTTCCCGAGGAGGACACGGCGTACGACACGGCACCCGACACGCCCGTGTCTGTGCCCGTGTCATGGCCCGTGTACATACTCAGAAAATTCCCAGCGTGACACGCCCTGGGACACGCCCGTGTACCAGACCGTATGCCTCAACTCGACAATCGCCGATCTCCAAAACGTCGAGCCCACGACCCGAGGTAGATAATGCCCATGACACGCCCGTGACACGCCCGTGTCACGCTCGTGACACCTGCTCCAAAACCAAGACTTGGCTTAAAACGTCACCCGTCCCTCTTTTGAGTTTCGGGGTGTTACAGCCTCACTAAACGCCATGGCAGTTTAGGCGCTGAGTGAGGCGGGCTCACTCAACGCCGCAGCCCTTTCCTGCGGGTAAGTACTTTGGCGATGAGTGAGTTGACCTCACTCAATGCCAAAGCTGTTCTATCGTTGAGAATGGTGGACCACTCAACGCCGCAGTTTGTTTTCGCGGCTAAGTACTTTGGCGTTGAGTGAGTCCACCTCACTCAATGCCAAAGCTGTTTTGGCGTTGAGAGAGGTGGACTCACTCAACGCCACAGTTGGGTTTTGCGGTTAAGTGCTAAGGCATTGAGGGAGTGGACCTCACTCAACGCCATAGCTGTTTTGGCGTTGTGTGAGGTTAGCTCACTCAACGCCACAGCCTGTGTTGCTGAAGGCATTGAGGGAGTGGACCTCACTCAATGCCATAGCTGTTTTGGCGTTGAGTGAGGTTAGCTCACTCAACGCCAGAGCTGTTCTTACGGAAGGCGTTGAGGGAGTGAACCTCACTCAACGCCATAGCTTTTTTTGGCGTTGAGTGAGGTTAGCTCACTCAACGCCACAGCCAGTGTTGCAAAAGGCGTTGAGTGAGTGAACCTCACTCAACTCCATTGCTGTTTTGGCGTTGAGTAAGGCTAGCCCACTCAATGCCACCGTCTGTTTAGGCGTTGAGTGAGTGGGGCTCACTCAACGCGATGCCGTGTTGAGTCATCTCAACGCTTTTCCCTTACCTTGATTTTCTCCCCTAAGTGAATTCCTTGATTTTGAGGTTCCTTGTCGGCTATTTTCTTTTTTTCCAAAAGGCCGAATCATGGGTCATGGTTAGTAGTGGTGGTTTGAAGCTCTTAATAGGGGAGGTGTTGTGTAATTTAGCCAAGGCCACCCTTTTTCTTTTATCTTGCTCCAGGTACGGGCTGGGCAAGGGGGTGGGAGGTCCCTAGTGCTTTCACATATAGACCCCTGAGCTTTGTTTCTTGGAAATGGTGGTTGGGGGGCTGAGTTTGCCTCCAACCCGGATCCGCGTTGTTTTTGCTACTACCACCTCTAACAGCTTAGGGTGTTAGACGTTTCTTTCTTTGTAAATTTGCAACGTTTGGGCTCATGGTAGCCTAGTAAACTCTAAAGGATTTATTTTTGGGCAGGGTTGTTACTGTTTCCTCGCACTTAGTGCTTTTCTTTTTTCTTGTCTTGGACAGTGGTGCTTGTTTTCGGTTTGCTTACTCTTCTTGCTTACCTTATAACCTAACATTTCCGTATAGCTTACTTATTTAGCTTGCTGAGGTATTCTTTTCTTCTTTGAATTCCTCAGGTTCTGGTTAGTAGCCGATTAGGCGGCTAGTTGTGCTGTGCTGTTGCTAGTGGTCTCTCGTTCTGTGGAGATTAGTTCCTTAGTCTTGTGAGGTAGTTTTACTTTTTTTCTTACAGACATACATATTTGCCAGTGGGTTCGTGTCAGTTTGTTGGCGCCCACTGGTAGTTTTACCTTGATACTAGATGTGTTACTTTTTGCTGCTACCTTTCTGGAGTTAGTCTACTTGCTCTTTGGATGATTTATGCTAGGTTGCTAGTTACTTTTAAACCTAAAAAAACACTATTATAAGTATACCTCATGATCGGCATGTTTTATAAAACTCATCACTATTTTCCAAATAACGTAAAAAGATCATTTTCCTATTTATATAGTATAAATCAAAATTAGGGTCTTGCATAGTATAAGTTGTCCTCTGGGGACACTTATGCACTCTTTTAGGATTTCGAACCTGAATAAAGTATTTTCCACAGCGTATAAGTATAGTTTTTAAATTGTGAACTAGGTGATCCACCGAGCCGAGGGATACGGCCTTTAAAAATATAACTGATTTTCTAATCATATAACTTATGAATTTTCATAAAGTATAGTTGATAGTGGTTTGCCTGAGCGTCAGCAGTTACCCCCTGATCGACGTGGAATCATGACGTGTGTTTTCTCCTACTCTGATAATCCGTTTTCCTCGGAGAAAATGCGGGTTGTGACAGTTGGTATCAGAGGGAGGTTGCTTGATAAGTTAGTCGGGCAACCGTCCCTTTTGATTGCATTAGCAGTTTAGCATCATGTCATTCACACACCGATATGTCATCAGCACGTCTTGGAAAAAGCACGAACACTACACTCATAGCATAACATGAAGTATACAGGGCATATTATGTAGTATGGGATGCATAATATGTGTTCGTATATGGATCCACCATAGGGGCAACATGTGAGGGTTATGTAGTATGGGATGCATAACCTCACCACATGACTGCGACTAGCTCGTTTTCTTTTTCGTTGCATGAGGATGTTATGTAGTATGGGATGCATAACATTATCATGTGTACTCCGCTCATAACATGCATTAGGGACTTTTAGAATGCATAACACAAACATGCATAACATAACATTGCATAAGCACAGCGTGCCAAGCAAAAGACTGGCAGGATGACATATATACACACATAAGTTTTCGAGTCAAAAATAATATAAGTCATGCATTCCCGATCTAGGCACAAGGGTTAGTATGGTGGTGGTTAACCATCTTAGGTTAAGGCATAACATCAATTCTTGTAAAAATAAACTCCCAGAGCAAGTTTAGCAGCTTTAAGTTCATATTTATGTATGTATTGTCTGTACTTGTAGTTAGTTGCAACTGTCGTACTAGGATCTGACTAATATTGCTATGATTTTAGGATGGCGAGACGCCCTTCGACTAGATCGACCCCCCTATCTGAGGGTGAGTCATCGGGAGCGCAGAATGATGCGGTGATCGAGAGCATACGTCAGAGTAGCGATTCCTTGAGCATGCAGATGGTGGAGGTGCGAGCCCAGATCCAGTCTTTGGTTGCAGTTGTGGCAGGACAGACTCAGGGAGTGCAAGGCCCTGCAGGGGGGTTAGCTATTCCTCCTCCTCCTGCACCCCTGAGACCTCTAGTGGTGGTGCCAGCGGAGATGGCATTTATCTCATAGTTTCAGAGACTTAGCCCCCCTACTTATGATGGGAAGGCAGATTTCATGGTCATAGACGATTGGCTGATCTCCATGGAGGAGATGTTCTCGTACTCCAGTATTGCAGATGATCAGAGAGTGATGATAGCCGCCTATCAACTCAAGGGTTTGGCGAAGAGTTGGTGGCTTAGAGAAAAGGAGAGCTTTGTAGCTGGTTGCTCTTGGGAAGTGTTCAAGGAAATGCTGCTGAGGAAGTTCTTGCCTTTGGTCGAGCGTGACCGTCTTATGAACGACTTACTCCACCTGAATCAAAGGAAACTCACGGTCGGTGAGTATAAGGTAGAGTTCAGCAAGTTGAGCCGGTTTGCTCCTGGGTTGGTAAGTGTTGAGGCTGATCGAGTCAAGCAATTACTTGGTGGCTTGAGGAGCGAGTGTAGCAGTTGACCAGTGCTTATGGATCTGAGACTTATGTAGGAGTAGTGGAGGCTGCTCTGAAAGTGGAGGCTATCGAGACCGCAAAGAGCAGAGGCCAGCAAATAAGGAAGGACAAGCGGAAGTCTGTTGAGGAGAAGAAACCCCAGGTACCCGGTGCTGCTTCGGGAAAGAAGAGCAAGGTGGTGTGTAGCTTCTGTGGTCGGTCAAGCCACCCTGTTGAGAGGTGTTTCAAAAAGGCAGTAGCCCAGAATAAGGAGCAAGTTCATGCTATTCAGGGTGATCCTAGGAGGGATGTTTCCTGTTCTGTTTGCAAGCGACCCAGGCATGATGCTGCCCAGTGCTGGTCCAAGGATAAAGTCTGCTATCAGTGCGGGCAGAAGGGTCACATCAAGTCTAGGTGTCCTCAGGTCCAGCCTTCTCTTCATGCAGTTCCACGTCAGGCACTACCTCCGCCTCAGCGTGTGGACAAGGGTAAAGGAAAGCTGAACGTGATCTCTTCCGAGGAGGCTCAAGCTTTGACTCAGGTCATCTCAGGTTAGTTGTTTCTTTTTCCAGCTTGAAAGTTTTATTTACTAGAATGGTTATAGTTGGGTTTTGGTAGATCCTTAGTTGTTTATACTCCTATAGGGAAATTTAAGGTGATGAACCGCTGGGCGCGTGTTCTGTTCGACTCTGGCGCTACCCACTCATTTGTAGCTAGAGCCTTTGTGGAGCGACATCGGTTAACTCTAGATCGAGTTCGTGATACATTCTTCGTCAAGTTTCCTTCTTGTGAATCAGTGTTATCAGATTTGGGCATTCTAGATTGCCCTGTTTTATTAGGGGATTTTCTTGCGAGGGCAAGCTTGAAGATGATTGATCTGGAGGACTTCGATGTTATTATGGGCATGGACTTGCTGTCTAGGTATGATGCGGTCATTCAATGCAAAGGGAAGTGCTTGGACTTCATCAAGGACAATGGTCAGCTAGGAAGCGTGTATGCTGATCCGTACCAAGATTCTCCTGTCTTTTTTGCGGTATGTGCTCAGAAGTTGTTTCTTTCTGATTGTTTTGCTTGTTTAGTCTCGGTGGTGGGGATCGCAGTTAGTGTACCGCGCTTAGAAGAGATTCCCGTTATTCATGGTTTCGCTGATGTTTTTCCTGATGACCTTCCTGGTCTTCCTCCCGATTGGGATGTCGAATTTGTGATTGATTTGGAACCGGGTACGCGTCCTATTGCTAAGGCGCCGTACCGGATGGCCCCTCGTGAGCTAGAGGAGTTGCGAGTTCAGTTAGATGAGTTATTGGCAAAAGGGTTTATCAGGTAGAGTTCGTCGCCTTGGGGTGCTCCTGTTTTGTTTGTAAAGAAGAAGGATGGGTCGATGCGGCTTTGCATCGACTACAGGGAGTTGAACAAAGTCACTATTAAAAACAGGTACCCTCTGCCGAGGATCGATGACTTATTTGATCAATTGCGTGGTAGCACGGTGTTCTCCAAGATCGATCTTCGTTCTGGATATCATCAGCTCAGGATCCGTGAGGCAGATATTCTACGGACTGCGTTTAGATCAAGGCATGGTCATTTTGAGTTCTTGGTGATGTCATTTGGATTGACCAACGCACCATCAGCTTTCATGGATATGATGAACCGAGTGTTCAAGGATTTCCTAGACAAGTTCATTGTGGTTTTCATCGATGATGTGTTGGTCTATTCCCGCAGCGCTGAGGAGCATGAACATCATCTGCGCTTGGTTCTATCGGAGTTTAGGAATCACAAGTTATTCGCCAAGTTGAGCAAGTGCGAATTTTGGTTGCCTCAGGTCTCATTTCTGGGCCACGTGGTGAACAAGGATGGGATCTCGGTCGACCCAGAAAAGATCACAGCAGTGATGGATTGGAGCAGGCCGAGCACGCCCAAGGAGATCAGAAGCTTCCTAGGGTTGGCCGGCTACTACAGGAGGTTCATGGAGGGTTTCTCTACCCTAGCTGCACCTTTGATTAGGTTGACTCAGAAGAATGCGGCCTTTGTTTGGAGCGAGAAGTGCGAAGAAGCCTTCCTAGAGCTAAAGAACAGATTGTGCACTGCTCCCGTCCTGACCCTACCTACTGAGGGTGTGGAGTATGATGTGTACGTGGATGCTTCGCATGTTGGTCTGGGTTGCGTGTTGATGCAGGTTGGAAAAGTGATTGCGTATGGGTCAAGACAATTAAAGATTCATGAGAGAAATTACCCTATGCATGACCTTGAATTTGCAGCGGTAATTTATGCGTTGAAGCTGTGGAGGCATCTACTTTATGGGGCTCAGTGCAAGATCTTCACTGATCACAAGAGCCTGAAGTACGTGTTCACACAAAAGGAGTTTAATCTGCGCTAGCGGCGGTGGCTAGAGTATATGGCCGATTATGATGTAGAGATCCAGTACCATCCAGGAAAGGCCAATGTAGTGGCCGACGCCCTAAGCCTGAAGACGGGGAAGATCTTTAATCTCTCCGCCGATCATTTAGTGGAAGAGTTCCTCCTTATGGATATCTCAATGGGATGCTGTGTCATGCAAAGTAGTTTGGCAGTGGCAGAGCCGTCTTGGATTTCCCTTACTAGGTTGCACCAGAAGGATGATTCGGACCTTCTGCACTTATACCTCAGGACTGAGAGAGGGGAGTTGCCGGATTTTTCCATCGATGATGCGGGTACTTGGAAGTACCGCGACAGATTTATCATCCATGCTATTGGAGACATCAGGGGTATGATATGCAGAGAGGCTCATGGAACCAGTGTTGCATACCATCAGGGATCTATAAAGATGTATCGTGATTTGAAGCAAATTGCCTGGTGGTATGGGATGCAGAGTGATATAGCCCGATTTGTTGTTGAGTGCCACACTTGCAAGTGTGTGAAGGCCGATCACAGAAGGCCTGGTGGCAAGTTGACTCCACTAGAGATCCCGACTTGGAAGTGGGAAAGTATTTCTATGGACTTCATCACAGGCTTACCGAAATCTCCAAGGGGATTTGATTCTATTTGGGTCATAGTGGATAGACTGACGAAGTGTGCTCACTTCGTGCCATATAAGATTTACTAACCGATGAAGAAGATAACAGAGTTGTACTTGAATGAGGTCATCAGATTGCACGGTGTGCCTGTTAGCATCATTTCTGATCGAGACTCCCGGTTTACTTCTCGTTTTTGGCAGAGTCTGCAGGAGGGTTTGGGTACAGATCTGAGGTATTCTACTGCTTACCACCCACAGACCAATGGGCAGACGGAGCGAGTTAACCAGATAGTTAAGGATATGATCAGATGCTACATTCTAGACCACGGTGGAGCGTGGGATGAGCGTTTGCGACTTATGGAGTTTGCATACAATAAAAGTTATCAAGAAAGTTTGCAAATGGCTCCGTTTAAAGCTTTGTATGGGAGGCGCTGCAGAACTCCCCTGTTTTGGGCTGAGGAAGGTGAGAGACCCTTGTTGGGTCCGGATGCGCTCGAGGAGATGGAAGTCGCGGTGAAGCTTATTCGAGAAAAGCTTCGTTTAGCTCAGTAGAGATATGAAAAGAACGCCAATCGGCGTAGGTTTGACTTGGAGTTTTCTGTAGTGGACCTTGTGTTTCTTAAGGTTTCCCCGATGGTTGGTGTTAAGAGGTTCGGTAAGAACCGGAAATTGGACCCGAGGTATGTGGGCCCGTTTAAGATTGTTGAACGGATTGGCGTGTCAGCTTACAGGTTGGATTTGCTAGCAAACTTCCCAGGTGTTCATAACGTATTTTATGTAAGCCAATTGCGGAAGTGTGTGCACAGTAGTGGGATAGTCTTGGATGTTGTGCCCCAGTTGGAGCCTAACCTCTCTTGAATTGAAGTGCCGGTCCGCATTTTGGATACTCAAGATCGGTTGCTGCGGAGGAAGTCCATCCCGATGGTCAAAGTTCTATGGAAGAATCAGGGTTTGGAAAGCACGACTTGGGAGTTAGAGTCGACTATGAGGGAGGCTCACCCTCAACTATTTCCCTGATTAGATTGGTTCGTTTTCTTCTTGTAATGTTTGGCTTGTTACCTTTCCTTCTATAGTTGAGGCGTTGTGCGTAAAGTTTCGGGACGAAACTTTCTTTTAGGGGGAGTGACTGTAATGCCCCCGATTTTCCTGCGATTATTTAATTCTTGCTTGGCGTTACGTCGACGCATTTTCTTGGCTTCTGCCATCTGTGGAGTGTGGTCTTAACTCCTTAGAACTGAGTGACCCATTTTGTAGCCTATTGATAAGATCTCCCTAGCAAGCCGAGTCGTTTCGGATGACCCGGTGTGGCCTCTCAGGGGATGCTTGTATTTTGGCTTTGGGTGGGTATAACTCGAGTTCTGTTCGTCGAAAGTTAATTTCGACTTCGCCGTTGTGTTTGTAGCGTGGATATTTAGCTACGGTGCGAATTTCGTCGAATTCCGAGGATGTTCGGTTTTTGCGTCGTTTTGTATTTTATGAAAAATAAAACTATTTAATAAATATTATATTAAATATTATTTTTCTGAAAGGGTGCGGGTACTTGGCGGTTGTGCCTTGTCTTTTGTTCATTATTAATTAATTAGCTAGTTAAGATTAGTAAGGGTGCTATATATAGGATAGTTTAGACTTAAGAGGTAACCGCTCCTGTTCACCTTCTTCCCCCGTCCGCAGCACCTGTTCACGGAAAGCAAAGAAACTGCCGGAACTGCTCCCCTTCGGATGCCGAATCCGGGAGCGTTGGTGGATGGAATTCGATTCCGAAAGCGGATTTGGATTGCTCTCGCCTAGACCTTCATTCCTAAGGTAAGAAATTCAGTTATCGTGGTGTTTCTAGGGGTCTCGAATTTCTTGGGTTGTCCGTTTCTGCCATTAAAGCCCCAGATTTCTGCTTTAGGTGTTGCTGTTGCTGGTACCGCATGAGAGTAAAGGAGGCCGACCAAGCTTCATTGAAAATTTGAGGCAAGTTGTATTCTTGCCCTTGCCGAGTAATTCTTTTTATCTATCTCCTTGTTACCTTGTTAGCCCTAGGTTAGAAACCCTATTCTTGCTTGAAATCGGGTACAAACCCAACTGTTGATAGAGAAGCCTAGTTTTCGGGATAAGTGAGGGCTTGAGGGTTGGGTTAATTTCTTTCCTGTGCAGTAGTTGTAGCCGGGTAGAGGAGAAAAGATATAGCTTAATTTTTTTTTATGCAAACCGATCTTGCTTAGGCTCGGGTTGGGGTGTATGCGTGCTTGCTTGTGTAGTGGCTGCAGTAGAAGCCTTCCCTGTACTTAGACTTACTGGAGTTTTGATGGAGATGAAATTTCTGCGGCTAAGTACTTTGGCGTTGAGTGAGTCGACCTCACTCAACGCCAAAGCTATTTTATCATTGAGAGTGGTGGACACACTCAATGCCGCAGTCTGTTCTTTTACGGCTAAGTAGTGTGGCGTTGAGTGAGAAAATTTTTCTAAGTCAAAATCGACGGGAATCACTAAGTGATTCTCGCCGACTTCGACGAGAATCGTTAGTGATTCCCGCCAATTCGGCGAGAATCAATCTGCATTCCCGCCGACCACTTCCGGATGGCGTTGAGTGAGTGGGCCTCACTCAATGCCATGGCAATTTAGGCGCTGAGTGAGGCGGGCTCACTCAACGCCGCAGCCCTTTCCTGCGGGTAAGTACTTTGGCGTTGACTGAGTTGAACTCACTCAACGCCAAAGCTGTTCTATCGTTGAGAATGGTGGACGCACTCAACGCCGCAGTTTGTTTTCGCGGCTAAGTACTTTAGTGTTGAGTAAGTCGAACTCACTCAACGCCAAAGCTGTTTTGGCGTTGAGAGAGGTGGACTCACTCAACGCCATAGTTGGGTTTTGCGGTTAAGTGCTAAGGCATTGAGGGAGTGGACCTCACTCAACGCCATAGCTGTTTGTGCATTGAGTGAGGTTAGCTCACTCAACGCCACAGCCTGTGTTGCTGAAGGCATTGAGGGAGTGGACCTCACTCAACGCCAAAGCTATTTTGGCGTTGAGTTAGGTTAGCTCACTCAACGCCACAACCTGCTTTGCTGAAGGCGTTGAGGGAGTGGACCTCACTCAACGCCATAGCTGTTTTTAGCGTTGAGTGAGGTTAGCTCACTCAACGCCACAAACAGTGTTGCAGAAGGCATTGAGTGAGTGAACCTCACTCAACGCCATTGCTGTTTTGGCGTTGAGTGAGGCTAGCTCACTCAACGCCACCGTCTGTTTAGGCATTGAGTGAGTGGGGCTCACTCAACGCCATGCCGTGTTGAGTCATCTCAACGCTTTTCCATTACCTTGATTTTCTCCCCTGAGTGAATTCCTTGATTTTTAGGTTCCTTGTCGGCTATTTTCTTTTTTTCCAAAAAGGCCGAATCGTGGGTCGTGGTTAGTAGTGGTGGTTTTAAGCGCTTAATGGGGGAGGTATTGTGTAATTTAGCCAAGGCCACCCTTTTTCTTTTATCTTTCTCTAGGTACGGGCTGGGCAAGGGGGTGGGAGGTCCCTAGTGCTTTCACATGTAGACCCCTGAGCTTTGTTTCTTGGAAATGGTGGTTGGGGGGCTGAGTTTGTCTCCAACCCGGATCCACATTGTTTTTGCTACTACCACCTCTCACATCTTAGGGTGTTAGACGTTTCTTCCTTTGTACATTTGCAATGTTTGGGCTCATGGTAGCCTGGTAAACTCTGCAGGATTTATTTTTGGGCATGGTTGTTACTGTTTCCTCGCACTTAGTGCTTTTCTTTTGTCTTGCCTTGGACAGTGGTGCTTGTTTTCGGTTTGCTTACTCTTCTTGCTTACCTTATAACCTAACATTTCCGTACAACTTACTTGTTTAGCTTGCTGATGTATTCTTTTCTTCTTTGAATGCCTCAGGTTCTGGTTAGTAGCCGATTAGGAGGCTAGTTGTGCTGTGTTGTTGTTGGTGGTCTCTCGTTCTGTGGAGATTAGTTCCTTGGTCTTGTGAGGTAGTTTTACTTTTTTTATTACAGACATACATATTTGCCAGTGGGTTCGTGTCAGTTTTTTGACGCCCACTGGTAGTTTTACCTTGATACTAGATGTGTTACTTTTTGCTGCTACCTTTCTGGAGTTAGTCTACTTGCTCTTGGGATGATTTATGCTAGGTTGCTAGTTACTTTTAAACCTTAAAAAAACACTATTATAAGTATACCTCATGATCGACATGTTTTATAAAACTCATCACTATTTTCCAAATAACGTAAAAAGATCATTTTCCTATATATATAGTATAAATTAAAAGTAGGGTCCTGCATAGTATAAGTTGTCCTCTGGGGACACTTATGCACTCTTTTAGGATATCGAACCTGAATAAAGTATTTTCCGCAGCGTATAAGTATAGTTTTTAAATTGTGGACTAGGTGATCCATCGAGCCGAGGGATACGACCTTTAAAAATATAACTGATTTTCTAATCTATAACTTATGAATTTTCATAAAGTATAGTTGATAGTGGTTTGCCTGAGCGTCGGCAGTTATCCCCTGCTCGACGTGGCATCATGACACGTGTTTTCTCCTACTCTGATCATCCGTTTTCCTCGGAGAAAATACGGGTTGTGACAACATGTAAGGGAGTTATGTGGCCATCATGTACACATATAGGGGAGCACACATGTACGAGGAGTCATAATGCACGTGCACAATCACTCTTAATAGCGTTCTCACAATAATTCCTAGTGCCACTTTGACATATATACTTATTCTTTTTGTATTGAATATAATTGTTTACATTATACCAAGTTACTTACTGTTCTATGTGATTTATATCTCATGAACAAGATTTGTTATTATAAAAAGAGGGAGTTTGTTGGAACATGTATTTTGCATCTCTTAGGTTTTCTAATATCAAATCCCAAGTTGTATTTGATCATACACTTTTTGGGTATAGTGTGCAGGTTTATAGGTGTGAAGTTTCAAGATCAGTGAGTTTTTGCACTATCATAGGCGATAGCCAGTATCACTGGAAATAGCCTGGATATGGACACGTCAACGATCTGTGGACTGGTGGAATACGAAGGATGCCAGAAAAGGAAGCGCTAAATTAGGATATTTCCCAATAATAGTGACTATTGACCGACAATAGAAATCATAAATTTGGAAATGGCTGTCTACTTTCCTTTACGGCGCGGAACAGCTGACATCAGTACTAAATTTGGATTTCGCCAAGCAATAGCCACTATCGCCCGACGATAGCGTTAAATTGCTATAAAAGAGAATTTTTTTCCTGATGGCGTGACTTGAACCCTAAAATGTCCAGAGGGCCATATTGCCATCGCTATTGCTGAGAGCCACCATCTAAGAAGGAAAAATTCTTCCCTCTTGCACGAACGAAGGAGATCTTTGGATAAGGAATGCAAAAATGAAATTCTGAAGATAATCGTGTGCCCAAGCTATGGGAATCAAAAACACCAATCTTTCGCCACCTATAGAGATTTTCTTTTGAGGGAGCAATTTTTTTGATCTATTTCTCTTTCTTTTTCATTATCTATTATTTTTTATACGGAGAAATTGTCTGGTGTTGATGTCAAATTCTTGGGAGGAGTTCGTGGGAAATTGGCCTGGGAGGTCAACAGATTTCTGGGAGGAATCTGCATAACTCATCCTAGGAGGACGTCTAGACCTGGGAGATCTAGTTGGCTTGTCAATCTTCTTGGGAAGAAGTGAGAGAGCCAACTAGTCCTAGTTGAGGGTTAGTATAGTCACCACAAAAACATTGGAATCACCTCCTCCAATCTCCAGCATCATGGAGATCTAGTTTACATTTTTGTAAACACAATTTAATTTTTTTTAATAAAATCATGTCTACTTGTTTCATCATTAAATTCCCGTGTTTTCCATGTGTTTTATAATCTTATATTTGTGCGATCACCGATCCGATCATCACAACAAAGAACAGGTTTTCCGAAGATATTGCCGGCGATATCCGCTATCGCAGGCGATATCTCTAGAGAATTTGCGCTTTGATTGAAATAATTTTTTATCTGAAATATTTCACTGCAACCTTATTCACCCCCCTCTAAGGTTGGCCACTAGATCCAACACACAACACATCAATAAAGTATGAAAGAAAAACAAAAAACATAGACGACACTAAAATAATAGTGGTTTCCCAAAATCTGTGTTCATCCACTCTTCTACCACCTTGGCAGGAATACACTATCCCAGTGCCTGAGTCTTTTAATAAGGAGAGTCTTAGAACCTTCAACTAGATCTTTGGTAAGGAGATCTTGAACTACTCTCAACCGAGTCTTTTGACAAGGAGACTCTTAGAACCACTGATGAGTCCTATTTATATACTGATTTTCGGACTCATCCGGGCTAGTTTTCTCGATGATGCACTTAACTTTTAGTTCGTTATCGTATATATTTCATCTTATCCTTATTTCCATAGGAAGTGCACTCTTAGGCCCGTGGTTGTTTATTTTTGTTACTTTTATGGATTGTACTTTTTATTGTGATTGCTTGGAATGTCTGCACATATCAGTGGTTTGTTTTTCCTGCTGGTACAATGGTCGTGTGAGTGCTCTGGGATTGTTTGGGAATGTTTTTAGCCTAAGGGCCACTGATCGTGCATTTTTACACGTGCACGGTCAGTGGAATCCTTAGTGCACGACCGCTGGTCGTGCACAGTTAGTTCATCGAACCCCAAATAGTACAGGAACACTGCGCACGATCATTGGATCTTTAGCGCACGACCACTGGTCATGCGCCACTAATCGTGCACACTATTTTATATTTTTCCAAGTTTTGTCTAGGGCAAACACACTATCACAGGACACAGTGTGCACGACCACTGGTCGTACGCCACTGATCGTGTGCATTTATTCCAATTTTTACCAGGTTCTGCCATGCCAATACGCACGATCACTAGATATAGTGCGCATAACCACTGGTCGTGTGCCACTGATCATGTGTATTATAATTTCTGCAATCTATAAATTCGTAGGTTCCACCCTAATACCGGATTCTAGAATATTTCTTTGCCATTTTCGTCTCCGAAAAGGGTTCCGTCATTTTACTTCTTCCTCCACCATAGGGAGGGGTTCCGAGCATGCTTTTAACGCCATATTCAAGCCGGAGCTTCCTCTCAGCCTCCTCCTTCATCCTTGTGCTTCAAGAAGGGTTTGACCTAGCTTTCACCATCAAGCTCAGAGGAGTTTGTGTCATCCTCCACCAGATCGTGACACAAAGAAGACGGGTCCATTGGGAGTTAGTGACAACCTCCTCTACCCCGGACGTAGTTGAGGATCGAGCTAGACGCGGATTGACAACCCGACGATTCCTTCTGTGAATCCTCAACAAGACTTCGGATCCGGTCAATTTTACACTCTCTTCTTGTTTTGTTGTTGATAGTGTAGTTTTATCTCTTTGTATTTGATGAAGTGTGTTTAAGTTAACATACGTTTGTGTACAATCATGTCTATGTGATTTTATATTCACATTATTTGCTTGAGGTGTGCCATTATCCATCCTCCACCACACAGTGCCGCACTAGCAATTGCTAGTGGCGTGCGTAGCGAAGAGGTGCTCACGAACCTCATTCCGCCGATCTTACCACCTCATTCGCAAGCCTACTTGTCCATCCACCTAGAGATTCAGTGCATAGCGGCCTATGTAGTTTTCCATCCGCCTGACGAAGCATTGCATAGCGGCATTGCATAGGAGTAGTCATTCTGCCATTCTCACCACCTCATCCGCAAGCCTACTCGTCCATCCGCTTAGCGATTCGGTGCATAACGGCCCGTGTATTTTTCCATCCACCTGGCAAAGCATTGCATAACGACATTGCATAGGAGTAGTTTATTAGTGTTTTACTTTCTTTTTCCGCAAACAATCAAAATCCCCCATCGTAAACACCGACCTAAGGAATTCAATCTCAAGTCCTCCTCAAAATTAACTCCACCTTATTGTGTTCCTTGAGAGATCGATACTTGTGAAAATTCGCCCATTTTATATTACTTGTGCGACCAGTACACTTGCCGTAGACCGCATCAAGTTTTTGGCGCCGTTGCCGGGGAACACAGTCGTGCGAGTTTTTGGAGAGGGAGATAGGAGATAGAAGATCTTTTCCATTTGTTCATTTCATGTTTCTTCTTTGCTTTAGTTTTTAGAATTTGTTGCTTATTTTTATTTATTCCTTTTCTAGTTTTAATTTTTCAGCCGCATACATTCCTTTTCTTTTATCTGCTAGTGTGTAGTTAATTTTTTCTTAGAATATTTTATTGGTGAATTCTTTCTTATTGCACCCTGTTTTCTTATATGAATATCCGTTGCAGATGGTGCGGGGATTATAGGCATGGTAGTGATGAGTGCCACACTGAAGATAGTGAGCATAATTCTCGTGGTTCAGTGTATGGAGCATCGTCCTCTTATGGTACTTCATATACCATACCCAAGTCTTATGGTCACTTATCTTCTACACCTCACCTTTTTCTTATTCCTCTCCGGTCCCACCAGGACTGAGGAGTAAGAGAAAATTGTGTTTGTGTTGTCGTAGCACCGAGCACGTGTTGAAAGATTGCGCAGAATTTCAGCGCCAGTTGGAGGAGGATGATGAACCAGGTATCCGATTCATTCCATCCACCTCTTAATTAGCTACCCCTTCTGATTCTTATGATATATTCATAGTACCACCTTGTCTATTGGGGACTGCTGCAGATATACCCATCAGACTTTCTGCTGATCGGTGTGACGACATTGTGGTGCCGTCTCTCCCTATACATTCCTTCCCTCTTTTGGATTCACCCCCGAAGGAACCTGTACATATTTTATATGATGTTGTTGTTCCTCTGCTTTCTTTGCAAGAATTATCTACTCCATTTTTGTATGAGTCAGCAGATGATGCCGTATTTGTGGGTGATTAGGTGCCTGAGGTTGGGACGAAGTGGGAGTGAGACCGGGACCACTCCCCCTATTTTTGATTATTTTAGTTTTTCATCTCCTTTATTTCTTGATCCCCTTTATGTATCTGATCCTGTGCGGGTTGAGTCTTCGCAGGTGCTTCAGAAGGAATTGGAGCTTTTAGCTCAATTGATGGATGATAGCATCCTCTTTCGCGAAGAGGTTGATTACTCCTCAGTTGAGGAAGCTCCATTAATTGCTTTCTCCTCCTGTCATCTCCCTTTAGACGATACCTTGCTGGGCAATGATTTATTTTGTGGTGAGATGAGTGAGTACCAACACTCCTCCTCTTCTTACTTCCTATTTCCTCTACCTGTGTTTGGCAGGTATTATTATTTAGGTAGAGGAGTAACTGTTTTATCGCCGTATCGGTATCTGTTACCGAAACGGATAATGGAACAGTTACCTGTGCACTTTTCTTTTCATAGGCCCATTAGCTAGAAATGTATAAAATTTAATAAGTCGTGCTGGGAGGACAATAACCTAGTAGTTATCTTACATTTCCTGCATTTTTATTTTTCATGTCTATCTTAGTTTTAGTATTTCTTTGTATTTTATCTATTTTTCTTTTGTTTTTGTGGAGCTCACCCCTGTATGTATTCATGGCAAATTTGTATTGGCGGGGTTGTGATTCTTTGTTTGGCAGACCTGCTTCTATTTTCCACGCATCTTCTGGTTTGCTCACTGGATGAGCATTGGGTAACCTCTCCCCTTATCTCTATCTGATTTTAATTTCAATATCATATGCTGTGTAGATTAGTTTAAGTCTGGGGGAGAGCTAGTATTTGTTACCTTTTGCACGCGCACATTTCATTTGCATATTAGAAGCTTTTATTGTTTTATTTGGATTAGTTCATTGCATCGCATACCACAACACCCACATGAGCGCGTGCTTAGCTGTTAGTGTGCTGTGAGTTAAACTCATTTCTTTTGTATGATTTGGGAAAATTATTGTGCTGGCATAGGATTATGAGACGGAGTAAAATGTTTACTCCTGCAGTGCTCCTAGTCGAGTTCTCTCATCTCGTGTAGAAATTATAGTAGATTTAATTTTTCTGTATGCATATAGTTTTATATTTTTCTAATTGCGTAAAGACTTTTTATTCTACTCAAAAATTGGTGAATCCGGTGTGAATCGAACGGTAGTGTAGGGATGTGTGTAGCCGTCACTAGACTCATTTTGCTCAAGTCGGGAGGAAGTATCATCTTTCTCGGTGGCTAAGAACTTGCCCCAAGCTACTCTCGAAGCATTGGTTCATGGTTAGTCAAGCGTGAGCGTGATGTAGGCCATCATTTTGGCCCGGTTGAGCCTTGTACCGTTCCTAACGTCTTATCCTCACTAGCCCTATTGTGCCTACCCCTTCTTTTGATTCAGCTCCTCCATTATTTCACAAAAGCCTCATAGCCGATCCTAGTCGCACACCTAAGTTGAGCTTCAGTGTTTTACATTTTCATTTTGGGGTATTGATGTGGTGATATTTCTTATGAATATGTGGATGTGCTCTAAAGTTTTTATTTGCTGAAATTGTTAAAATAAAAAGATGATTTGAAAAAATATATAAAAATTAATTGTGAAAAAGAAAAGTGAAAAGAAAAAGTATAATTGAAAATTCAATTTGAGATGAGATTGTATTTAGAGTAGGCGGTGCACACACCCTTATTATAAAAATTAAGTCCGGGGGTGTGGTGTACCCGCATGTATTTTGGTTAGCGGATAGATTTTTTTTATGCTAGCTCATTTGGGTTAGGTTCATAGCCTTATTATATATCTTTGTTTACCTCACCGAAACCTAAGCCCCATCTCTTCACCTAAAGTCCGACAGATTCACGCTTGAGTCGAACTAGTACCGTGGAGAGAGTGTGAACGGGCAAGCGTATGGTCCCCGACATTGATGGATTCCTTTGGAGGTGATCCTGAGCCCTGGTCTTTGGCAATGCTCACCTGAGTGGCCTGCCTACCTTCTCCCCACGCATGACCGGAAGATTCAAAGTGATTCCATTTTTGAGTAATAATTAAATATTGATACGCATTGTGAAAAGTATAAACTATTTTGTATACTTAGAAATTTCCTCTATTATATTTTTTCGCGTGCGAGCATGCGACTTCACATGGTACTCCGTATCTCAATTTTTATGTTAGCTAGTTTATTTTCCCTATCTGCATAAATTTTGTTTGCTCGGGACACGTAAACAGGTAAGTCTGGGGGTGTGATGAGTCTTATTTATATACTAATTTTCGGACTCATCTGGGCTAGTTTTCTCGATGATGCACTTCACTTTTAGTTCGCTATCATATATATTTCATCTTATCTTTATTTCAATAAGAAGTGCACTCTTAGGCCTGTGGTTGTGTATTTTGTTACTTTTATGGATTGTACTTCTTATTGTAATTGCCGGGAATGTCTGCACATATCAGTGATTTGTTTTTCCTACTGGTACAATGGTCGTGTGAGTGCTCCGGGATTATTTGGGAATTTTTTTAGCCTAAGGGCCACTGATCGTGCGTTTTTACACGTGCATGGTCAGTGGAATCCTTAGCGCACAACCATTGGTCATGCACGGTCAGTTCATTGAACCCTAAACGGTACAGGAACACTGCGCACGATCATTGGATATTTAGCGCACGACCACTAGTCGTGTGCCACTGATCGTGCACGCTATTCTCTATTTTTCCAAGTTCTATTTGGGGAAAACGTACTATCACAGGACATAGTGCGCACGACCACTGATCGTGCACCACTGATTGTGTGCATTGATTCCAATTTTTACCAGGTTCTTCCATGCCAATACGCACGATCACTGGACATAGTGCACACGACCACTGGTCGTGCGCCACTGATCGTGTGCATTATAATTTCTGTAATCTATAAATTCGCAAGGTTCCTCCTTAATTCCGGATTCTGGACTTTTTCTCTATCGTTTTCGTCTCTGAGGAAGGTTCCGCCGTTTTCCTTATTCCTCCACCATAAGGAGGGGTTCCGGGCAAGATTTCAATGCCAAATTCAAGCCGGAGCTTCCTCTCAGCCTCCTCCTTCATCCTTATGCTTCAATAAGGGTTTGACCTAGCTTTCACCATCAAGCTCGGAGGAGTTTGTGTCATCCTCCATCGGATCATGACACGAAGAAGACGGGTCCATTGGGAGTTAGTGACAACCTCCTCTACCCCGTACGCAGTTGAGGACCGAGCTAGGATGTGGATTGACAACCCAGCGATTCCTTCCGTGAATCCTCAGTAAGACTTCGGATCCGGTCGATTTTTCACACTCTTCTTCTTTTGTTGTTGATAGTGTAGTTTTATCTATTTGTATTTGACGAAGTGTGTTTAACTTGATATACGTTTGTGTACAATCATGTCTATGTGATTATTTATTCACATTATTTGCTTGAGGTGCGCCATTATCCATCCTCCACCGCACAGTGCCACACTAGCAATTGCTAGTGGCGTACATAGCGAATAGGTGCTCACGAACCTCATTCAGCCATTCTCACCACCTCATCCGCAAGCCTACTCGTCCATTCGCCTAGTGATTCGGTGCATAGTGACCCGTGTAGTTTTCCATCCGCCTGGCGAAGCATTGCATAACGACATTGCATAGGAGTGGTCATTCCACCTCACCACCTCATCCGCAAGCCTACTCGTCCATCTGCCTAGCGATTCAGTGCATAATGGCCCATGTAGTTTTCTTTCCGCCTGGCAAAGCATTGCATAGTGACATTGCATAGGAGTAGTTTATTAGTGTTTTACTTTCTTTTTCCACAAACAATCAAAACCCCCGTTTGTAAACACAGACCTAAGGACTTCAATCTCAAGTCCTCCTCAAAATTAACTCCACCTTACTGTGTTCCTTGAGAGATTGATACTTGGGAAAATTTGCCCATTTTATATTACTTGTGCGACCGGTACACTTGCTGTAGACCGCATCAACCACAACCTTAATTATTTGAAGAGGGATTCTAAAAACTCTTTACCTAGTTAATACAAAAGAGATAAAAAGAGATTAAGAGAAGGTTGAGAAGAAGAATTCTTCTAGATGAGTCCTCTCAACAGGAATCTGAGGAATATTAGGCACTAACTATTTCCGATCCTTCAATATGATGAACCCCTTTTTGATAGAAGATTTGAAGGGATTATAATCCTTGGATAAGTGATCTTCTCTGAATATTCTCGTTGATTTTTGGTTTCAGCACTAGTAATGAAGATTAAGTACTGAGAAAATGAAGAATAGTCAGTTATCTTTCTCTGTTCTTGTTCTATATATTTGTTTGTGTGTGTTTTGCATTCCTTTTTTTGCTTAAATTATCTCTGAATTACTTTGAATTGTCCCATTCATGGCATAAAGTCTTCAGAAGGAATTTTGATGTATTCTTCCAAAAAATGATTCAATCAATCTCGATTTCTTCTTCAGAAACTTCCTATAAAATTATCTCTAAATCTGATCGAGAAATCTTTTCTTTAGTCTATCTCCCAATGATTAGAATTGTTTGAATAAATTCCATGGAAGTTGAAAGATTTGATTTGAAGAGCCTAAACACCTAGAGGGGGGGGGGGGGTGAATAGGTTCTAATCATTTTAACTATTTAGGCAATTAACAAGTTCTAACACAACATATAAAATCACAGTTCTAAGAAAAAATAAACACAACACAACAATATTTATAGTGGTTCCCCAATTTATGGGTACATCCACTTCCCCCTTCGCCTATCCAGTAGAGAACTGGAGTCAGCCAAACTTCCTTCCACTATCTCAGATCCACAGATCTTACAA
Organism: Platanthera zijinensis; assembly: GCA_039513925.1. Lineage (NCBI taxonomy): Eukaryota > Viridiplantae > Streptophyta > Magnoliopsida > Asparagales > Orchidaceae > Platanthera > Platanthera zijinensis. Next base: position 95,316,785 of record CM077080.1, on the reverse strand, counting down.
CTCAGAACCTGATAGGTTCCTACAGCTCAGACTTCTTCAAGTCCTACCTCAGATTCTTCCCAAGAACCCTAACTCAGGTAACATCCCTACCTCAGCCTTTATCTCCAGGCCTAGAACTCAGACTTTAATGAGTCCTACACCTCAGACACTCAGCCCTATCTCTGCCTTTATAAATACAGGCGTACAACTTAGATCTATATAAGATCTTACAAGAAAAAGTTTATTTAAAGAAATAAAAATTTCACCCAGATTGAAATCTAAATGGGTGAGAGTTTCTTGATCAGTTCTTGAATGACTGAATACTTCAGATCCAACATGACTTAGCTTCTTCAAAGCTTCTTGAATTTGAACAAAATAAGGTTGATCTTTACTTGGTGTTGAAGTTGATCTTTAATCAGCTTTCTTCTTAAATTCAGAATTAGATCTGAATCTTTCTTGCAGACTTGTTCAGGATCTTCCTTCTTCTGGGCCAGCCTCTTGCTCTCCAATACTTGTTGTTAGTTCTATATAATTTGTTCTGTTGGATTCAATTATGGTTGTTATGGATCAACCATTTATATAGAGTTCATCCATGATTACCGGCTGATCTGGTTTATAACGGCCTTCTGACAGCACTGACAGATGTGTTAGTCTTGTTACTTATGATAGCTGTCAAGTCTTCAGTTGTGACAACTGACCCTTCATTGGAATTCTTTCTTAGCAGGACACTGTCAGCAAACTACTTCAAATGTATTGACACAAATAAACCAAGTGTCGACACAATTCTTGATGATGTCGACACAGCTTCCAATGTATCGACACAGTCATTCTTTATCTTCTTGACATAGCTTCTATTGTATGTGTTGACACAAGTCCTGTGTGTCGACACAACGTCTCCTGATCTCCACATAGCTGATGCTGACAGATGGCATTGAGTGTATGTCCAGACGTCGTTGAGTGTGTGTCAACACAAGTCCTGTGTGTCAACACAAGCCTTTCAGACTCAGTATAGCTGTTGTTGATAGATGGCGTTGAGTGTGTATCGACACAAGTCCTGTGTGTTGACACAAGCATTTCAGAGCAGTATAGCTATTGTTGATAGATGGCATTGAGTGTGTGTCGACACAAGTCCTGTGTGTCGACACAAGCCTTCTTCAGGTGTCAACACAATTCCTGGGTGTCGACACATGCCTTGCTTATGGTGTCAACATAACTCCTGGGTGTCGACACAACTCCTGCTTCAGGTGTCGACACAATTCCTGGGTATCGACATAACTCCTGCTTCAGGTGTCGACACAATTCCTTATAAGTGTCGACACTTGTACTTAGAAATTTTATTGCATTTCTTAAAGGTGCACATTGAAACTCAACATCCCATTAAATACAAATTGATGTATATCATTGAGTACAGAGAGGCTTCTCCAAATCTGGTACACAATTTTCAGTGTACCCAACAATCTCCTCCTATTTGGAGAAGTCATAACCCTTAGTCAATGATATACACCCCACTTGATAAAACAAAGAAAAAATATGTGTACATTCATTTCACAGCAGGGTAATATATAAACACAAATAACAACTAATATCAACACTGAAAATGATATCATTCATTAAACAGAAAATTGTTTAGCTTTATAGATTTCTTAATAGAACAGAAAGATTACATTGTCATACATATTGGCCTATCTATCCTAAGATTGACTAGGCTACTTGATTACTATTCCTTTGCCAGACTTGATCTTAGCTTGCATATTGGCTTCAGTATCTTCAGCTGGTTTCTTCCCTTTCAGATCCTTCTTTATGAGTTCTTCATCCTTAATCTTCTGCCTTTCAAAGTAATGATAAGGCTTTGGAAAGTACTTGCTAGGCTCCACAGAGTTAGCAGGTAACTTTCCAGCTTTGAAATCCCTTCTGAACTGATGTAATACATCTTTCCTTTTTTGATATTTACCCCATTCTTGTTCAGAGTACCATTTGTCTCTATCATGCATATTGTCTTTTACAACTTTCCAGGCAGTAAGAATAATATTTCTGGAGGTTGGACTCCATTGCTCAAAATTAGGCTTTAATTCTGCCTGTTCTCTGAATCTTTTCTTAAAAAGCTGTGCCTCTTTCTTAGCATCCTTAGCAGCATCAGACATTTCAACTTTTTCAATAATAACATTATGAACCTCCTGTATAGGGCTATACATATGCTGTACTGCTTGCTGTACTTATTTAAAATCAGCTGGAGGATATATGACTTGTGCAACTTCCTACTGAACCCCTTCAAAGTGAGCAGGTTGAATACCAAATTCAGCAGTTTCATTATCATCACAGAGGGGTGGATATCCAAGAGTAGCTCTTATGGTATTAGATATCCATTTAGCATGCTCAGAGCTAGCTTTGACAAACATCCTCTCCCCCTTTATGACTTCTCTGGCTATATGATATCTCAGATCATTCTTTTGAAACCTTACTTGATCGGTCAGATATTCAGTACCTTCTTTGTAGTAGGCTTTGAATTGATTCAGGTTATCAGAAATAGTCTTTTGAGAAGATTCAATGGCTGTGTGGACAGCCGCTAGATCATCTTTAATTTGTTTAGAAAGTTCAGCTTTCACATCAGTGGCTATACCTGCAATTTTATTGAGAATTTCAACATATGAGTCCTTGAGATTTTCATTTGATCTGAATTGATTTTCTAGAATATAACCTTGCTTGACTGTAATGTCTTCAATTTCAGTCTTCATTTCTTATTGTTGGGTAGCCAGATATACTACAACATTACCTCCCTTGTGGAAGCAATCTGTCATCTCTTTCTTGTTCATATTTACTTCAAATCTGATGGATTTAATTTCTTGAGCAAGTTGGAACTGCAGTTCTTTATGTGTCTCATCGACATACTTCTCCAAAGATTGTCTTTGCTCATCCAATTTTACTTATAGTTTCACCATCAGTGAACTGAAGTCCTTCTGCATGTTTGATGGTTGAGAGACTATTTGTAAGGCTTTCTTATAGCCTGTGCTCCTTTTCCTGATAGCAACCAGCTTCCTTTTATTAGCCATGGAGGCTTCTTCATCATCAGAAGATTGTGATGTGCTTTGTATATTCACAGTGTCCATATCAGTAGGGGCATGCTGAGACATCTCCCCCTCGCTTCCTTGTATCTCTTTATCAATCCTTTGCTGCTCCCCCTCAGTCCCTATTTTATTGAAGTCAGGGAACAGTTCTTCCAAAGTGAACTCCTGTTGCATCTGAACAAGAGGAACAAGGTTGTCTTTTTGAACTAATGGTTCCCTCTGGACATCTAGATCTTTGGCCAGGGTCTTCTCAACACTAGAACAGTGGACTTACTCATCTTGAGCTTGATCTGTCATTTGCACATCTTATGCTTCATTCTCAGTATTTACCTGTGCTTTCTTGTTTATTTCTGATACAACATCCATGATAGTATCAACAATATACTCACTTTCTAGAGCAGCTTCATCATTACCTCCCCCTTGGGCAGACAGCTGTGATTGTTCAGTGTTTTGGACATTTATTTTAGTATTCTCTCACCCTGAAGTGGAGACTATCTGATTCTCTAGTTGCTGACAGCTCTCTACTTGAGCTTGAGCTTCTTTTTTCTATTGGTCTTCATCTGAGATGAAGACCACTTCTTCTTCAGAATCACTGGAGGATTCTGCTTCTTGGACAATGGTTTTCTTCTTTCTATCCTTCTTTACCTGTTTCTGTTGAGTAGAAACTTCCTTTGTCAAGACTCTATCCCATCTGGATAGAATCCTCACATCCATCCTCCTTATGTGATTGATCTTAGAACCTGGCAGTTGATTCATAACATCTGGGATAGTGGAAGCTAGATACAAGCTTAGTATTCTACCCAGATTTGGCTTCTTAATACCTTCTTGAATCTTGTCAAAAACTACTGATGACTAGTCTGTTTTTACACTGAATATGACTCTGGTCATAAGGTCGAACATGTAAGAAGAAATTCTATCATGTCCACCTGTCTTGTAGAGAATTACCTTGCCTATGATCTCTGAGAGAAATTTACCTTGGGAATTCATTCCCTTCCTGGTAATAGAGGATCCTACCTTGGTATTTGGATTCAGTCTACACCAATTGAGTGCATCTTTCGTCATTGATGGAACAATTTCATCATCTTCTTTAACTTTGGGAATTGAAGCGACTTCCTGATCGTCTTCTGTGAGAGTTTCACTCTTGTACCATGAACAGTGGCTTTCATCTTATTTCCTTCATAATCCACAATTGCAGACGAGTAGAATTCAAGCACTTCCTTCTTCCAAATTTTTGTAGGTTTGGAGACTAAATACTCCAACCCATTCTCTGAGATTAGGGTAAGCACACCCTTGATTTCTTGTGAAGCTGTCTTGAATTCCCTGCGAACTAGCTCGTATCCCTCATTTATCTTATCGTCCTGGTGTGGCTCCATTGACGAGAGAGAGAGAAGGGAAGAGAAGAGAATATCTTAGTCGACACAAAGTCTAGAGTCGAGAATTCTGAAAGCGTAGTGGACCAGATTTTGTCTTCTTCTATTTATAGACTACTGGTAAAGGGTAGGTCAAAAGACACGCCTTACTTAGTAATAATACTAGTCGACAAAAAAATATACATGTGTTGACAGTAATGAATTTGGTCACGACAAAATTTTGCTTTAGTCGACACGTCTATGTGTTGACATACTTGTGCCAGTGTCGACACAGACTATCAAAGTCTTGACAGAGAGTGTCGACACCAATTTTTGTGTGTTGACACAAAATATACTAATACAAAGTCTCGACAGAGTTGTGTCGACTCCAACTTTTTTGTCGACACAGATACTATTTCTGTATCGACATAATTCTTTTCTTTGTCGACACAACTAAATGATAGTGTCGACATAGTTAGCATGTGTCGACACAATTTTCTAACTTAGACAAAATTTCTTGAGAAATTTTGGACTTACAGATACTACTTAAAAAATTTTATGTTGACCTATTACCTTATTCTTGGTCCAACATACATAATTGAATTTTAAAATAATTGAACTTTCTTTCATCCAGAGGTATTGTAAATATATCAGCAATTTGGTTGTTAGTGTTTACAAATTTTAGATTTATGTCTTCCTTTTCAACATCTTCTCTGATGAAATTAAATCTAATTTCTATATGCTTAGTTATACTGTGTGAAACAAGATTTTTAGCAATAGAAATAGCACTAGTAGAATCACAAAACAATGGAATTCTACTTACCTTGATGTCATAGTCTTCAACTTGATATTTTATCCATAACAATTGAGCACAATAGCTGCCTGCAGCTACATATTCTGATTCAGCAGTGGAAATATCCACACTTGTTTGCTTCTTGCTACTCTATGACACAAGCCTACCACCTAGGAATTGACATGTTCCAGTGGTACTTTTTTTGTCTTCTCTACAGTCTGCAAAGTCTGCATCTGAAAAACCTGTTAGTAAAAAATCTCTATTTTAAGGGTACCAAAGACCTAGATTAGGTGCGCCCTTAAGATATCTCAAAATTCTCTTGACTGCAATATAATGAGATTCCTTTGGGCAAGCTTGGTACCTAGTACAGACACATGTAGCATACATGATGTCAGGTCTACTAGCAGTCAAGTAAAGTAGGGAGCCAATTATCCCTCTATACAAAGACTCATCAATAATTTTTCCTGGTTCATCTTTGCATATAGGCATACTTGTTCCCATAGGAGTTTTCATGGTGGAGGTTGTCTCCATGTCATATTTCTTAATTAACTCCTTGGTTAACTTAGACTGAGATATGGACAATCCATCATCAGTCTGTCTAACTTGGAGTCCCAAGAAAAATTTCAGCTCACCCTTACTGCTCATTTCAAACTTCCCTTGCATAAGTTTGGCAAACTTACTATAAAGGTTGTTTTCAGTAGAACCAAAGATAATTTCATCAACATAAATCTGGACTAGGATGATCTTACCTTTTTATTCCCTAAAGAATAGAGTCTTTTCTATTTTCCCTCTTGAGAATTTATTCTCAATAAGGAAGGCAGACAAAGTTTCATACCAAGCCCTAGGGGCTTGTTTCAAATCATATAGAGCTTTCTTAAGCCTATATACATAGTTGGGATAATGAGAATCAACAAAACCTGATGGCTGTTCTACATATGCTTCTTCCTTTAAGTCTCCATTCAGAAAAGCTGACTTGACATCCATTTGGAATACTTTGAAACCTTGAAAAGCTGCATAAGCTAGGAACAATCTTATAGCTTCCAACCTTGCCACTGAGGCAAAAGTTTGATCAAATTCTATCCATTCTTCCTGTCTGTAGCCCTTTGCTATCAGTCTGGCTTTGTTCTTAACTATGGTGCCATTCTCATCTAGTTTATTCCTGTAGATCCACTTGGTTCCTATAACATTATGATCCCTTGGTTTAGGAACCAACCCCCAGACTTTACATCTTCTGAATTAATTCAGCTCTTCCTGCATGACATCAATCCAGTTTGTGTCTAGCATAGCTTCTTCAAACTTCTTAGGTTCTATCTGTGATAGAAAACTTGTACATAGAATTGTGTTCATGCTTTTGCTCCTGATTAGAACTCCCTGGCTTGCATCACCAATGATTTGGTGTGCAGGATGATCCTTCAAGTATCTTCTAGCTGAAGGAAATCTGTCAACCTCTTGGTCTTCTTCTCTTTCCTCATTCTGATGCACTTCATTGTCTTCATCTTCATCAGAGAGTCTTGTACGCCCCCTGGATAGTTTCCATCCTTTTCTTCATCCAGTGTTGCAGGTTGGTCCTCACTAATAGTCAGCTTGTCCATCCTTTCCTTTAAACCTGTAGAGCTACCAGAAGAGCTAGACAATTCACTGTTAATTAACTTAGACTCATCAAATACTACATGGACTGATTCTTCTATACCTTGTGTATTCAAGTTGTAGATCCTGTATGCCCTACTATTATTGCTGTACCCAACAAATATCCCATCTACGGATTTGGCAGCAAACTTAGTTTGGTTGTGCTTATCATTAACTAGGACAACATTTGCTACCAAAGATTCTAAGGTAGGAAATATTTGGTTTTCTGCCTTTCATAATCTCATAGGGAGTCTTCATATGTCTTTTATTAATGGAAGCTCTATTGAGTACCTGACATACAATATTTACTGCCTCAGCCCAGAAGTATTCAGGGAGAGAAGTGTCACTTAGTAGTGTTCTATTTGCCTCAATTAGAGTCCTATTCTTTCTATCAACAACTCCATTTTACTGGGGAGTTCTAGGTGAGGAGAACTCCTGATGAATCCCAAGTTCTTCACAGAACTTTGTCATACACTTAGACTGAAATTCAGTTCCATGATCACTTCTGATTTTGACCACTGAATTGTTAAATTCATTCTGAATTTGTCTAACAAAAGTCTGGAAGACAATAGGGGTTTCAGATTTCTGGCTCAAGAAGAAAACCCATGTAAATCTAGAATAGTCATCCACAATAACTAATGTGTATGTTTTCCTACCTAGACTATGAACTGGCATTGGACCAAATAAATCCATATGTAGGAGATATAGACATCTCACTGAATCTTTGGTAACAAGTCTATGGAAAGAGGTCTTAGTCTGTTTGCCCTTCTAGCAAGCTGATCAAACACCCTCTTTAATGCACTTGACCTGAGGACCATTCCTCACTAGCCCCATACTAAATAATTGTCCTATTGACCTATAGTTCAGATGAGCTAGCCTCTTGTGCTATTGGACACAATGTGATGCTTTCTCATCTGCAACTAGACAGATAGGTGAGTTGTTATACTCACAATCAAGGTTAAGACAATATACATTCCCTTTCCTAGTGCCAGTCAAAATGATCTCTTGATCACTTTGTAACGACCCTGGCGCGTACGTAACAGCGTTACGGCTCCGCTCTCTAGGAATCGCTACTGGGCTGCAGCCCAAGCACCCCAACCCCTCTCCATCCCATTGGCGTTTTGTTGGGGCCACAAACTCCCTTCGAGTAGGGAAAATCTCCGGTTAAGCGCGCACAACGGGACTTCCCAGTAGGTCACTCCATAGTTAACCGGAGATTTTCCCTCATCAAAGGGAGGCTGTGGCCACCAACAACCCGCCAGTGGGCTAGAGAGGGGTTGGGGTGTTGGGCTGCAGCCCGGTACGATGCCTGGAGAGCGGAGCCGTAACGCTGTTACGTACGTGCCAGGGTCATTATAATAAAAGTGCACTTTTTATGGTAATACCGAGCACGCTTAACTATGGAGAGCGGAGCCGTAACGCTGTTACGTACGCGCCAGGGTCGTTACTACTCCATCCCGAGCACGCTTAACTATGGAGTTCTTTCAACTCTTATCACCAACTGAGCTGGATTGTAACACCCCAAATTATAATTTGGAGTTCAGGCTGGGTGACACGGCCTGTGATACGGGCGTATCCCAGGGCGTGTCTAGTGCACACGGTCTGAGATACGGATATGTCCCAGGGTGTGCCATTTGCGGTGTGTGTCGAGTCGAGTTCTCAAGATAGTACGGTCGATGAACGTCGAGAGGCAACACGGCCTGGGATACGGGTGTGTCCCAGGGCGTGTCCTGCTCGGGCGGCGTTGAGTGGAGTGGTGTTGAGTGGCGTTGAGTGGAGTGGTATTGAGTGTGGTACACGGCCTGTGACACAGGCGTGTCATAGGGACGTGTTTGGTACATGTCCAAGGACACGGGCATGTGCCTTTGCCGTGTTCTTCTCGGGTGTTTCGGCCTAGTGTTGATGAGGTGATACGACCAGCCACACAGCCGTATACTGGTTGACACGGGCGTGTCAGGGAGTGATAAGGCGTGTCGTAGCCCGTGTTTTGATCCAGATTGAGTTGGTTCTGTAGCCACTCAAGGGACTCGGCCTGTGATATAGGTGTGTCACAAGCCGTGTCAGCTCTGTTTAGATGCTTTTCACAGCAGATTGAGGCCGTTCGTTCACTTCTATTTGGATCCTATGGTCCAAGTTCCTCCCTGCTATTATAAGGCCGAGAATGGAGATGAATATCTCATTCTCATGTTGGCCATTCTCTTTCTAAAGTGAAGAGAGAGAGAAGAGCAAGGAAGGAAGAAGGAGAAGCTTTCCGACCGCCGGTGGAGCTTCAGCGGTCCTAATCGAGAGCCGAGCTCAGCATTGCGGAGGCAAGGCCGCTGCACTGATTTCCATCCGGCTAGTTCTTTCATGGCGCCAAAACGATCGTCGAGGGTAACGGTCTTTCTTCCTTGGGCAGGTGAAGCCCTTTGTTTATGCATGTATATCTGTGGAATCCTCCATCTAAAGATGGAAGAGCGTAAGTGATTCCAGCGGTTGAGTCTGCATCTAGAGCCTGAAATGTGTAGAACGGCATATACATGCTGTGTGAAGCCCATCTGGATGGATGTCTGGATTGGTGATGCTGCAAACCGGAGAAGACTCCGTGTATAAATCGGTTAACCTAAGGAGATTGTGAGGACAATTATGATGGTGAGAAGGAAGCTTTGTATAGCTCCTTTGGTTGTATGCTCTGCTTGTGCGAAGAGATGGATTGGGAGGAAAGCGGCACTATGTGCTGGTGTTATGAAAGATTGACTGTTAGCAATACAGATGTGCGGTTTCACGGGCTTGTTACCATATGGTGGGAAGTTAATCTAGAGGTACTGTGTACCTGCGTTGTGAGCGGTCGATTAGTGTCAATGCAGATGTGCGGTTACACGGGCTTGTCATACTACAAGTGTAGGTCGACCTATAGTGCTCACTAGTTGCCGTGAGGTGCGTGCCTCTTAATGGATGGGTGTGTGTGGTCTTCAACAGGGGTTTGGAGGCTTATGCCCGGCCAACAAGCTAAACACCTCGAATTAGTGGTTGAACCTTGAGGATGTACTGATACACCATAATCGTCCCCTGAGTGCATGGAACGTCTGGCACGAAGGCCGGCGTTTGTGATGATATTGTGCATTGTATATTTGTGTGAGACTGGAATACATGCAGGGAAGGAACCACTGCCCCGGGTAGGTGTAGGGTCGTTATAATTGGTCAGCTGAATGCTGACCGTTGCTTTGTTTATCACCCATGGGGTGAATACCCATATGCAGGTGCTGCCCTTGTTGATGCTGAAGTTGATTGAGCGGGCTGAAGTTCTTGCTGCTGCTGTTAGGCCCTCGAAGGCTGTGCGAAGATTTGGATTTCATGTGTGGCCGACCTGCGTGCCGATGTATGAAGTCATATGTTTGTAAAGAGAAACTTGTAAGGCCTTAAGGCCGTGAGCGGTGTGCTTGTATATATTCCTGGTCTTGTATATAAATGAGTTATTTATATAGTAGTAGACATTCATGGATTGAGTTCGTGCAACTTATAAACTTCCGCTATAATGCTCTGGGTTAGGGTGCGATGGTATTTTGGTATTAACCTGTGACCTCGCCGTCTGTTTGTGGCATATAGTGTGGGGCCCCGACTGGACCTTCTATCATATGTTATTTAACGGGTCAGGTTGTTACACACTTGACCTCTTTATTTGGTACTCACCCTTGAGGAAAGAGATATCATACTTAAGATAACTTAGTTGACTTATGCTAATTAGGTTATGTTTCAGACCTTTTACATAAGCCACTTGAGTGATATAGATAGAGTTACTAGAAATGTTACCAAACCCTTTGATGACACCTTTTTCTGATCCACCAAAGATTACTTTGGGTCCATTCTCTATGGGAGAATAGTCCTTCAACATCCTTCTTATTCCAGTCATGTGCCTCGAACATCCACTATCCAAGTACCATATAAGGGTATGACCACTTGGACTCACCTGCATCAAATAAAGATTTACCCATCCTTAGAAACCAAATTATTATTGGGTCCTAGGTTCAAGTTAGCTTGAAATCTGACATGCCTACCTGCAGCCTTTCTGACAGGTAAACTGGCCTTATTCTGAATACTAGAATTGAACCAACAATCAATGGCAAAGTGACCCACCTTGCCACAACACTAGCACTCAAATCTATTATACCTTTTCTTAAGTATAGGCTTCTCAACATTGTTGCCAGCATTCCTTTTAAGTGTAGGTGCTGGAGCAGCATACCCCAAGAATTCCTTAAGAACATGATGGGTTTGCTTATAGGGTGCCCTATTAGCATGTGCACCCTTGCCATTGATATCACCATACTCACAGTGACCATGAGTGAGGTCATGATCATACCTGTTAGTAGGTTACACCACATTTCTAATATAAATAGTGGGTTTCATAGCTAGTGACTGAACTGGGCCTTTGCCTTTTCCTTGAGAATTGTCTGCCCTTGTTCTTTCCTTGAAGCCTAGTCCTGTCTTTCCTTTCTGAGATATGAAGTTATCTATTAAAGGCAAGACAAACTTTGGCTTTGAAAATTTAGCCACTAGATCCCTTTCTTTCTGGAGTCTTGCTTCCAGATTTTTGATGTGATTTTCTTTGAAGGAGATTGTGCCCATCTGAATAACAGTTATGTTTTTTTAGTTTGGCAACCTCCTTCAATTTAAAATCTATCAGATTGGCTGAATCTGTTGCGATCTGTTTGAGAGATTCAATTTCCTTGGCCTGCTTTTTGACAAGGAATTTGCTCCTCTTAAGTGCTTGCAACAAACCACAATACTTATATATTAATTGATGTGCATCCCCCTCAGATTCTGAACCATCCCCTTATCTTGAAGTTGATGCTACTGATTGTGATCCATTAAAATAATCAGAAGCTAAGGATGGAATGTATACCTTACTTGGACCAGCCTGATCCAGGCACTGATCTTCTTCTTAAAGAGCCATCAGCCCTTTACAACAATAGTCTTCACCTCCATTTATGGAATCCAGCATTTGCAAGAATTCTGATTCCATAGAATCCTCTTCTGTAGTAAACATCCCAATATAAGCTTCTGCATCATCTTCTTCTCCAGATTTTGAGGATGAAGAGTCAGTCCAACTCTTCTGCTTCTAGACAACCAAGGATTTCTCCTTCTTACCCTTATTTTGAGGCTTCTTCTTATCCTTAGTCTCTTTTCTCTTATCAGGACAGTCAACTATGACATGTTCAGGCCTACTGCAGCAATAACAAACAATTTTAGAGGTAGTTTGTTTACTAGGATTAGAGGCATACCTGTCCTCCTTAGAAGTCTTCTTCTTCTTGTAATAATCATCCTTGAAGGAGGATGAAGATGACTTGGTTTTCCATTTCTTCTTCTTCTTCACGAACCTCTGAAACTGCCTTGTAAAGGCAACAAAGTCTTCATCAGAATGGTGGCTGTTTGATGTACTGATGTTAGGATTTTATGTTTCAGCCTTAGCACTTCTTCTGGGTGGAGAAGGAGAATTTCTCCTAACCTCCCTTGTGGCTTCAGTTTTGAAGGCTACTGACTTGTTTTTATACTCAGAGCTACTGCTTTTCTCCTCCTCCTTTTTGGCAGTGAGCAGAATCTCATAAGATAGCAGTTTTCCAAACAAGGTTGGTGGAGGTGTATTAGCAAGCCTGACTACCTCTCTGATGACACATATTTTTGTATCCCAGTCCTTGGTCAGAGACCTGAGAAACTTATCATTCAATTCATATGTGCTAAAGACTCTTCCATAGGTCATCAACTCATTTACAATTCTAAATAACTTCTTGTAACATTCTGCTATGCTATCTGACTTAGCTTGTCTAAAGCTTTCATATTCTTGATTCAACATAGATTTTCTATCCTCTCTAACTTATTCAGTTCCCTCCATGCAGACAATCAAGGTGTCCCACATCTCCTTGGAGGTTTTGCAATGTACCAAATTCTGAAATGTGGCATCATCTATAACACCCACAATTATGTTTTGTGCTCTCTTGTCTAAATTTGCTAGAATGATCTCATCCTTAGTCATTTCAGAATAGCTCTTAGGGGTTTTGAGATTAGCATCAAGAGCTGATATATTCATTGGAATGAAAGGACCTTCTTGTACTGTGATGTAGATTCTAGGATCAGATGCTTCCATGAACAATCTGAACCTTTCTTTCCATATCCCAAAGTTTTCTTTCCTGCAGATGGGCAGTTTCATGGATCCAAATTCCCTCTGATTTTCATTTGAACCCATTCTGGCTAATTGTTTATTGCCTTGGAGATTTACTCAGACTATTAGGTCTATTTTTGAGCAACCTCCCTCTGATACCACTTGAAAGATTTGATTTCAAGAGCCTAGAACCCTAGAGGGGGGGGGGGGAGGGTGAATAGGTTCTAATCTTTTTAACTATTTAGGAAATTTACAACTTCTAATACAGCATATAAAATTACAGTTCTTAGAAAAAATAAACACAACACAACACAACAAGATTTATATTGGTTCCCCAATTTATGGGTACATCCACTTTCCCCCTTCGCCTATCCAGTAGAGAACTGGATTCAGCCAAACTTCCTTCCACTATCTCAGATCCACAGATCTTACAACTTAGAACCTGATAGGTTCCTACAGCTCAGACTTCTTCAAGTCCTACCTAAGATTCTTCCCAAGAACCCTACCTAAGGCAACATCCCTACCTCAGCCTTTATCTCCAGGCCTACAACTCAGACTTCAACAAGTCCTATACCTCAGGCACTCAGCCCTACCTCAGCCTTTATAAATACAGGCTTACAACTGAGATCTATATAAGATCTCACAAGAAAAAGTTTATTTAAAGAAATATGAATTTCTCTCAGATTGAAATCTAAATGGGTGAGAGCTTCTTGATCAGTTCTTGAATGACTGAATACTTCAGATCCAACATAACTTAGCTTCTTCCAAGCTTCTTGAATTTGAACAAAATAAGATTGATCTTTACTTGGTGTTGAAGTTGATCTTTAATCAGCTTTCTTCTTAAATTCAGAATCAGATCTGAATCTTTCTTGTAGACTTGTTCAGGATCTGCCTTCTTCTGGGTCAGCCTCTTCTCTCCAATACTTTTGTTAGTTCTATATAATTTGTTCTGTTGGATTCAATTATGGTTGTTATGGATCAGCCCTTTATATAGAGTTCATCCATGATTACCGGCTGATCCAGTTAATAACGGCCTTCTGACAACACTGACAGATGTGTGTGTCTTATTACTTATGACAGCTGTCAAGTCTTCAGTCGTGACAACTGACCCTTCATTTGAATTCTTTCTCAGCAGGACACTGTCAGCAAACTACTTCAAATGTGTCGACACAAATAGACCAAGTATCGACACAATTCTTGATGATGTCGACACAACTTCCAATGTGTCGACATAACTTCCAATGTATCGACACAGTCATTCTTTATCTTCTCGACACAGCTTCTATTATATGTGTCGACACAAGTCCTGTGTGTCGACACAACTGCTCCTGATCTCCACATAGCTGATGCTGACAGATGGCATTGAGTGTATATCAAGACGTCGTTGAGTGTGTGTCGACACAAGTCTTGTGTGTCGACACAAGTCTTGTGTGTCGACACAAGCCTTTCAGACTCAGTATAGCTGTTGTTGAAAGATGGCGTTGAGTGTGTATCGACACAAGTCCTGTGTGTCGACACAAGCCTTTCAGACTCAATATAGCTGTTGTTGATAGATAACGTTGAGTGTGTGTCGACACAAGTCCTTTGTGTCGACACAAGCCTTCTTCAGGTGTCGACACAATTCCTGGGTGTCAACACATGCCTTGCTTCTGGTGTCGACATAACTCTTGGGTGTCGACATAGCTCCTGCTTCAGGTGTAGACACAATTCCTGGGTGTCGACATGTAAGAAACGAACAAAAACAAATCGGAAGAGTTATAACAGAAATTTTATTATCTGAAAAAGGTATCTATTACAAAGGTATGACCTCCCTTTTATAGAATGGAGGAGAGAAGTGAGAATACAAATAAGATATGCGGGACTAAAAATTTACAGGACTAAGCGGTCTATACAGAAACAACCCGCACAGGCCGCACGGTTAGACGGAAGGGCTAAACGCTTGGCTACCACTAGAGAGGAAGGAGAGATCGCTATGGGAGACCGCTAGGCTGCCCGGTTTCCAAGTCGCCAGAGAAAAACTTCTAGACCGCTCGGACTCCAGACAACAATAGCACAACAACCAAACCGCTAAAGGGAAACCACCAGACCGTGCGGTCTTCAATCCGCCAAGACAGGCCGCCAGACCACCCGGTCACCAACTTCAACACTCCTCCTCAAGCTGGAGCATATATATCGATCATGCCTAGCTTGTCGCAAATTTGAAGAAATGAGGCGGATACTGGCTTGGTGAAGATGTTAGCCAACTCTTTATCAGAAGTGACGAAGGGAGTGCAAATTTGTTCCTTCAAAATCTCTTCACGAATGAAATGACAGTCGACATCAATGTGCTTGGTTCTTTCATGAAAGACCGGATTTTTGGAGATGTATATGGCCGCCTGGTTATCACAGAACATAGGTAGAGGATGGTTGTAGACCTCTCCTAAATCCATCATGAGTGTCCGGAACCACTTTAACTCACAAGTGGTCGATGCCATACTATGATACTCTGCTTCTGCACTGGATCTGGAAACAACAGACTGCTTCTTACTCTTCCAGCTCACCTGGTTTCCCCCAATAAAGGTGCAAAAACCCGAAGTTGACTTTGTAACATCCCATGTTACTTCTAGGCCCCTTAACTTAGATTGGGATAGGCATAGGGTGGGTGTTAGGGAAATTAGCTAGGTTTGGCCCTAGGTAGTGGGTTGTAGCCATATGGGTCCTACTATAGGACCAAGTCAAACTAGGTCAAACTAGCCTTAATAGGGACCCTAGCCACACCATGACCCCACCACATTGCCCTAACCCTAAAAAAAACTAAGTGGACCCTAGGGCATGCCACTAGGTCAACACTTTGACCCTGGTTGACCCAAGTCAACATTGGGCCTAAATTGGTCAAACCCACACTCATAGGCCCAATTAGCCTAAGTAGGGCACCCCCTTGACCCAACCCAAGTTGGATGGTGCCATTGGGCTCATGACCATCAAGTGGGGTCAGCCCACTCCTCATGTTGACAAAGTCAACTCCAAAGTCAACAAAGTCAACCTTGGACCTAAATTGGTCAAAACCATACCCATAGGCCCAATTAGCCTAAGTAGGGCACCCCCTTGGCCCAACCCAAGTTGGGTGGTGCCATTAGGCTCATAACTAACAAGTGGGGTCAGCCCACTCATCATGTTGACCAAGTCAACCCAAAAAGTCAACTTGGTCAACATAAGGCCTAAAATGGGGGAAAATGAACCCAAGCCACACCCTTTTGGGCTAAGCCAACCCAACATGGCCCATTAGCAGCCCAAGGCATCAATGACAGCCCTACCCCTCTGGTTGTGGAGAGAGAGTGCATGCAAGGGGGCATTTTGGAGATTTCATCCAAAAGAGGAGAGAGAAGGAGAAGAGAGGAGAGGTGAGGCCACTTGGCCTTGGCTCCTTCTGCCCAAAGCCTGCTGGCTGACTTCCCAGAGGCATTTAAGAGGAATTTGGGGCATGGTGGCCACTTGGCACCATGGGTGAAGCATCCAAAGCTCCAACCCGAGCTCACCTTGGAGTTATCTCCCTATATACCCCACCTCAGTCCAAACCAGCCTCACCATCAGCTTCAGTGAGTGGAAATGAGTGGAGAACGAGTCCTGGAGCAAATCTTTTGGTGAAGAATCAAGAATTTGGGCAGGAGATCGTCGGAGCAGCTCGACCATGGCAAACCGCCGCCACAACCGCCACCAAGGCCTGGAACAGGTTCGTTTTGCCGCCCCTCTACTCGTGCTAGCTTCTTAGATCTATTAGGTGAGATATCTGGCTCAACTGAGCCCGATGACATGAGAGGAAAATGCGAAATTGCCGATTTTTTCTTCTTGCTCGGGTTCGCTGGAGGAACCAACTCCGGCGGCCTCACCGCCGGGAAACGCTAGCCCCCACCTTAGTGAAGGTGGTGGCGACATCTGCCGACGGTGGTGGCGGCTCAGCTGGCCGGAAACAACCAGCAAAGTAGGCCCAAAAAACTCAATCTCAGCCATTGATTACTTGGGGATGATGAACAGATGCCGTCCACGGCTGCTTTAGGATTCGTGCAAATTGATTTTAAATGATATAATGTTAGTGTTATGAAAATTAAATATCTGTCACATAATTAAAGTTACTTGCATGTGATATTTAGGGTGCTTAGAGGCATCACCATAAATTGACACCTGAATGAAAATTATAGCCTATGCTGTTAAATATATTTTGACACCTTAATCATCACTTTTGGTACGGTAGAATGGGTTGTAGGGCTGTTTTCCTAGGACTGGTCCTAGGCTAGGGTATAAACTAAAACCTAAGCCCATGCCAAACCAAGGGTCCACATGACCCAAAAATTTGGGCATGTGCATGACTAGGGAATATCTAGCCCCTGCAAAAAATTGGGAATTTTTGGGACAACTTTTTTTATAGTATTGTCATAATATCAAAAATTAAATAAATGAAATATTTGGAGTTATAAGCATCCAAATGGCCCAAAATTTTGGTGGCAGGTCATTGGGGACATCATTGGTGTCTGATAAAAATTTCAGCACATTTGGATCAATACATGTTGGGTTAATCCACTTGCATGGGTTGGCTAAATATGGCCTTGGGGTGCAAATAGCAATAAATGAAATGATGTACATTCAGCCTATTTGAGGCATGAAAAAAATCACGGAATTGATTTCCAGAGGTTCATTAGGGTAAAGTTCACCCCTCAGATTAATTATGGGATTTTTGGGATCAAAAATCCCATTATTTAGAATTTTAAAAAATATAGCCTTTTTTGGGAAATAATTGGAAAAATAGGTTTTGATCAAGTAAAAATCCCCAAACTCTGTAAAGTTAAAATGGAGGTTATGATTGACTTATTAAAATTTTATCCTTCTATTTGAGAACCTTTGGAGTAAAATGCATTGAAATTACCATTTTGCCCTTATTTGCAATTATTCATGAATTGATGGAAATACATTTTAGAAAATTATGGAATTATTTCTAGAATTGTATATTTCTATGATTAGCCTTGTGTATTTATCTCAAAATTTTTGGATGTACTGATAATTTTTAAATTAGCATAATGGCATTTTGGTAAATACTTAAAAATGGAATTAAATAGGCCATTACACTATAGGGGTTAATGAAACTCTTCCATTAGTTTTCAATTAATGATATATATGCTCTGTAATTTTCCTAGTATTTTGTCTTCTGTATTCCATATACTTCATTTGGAAAATGGTATTTATGTGGATTTCGTATTAATTTAGGAATAAATATAAATAATCAAAGGATAATTATGAGACTCTGTAGACAGCAATATTTTATCAATATACAACCCAGGAAAAATTCCTTAGGTCATTGGATTATAAATTGTACTACTTCATGTGTAAAGTGACCTAGGGAATTAATTTAAATGATTTAATTAGAAGCCTTAATGACCTAGGAAAGTTATGAAAATCAACACGCTCATTTCATTTGTCCATACCACCCTAGGATAAATAATTAGGGATTGGTGGCCCAAGGAATTAGAAGTTCGACTTCGGGGTGGTATTAGGTCATGGGCTGCGCATAGTAAAAATAGGTTATACCATAAGATCCACCGGGGAATAGATCGAAAATTGAGCTAGAGATTACGATTGGAAGTATAATCCTTGTGGGTAGTGTTGTCTTAGTGGCGAGAGTAAAGTGCAAGTCATTGGGTAACAATTGGAGTAGAGGTCGGCGGAAGACTGTCACCCTCCCCGATAATAACTTAAGTCGTTAGGATCGCCCAAGAGTAATAAGGAAAGTTGAGTGTTGATCATGGGTAGACATCAATTAAAAGTAATTATCCTTGCGAAAGGGAACTTTGGATTTTAATTCCATCTTGGTTCCTAGTGCCTTCGAGACCCCTTCATTGGGTATACCTTGGGCAGTCCTAAGATTAACCCTAAACTACTAAGTTTAATAATCGGTAGACAAGAGTAGTTGACGATTATTTTATGCATGCTAGCGCGTGTTTCCAATTGATGAGGCAAGTATACCTATCGTTCAGAGTATAGAATCTAGTGTCGTATTTCAACTCGGGGCTGTCGAGTACTTGTACTTACAAGGAAAGCTATTATCTTATCGGAAGAAAATTGGTTTTTGTTGAACGGAAAAAGAAGTGTTATACTATGGAAGAGAAATTCAATTATGAGGAAGCTAGCACTTGATCTAGAATCCCCTTGTACTAAAATAAATCTTCTTGAAAAATAAAGTAATGCAAGCTCTTATCTACTCACTCGACCGTGGAGGTTCCTAGAGTACAAAAGCATCTCTTTCGAGCTCATGCTTCTGACTAACCTTAGGTTGATCGATTAAGACCTTTCGGCCAGTCGAAACCCCTAAGCTTGCTTTAGGCGGTGAACCTCTCTATTGGATTTGACTCCAATACGAAAGATTTACGTCGTCCTCTCTCGAGGAGTGCATTTAACTCCTTTTTTTCTTTGAGTGATCTCCTCGTATCCGTAATCTCTCGGTCATTTAGGATACAGATCTTAGATCGAAACTCACATCCGCATAATATGAATTCGATGAAATAAACATTAAAGATAAATTGTAGTGAGTAAAATTAAGAATAAGACATTTGATAAAAGAAGGAGAAGATTTTATTTTATTCCAAGGTTCATCCTGATCAAGTGCTAAAAGGAAGTTAGCTACTCATCATGATTAGGGAATTACAAAAGAGGGTAGAGAGAGACATGCTTGAAATACAAACAACTAGAATTAAAAGTAACAACAATAGTAATCTATGCTAGGAAATGTAAATTACAGCAAAAGAAAACAGCAAACTACAAGACTCTAACTCCCAAAATTTGACTCCTGAGCATCTGAAGCTTTCTAGAATTTATAGGAAAATTTTTTGTTTGGTCATGCACTAGGTCACGCCCGTGACCTAGGGTGTGTCAGGCTCGGAACCGTCGTCTTGAAACCCTGGGAACGTTGGAGGAGAAACCGCCAAAATCTGGTAACAGACGGGTCACGCCCCTAAGTCACGCCCATGACCTGGGGCGTGTCTGAGCTGTTTCTAAAAAATGGCTGTAACGCCCACGATTTTTCTGTGATTATTTAATTCTCGTTTGGCATTACGTCGACGCATTATCGTTTCTTGTGTCATCTGTGCAGTGTGGTCTTAACTCCTTTGAACTGAGTGACCTATTTTGTAGCCTATTGGCAAGATCTCCCTAGCAAGCCGAGTCATTTTGGGTGACCTGGTGTTGCCTCTCGGGGGATGCTTGTGTTTTAGCTTCGGGTGGGTATAACTCGAGTTCTGTTCGTCAAAAGTTAATTTCGACTTCGCCGTTGCGTTCGTAGCATGAGTATTTAGCTACAGTGCGAGTTTCGTCGAATTCCGAGGTAGTTCGGTTTTCGTGTCATTTTGGGTGTGCTAATAATAAATGTAAATAAGTAATATTTTAAGCTATTTAAAGGATTATTTTCGGTCAAAAGCTTTGAGAGTGAACCAGCGGCTTAGGAGGTGGTTAAGGCTGTATAGGCGTGTTTAGATTTATTTAAAATCCTTAAGCCAAATTAGCGGGCCCATTCTTCTTCTTCCCGAAAACCGTCGTCTGCTCCTGTTCACGGAAAACAGAGGAAAACCGCCGGACCTGCTACCCCTTCGGACGGCGATTCCGGGAGCATTTGTGGACGGATTTCGATTTCGAAAGCGGATTTGGATTGCTTTCTCTTAGATCTTCATTTCTACGATAAGAGATTTGATTTTCGTGGAGTTTTTAGGAGATTTTGATTTTCAGTTTTTGCTCTTTCTGCCATTAAAGCTCGGGATATGCTGGCTAGGTGTTGCAGCTGCTGGTGCCGAGGGAGAGGAAGGGCTCAAGTGAAGCTTCGCTGAAAAACCGAGGCAAGTGGTTCTTGCACTTGCTGTTTTGATATTACCCCTCTTAACTACCCGGTTAGCACTAGGATAGAAGCCAAGTTTTTTTTTTTTCAGTTTTTGCTTTGCTAAAACTCTCTGCTTCAGTTTCCCTTTATGAGCCTCCCCTCCTTGTGCTGTTTTTGCTCAACCCGCTGGTTGTTTCCACCATCTAGTCTCCAGATTTTTATTTCTGGATTGGTGCTATTGCGAGTGGAGCCGAGAGAGAGAGAGGGAGATTTCTGTGGTAGTGCTCTGGTTAGAACCAGTCTTTGTAGTCTCTCGGGATTTGGCGTTGAGTGTGGTGCACACACTCAAAGCCAAAAGCCATCCGGGTTTGGCGTTGAGTGTGGTGCACACACTCAAATCCATTGTTTGGTCTATTCTTTTGCGGTTAAGTAGTGTGGCGTGAGTGAGAATATCCTTCTAAGTCAAAATCGACGGGAATCACTTAGTGATTCTCGCCGACTTTGATGAGAATCGTTAGTGATTCCCGCCGATTCGGCGAGAATCAATCTGCATTCCCACCGATTCGGCGAGAATCAATCTGCATTTCCGCCGATTTGGCGAGAATCAATCTGCATTACCGCCGACCTCTTTCGGATGGCGTTGAGTGAGTGGGCCTTACTCAACGCCATGGCAGTTTAGGCGCTGAGTGAGGCGGGCTCACTAAACACCGCCGCCTTTTCCTGCAGGTAAGTACTTTGGCGTTGAGTGAGTCGACCTCACTCAACGCTAAAGCTATTCTATCATTGAGAATGGTTGGCGCATTCAGCGCCGCAGTTTGTTTTCGTGGCTAAGTACTATGGCGTTGAGTGAGTCGACCTCACTCAACGCCAAAGCTATTCTGGCTTTGAGAGAGGTGGACTCACTCAACACCATAGTTGGGTTTTTCGGTTAAGTGCTAAGGCGTTTAGGGAGTGGACCTCACTCAATGCCATAGCTGCTTTGGCATTGAGTGAGGTTAGCTCACTCAACGCCACAGCCTGCTTTGCTGAAGGCGTTAAGGGAGTGGAACTCACTCAATGCCATAGCTGTTTTGGCGTTGAGTGAGGTTAGCTCACTCAACGCCAGAGCTGTTCTTATGGAGGGCGTTGAGTGAGTGAACCTCACTCAACGCCATGGTTGTTTCTGGCGCTAAGTGAGGCTAACTCACTCAATGCCAAGTTCTGGTTAGGCGCTGAGTGAGTGGGGCTCACCCAACGCCATGCCATGTTGATCCATCTCAACCCTCTTCCCTTACCTTGATTTTCTCCCCCGAGTGAATTCCTTGATTTTGTGGTTCCTTGTCGGCTATTTTTTTTCCAAAAAGACCGAATCATGGGTCGTGGTTAGTAGTGGTGGTTTGAAGCTCTTAATGGGGGAGGTGTTATGTAATTTAGCCAAGGCCACCCTTTTTTCTTTTATCTTGCTCCATGTACGGGCTGGGCAAGGGGGTGGGAGGTCCCTAGTGCTTTCACATGTATACCCCTGAGCTTTGTTTTCTTGGAAATAGTGGTTGGGGGACTGAGTTTGCCTCCAACCCGGATCCGCGTTGTTTATTTTGCTACTACCATCACTCACAGCTTAGGGTGTAAGACGTTTCTTCCTTGGTAGATTGCAGCATTTGGGCTCATGGTAGCCTTGTTGACTCTGCAGCTTTTGGGCAGAGTTACTGTTGTGTCCTCGCACTTAGTACACTTCCTTTTTGCCTTACCTTAGGCAGTTGTGACTGTTACTGCTTTGTTTTCCTCTTTTACTTATCTTCTGATTGACACTTTCGAGCAGTTCTCTTTTTCTGCTTGCTGAGGTATTCTTTCTTTTTTGAATGCCTCAGGTTCTGGATAGTAGCCGCTCTGACGGTTAGTGGTGCTGTGCAGTTGCTGGTGGTCTCTGGTGCTATAGAGATCAGTTCCTTGTTTTTGCGAGGTAGTTTTGGTGTTGTTTTTATTACAGACATACATACTTGCCCGTGGGTTCGTGTCAGTTTGTTGGCGCCCACTGGTAGTTTTACCTTGATACTAGATATGCTATCTTTTGCTACTACCTTTTTTTTGGAGATTGTCTACTTGCTCTAGGGATGATTTATGCTAGGTTGTTAGTTACTTTTAAACCTAAAAATACTATTATAAGTATATCGTATAATCAGCATGTTTTATAAAACTAAAACACTATTTTTCAAACAACGTAAAAAGATCATTTTCCTATATATATAGTATAAATCAAAAGTAGGGTCCTGCATAGTATAAGTTGTCCTCTTGGGACAATTATGCACTCTTTTAGGATGTCAAACCTGAATAAAGTATTTTCCGCAGCGTATAAGTATAGTTTTTAAACTGTGGACTAGTTGATCCACCGCGCCGAGGGATACAGCCTTTAAAAATATAACTGATTTTCTAATCATTTAACTCATAAATGTTCATAAAGTATAGTTGATAGTGGTTTGCCTGAGCGTCAGCAGTTATACCCTGCTCGACGTGGCATCATGATGCGTGTTTTATCCTACTCTGATAATCCGTTTCCTTTGGAGAAAATGCGGGTTGTGATAGTTGGTATCAGAAGGAGGTTGCTTGACAAGTTAGTCGGGAAACCTTCCCTTTTGATTGCATTAGTGGTTTAGCATCATGTCATTCACACACCGATATGTCATCAGCACGTCTTGGCAACATCACGAACACTACACTCATAAGCATAACACGAAATATACGGGGCATATTATGTAGTATAGGATGCATAATATGTGTTCGTATATGGATCCACCATAGGGGCAACATGTGAGGGTTATGTAATATGGGATGCATAACCTCACCACATGGCTGCGACTAACTCATTTTCTTTTCGTTGCATGCAAATATTATGTAGTATGGGATGCGTAATATTTTCATGTGTACGCCGCTCATAACATGTATTAGGGTCTTTTTAGAATGCATAACACAAACATGTATAGCATAACATTGCATAAGCACAACGTGCCAAGCTAAAGACTGGCAGGATGACATATGTACACACATAAGTTTTCGAGTCAAAAATAATTTAAAGTCATGCATTCCTGATCTAGGCACAAGAGTTAGTATGGTGCTGGTTAACCATCCTAGGTTAAGGCATAACATCAATTCTTGTAAAAATAAACTCCTAGAGCAAGTTTAGCAGCTTAAAGTTCATATTTACGTATGTATTGTCTGTACTTGTAGTTAGTTACAGCTGTTGTACTAGGATCTGACTAAGGTTGCTATGAGTTTAGGATGGCGAGATGCCCTTCGACTAGATCGACCCCCCTATTTGAGGGTGAGTCATCGAGAGCGCAGAATGATGCGGTGATTGAGAGCCTGCGACAGAGTCGCGATTCCTTAAGCAGGCAGATGGTGGAGGTGCGAGCCTAGATCCAGTCTTTGGTGGTAGTTGTGGCAGGACAGACTCAGGGAGTGCAAGGCCCTGTAGGAGGGTTAACTATTCCTCCTCCTCCTGCACCCCTGAGACCTCCAGTGGTGGTGCCAGCGGAGATGACATTTATCTCACAGTTTCAGAGACTTAGCCCTCTTACTTATGATGGGAAGGAAGATTTCATGGTAATAGACGATTGGCTGATCTCCATGGAGGAGATATTCTCGTATTACGGTATTGCAGATGATCAGAGAGTGATGATAACAACCTATCAGCTTAAGGGTTTGGCTAAGAGTTGGTGGCTTAGAGAAAAGGGGAGCTTGGTAGCTGGATGCTCTTGGGAAGTATTCAAGGAAATGATGCTGAGGAAGTTCTTGCCCTCGGTCGAGCGTGACCGACTTATGAACGACTTCCTCCACCAGAAGCAAAGGCAACTCACGGTCGGTGAGTATGAGATAGAGTTCAGCAAGTTGAGCCGGTTTGCTCCTGGGTTGGTGAGTGTTGAGGCTGATCGAGTCAAGCGGTTTCTTGGTCACTTAAGGAGCAAGGTGCAGCAGTTGACCAGTGCTTATGGATCAGAGACTTATGCGGGGGTAGTGGAGGCTGCTCTTAAGGTGGAGGCTATCGAGACCGCAAAGAGCAGAGGCCAGCTAATGAGGAAGGACAAGAGGAAGTCCGTCGAGGAGAAGAAACCCCAGGTACCCGGTGCTGTTTCGGGAAAGAAGAGCAAGGTGGTGTGTAGCTTCTGTGGTCGGTCGGGCCACCCTGTTGAGAGGTGTTTCAAGAAGGCAGCAGCTCAGAAGAAGGAGCAAGTTCATGCTATTCAGGGTGCTCCTAGGAGGGATGTTTCCTATTCTGTTTGCAAGAGACTCGTGCATGATGCTGCCCAGTGCTGGTCTAAGGATAAAGTCTGCTATCAGTACGGGCAGAAGGGTCACATCAAGTCTAGGTGTCCTCAGGTCCAGCCTACTCTTCATGCAGTTCCACTTCAGGCATTACCTCCACCTCAGCGTGTGGATAAGGGTAAAGGAAAGCTGAACGTGATCTCTTCCGAGGAGGCTCAAGCTTCGACTCAGGTCATCTCAGGTTAGTTGTTTCTTTTTCCAGCCTGAAGGTTTTATTTGTTAGAAAGGTTACAGTGTTGTTTTGGTAGTTTCCTTAGTTGTATATACTCCTATAGGGAAATTTAAGGTGAAGAACCGCTGGACGCGTGTTCTATTTTGACTCCGGCGCTACCCACTCATTTGTGGCTAGAGCCTTTGTGGAGCAACATCGGTTGACTCTAGATCGATTTCGGGATACCTTCCGTGTCAAGTTCCCCTCTGGAAAATCTGTGTTATCAGATTTGGGCATTCTAGATTGCCCTGTTTTGTTGGGAGAGTTTCTTGCGAGGGCAGACTTGAAGATGATTGATCTGGAGGACTTCGATGTTATTCTGGGCATGGACTGGCTGTCTAAGTATGATGCGGTCATTCAGTGCAAAGGGAAGCGCTTGGACTTCATCAAAGACAATGGTCAGATGGGAAGTGTGTATGCTTATCCGTGCCAAGATTCTCCTGTCTTTTTTACAGTATGTGCTCAGAAGTTGTTTCTTTCTGATTGTTTTGCTTGTTTAGTCTCGGTGGTTGGGACCGCTGTTAGTGTACCGCACTTAGAAGAGATTCCCGTTGTTCATGGTTTCACTGATGTGTTTCCTGATGACCTTCCTGGTCTTTCTCCCGATCGGGATGTCGAATTTGTGATTGATTTGGAACCGGGTACGCGTCCTATTGCTAAGGCGCCGTACAGGATGGACTCCCGTGTGTTAGAGGAGTTGCGAGTCCAGTTAGATGAGTTATTGTCAAAAGGGTTTATCAGGCAGAGTTCGTCGCCTTTGGGTGCTCCTATTTTATTTGTAAAGAAGAAGGATGGGTCGATGCGGCTTTGCATCGACTACAGGGAGTTGAACAAAGTCACTATTAAGAACAGGTACCCTCTGCCGAGGATCGATTACTTATTTGATCAGTTGCGCGGTAGTACGGTGTTCTCCAAGATCGATCTTCATTCTGGCTATCATCAGCTCAGGATCCGTGAGGTAGATATACCATGGACTGTGTTTAGATCGAGGCATGGAAATTTTGAGTTCTTGGTGATGTCGTTGGTTTGACCAACGCACCATCAGCTTTCATGGATATGATGAACCGGGTGTTCAAGGATTTCCTAAACAAGTTCGTTGTGGTTTTCATCGATGACGTGCTGGTCTATTCCCGCAATGCTTAGGAGCATGAGAAGCATCTGCGCTTGGTTCTATCAGAGTTAAGAAATCACAAGTTATTCGCCAAGTTGAGCAAGTGCGAATTTTGGTTGCCTCAGGTCTCGTTTCTGGGCCACGTGGTGAACAAGGATGGGATCTCGGTCGACCCAGAAAAGATCGCAGCAGTGATGGATTGGAGTAGGCCGGGCACACCCAAGGAGATCAGGAGCTTTCTAGGGTTGGCTGGCTACTACAGGAGGTTCGTGGAGGGTTTCTCTACCATAGATGCACCTTTGACCAGGTTGACTAAGAAGAACGCTGCCTTTGTTCGGAGCGAGAAGTGCGAAGAAGCCTTCCTAGAGCTATAGAACAGATTGTGCACTGCTCCTGTTCTGACCCTACCTACTAAGGGTATGGAGTATGATGTGTACGTAGATGATTCAGATGTTGGTCTAGGTTGCGTGTTGATGCAGGTTGGAAAAGTGATTGCGTATGGGTCAAGGTAATTAAAGACTCATGAGAGAAATTACCCTACGCATGACCTTGAGTTTGCAGCGGTGATTTATGCGTTGAAGCTGTGGAGACATCTACTTTATGGGGCTCAGTGCAAGATCTTCACTGATCACAAGAGCCTGAAGTATGTGTTCACGCAGAAGGAGTTGAATCTGCCCCAGCGTCGGTGGCTAGAGTATGTGGCCGATTATGATGTAGAGATCCAGTATCATCCAGGCAAGGCCAATGTGGTGGCCGACGCCCTGAGTCGGAAGACGGGGAAGATCTTTAATCTCTCCGCTGACCGTTTAGCTGAAGAGTTCCTCCTTATGGATATCTCAATGGGATGCTGCGACATGCAGAGTAGTTTGGCAGTGGCAGAGCCATCTTGGATTTCCCATACTAGATTGCACCAGAAGGATGATCCGGACCTGCTACACTTATACCTCAGGACTGAGAGAGGGGAGTTGCCAGATTTCTTTATCAATGATGCGGGTACTTTGAAGTACCGCGACAGATTTTGCATCCTTGCTGTTGGAGTCATCAGGGGTATGATATGCAGAGAGGCTCATGGATCCAGTGTTTCCTACCATCCAGGATCTACAAAGATGTATCATGATTTGAAGCAAATTGCCTGGTGGTATGGGATGAAGAGTTATATAGCCCGATTTGTTGCTGAGTGCCAAACTTGCAAGCGTGTGAAGGCCGATCATGGAAGTCCTGGTGGTAAGTTGACTCCGTTAGAGGTCCCGACTTGGAAGTGGGAAAGTATTTCTATGGACTTCATCACGGGCATACAAAAATCTCCAAGGGGATTTGATTCTTTTTGGGTCATAGTGGATATACTGACGAAGTGTGCTCACTTCGTGCCATATAAGATTGACTATCCGATGAATAAGATATCAGAGTTATACTTGAATGAGGTCATCAGATTGCACGGTGTGCATGTTAGCATCGTTTCGGATCGAGACTCCCGGTTTACTTCTCGTTTTTGGAAGAGTCTGCAGGAGGGTTTGGGTACAGATCTGAGGTATTCTACTGCTTACCACCCACAGACCAATGGGCAGACAGAGCGGGTGAACCAGATAATTGAGGATATGATCAGATGCTACATTCAAGACCACAGTGGAGCGTTGGATGAGCAGTTGCGAGTTATGGAGTTTGCATACAACAACAGTTATCAAGAAAGTTTGCAAATGGCTCCGTTCAAAGCTTTGTATGGGAGGCGCTGCAGAACTCCCCTGTTTTTGGCTGAGGCAGGTGAGAGACCCTTTTTGGGTTCGGATGCGCTCGAGGAGATGGAAGTCACGGTGAAGCTTATTCGAGAAAAGCTTCGTATAGCTCAGGAGAGATACGAGAAGAACGCCAATCGGCGTAGGTCTGACTTGGAGTTTTCTGTAGGGGACCTTGTGTTTCTTAAGGTTTCCCCGATGGTTGGTGTTAAGAGGTTCGGTAAGAACCGAAAATTGGACCCGAGGTATGTGGGCCCGTTTAAGATTGTTGAGCGGATTGGCGTGTCAGCTTATAGGTTGGATTTGCCAGCAAACTTCCCAAGTGTTAATAATGTATTTCATGTAAGCCAATTGCGGAAGTGTATGCGTAGTAGTGGGCAAGTCTTGGATGTTGTGCCCCAGTTGGAGCCTAATCTCTCTTTTGTTGAAATGCCGGTCTGCATTTTAGATACTCAAGATTAGGTGCTGCGAAGGAAGTCCATCCCGATGGTCAACGTTCTATGGAAGAATCAGGGTTTGGAAAGCGCAACTTGGGAGTTAGAGTTGGCTATGAGGGAGGCTCACCCTCAATTATTTCCCTGATTAGATTGGTATGTCTCCTTCTTATAATGTTTGGCTTGTTACTGTTGGGTATTGTATCCACAATGTACCTGATTTTAAGAAGCCCCTGTAAAAGCTAAGATGAATTCACAATGTATTTGACAATCTTCTATTAAGTTGTGCTTGCAGCTATTCCATGCTAAGTACACACCAATGTCAGGGTGCAGTGGGTCAATATACACGGGTCTGCGCAACGTAATCCCTCGTTGAGTAGATCAGTGTGTTGGCTAACGTGTGCTCTCTCTATTGGAGTGTACTTATTCTCAAGTACAGGGCTGAGATAGATCAAGAGCATGAGAGGAGCAAAGATGGGTCAAGACCAAGTTCATGGGAAGGAAGAGGAAAATCGTCTAAGTCAAATTCGACGGGAATCACTAAGTGATTCTCGCCGATTCGACGGGAATCACTAAGTGATTCTCGCCGATTCGACGAGAATCACTAGTGATTCTCGCCGAATCGTCGAGAATCAGTTAGTGACTCCCACCGATTTCATCTGGCTGGCTGTCCTCCTTCAAGAAATCTGCTAAGGCAAAATCGACGGGAATCACTAACTGATTCTCGCCGATTCGTCGAGAATGACGTTGCATTCCCGCCGATTCGTCAAGAATGACCTTGCTTTCTCGCCGATTCCCTCCGGATGATAAGAGTTTCAACTGGAATCCTGCCAAGGCAAATTCAACGGGACTCACAAGTGATTCCCGCCAACTTCGTCGGGAATCACCAATGTTTCTCGCCGAATTTTCCTTAGGCAAATTTTATCTGTTCGCTGGACCGAATCAAGAAGCTGTGCGCTGTTTTGACCGGAACTAGGGCTTCTTCTTGTGGGCCCCACAACGGTCATTTAGGGTTGTTCTACTGTATATATACTCGCATATTTTGAACTTACAAGGTAGCGATTCACGGAAAATAAAAAGCAGTCGTGCGTGACCTAACCGATTGCGGAACTCCACCACTCGCCGTCGCCTCTCACAAAGTTGTCGCCGCTGCAGATCTCAGATCATCTTTGATCTTTCGGCGACAGAACTGAGGCAAGTCTAGCGTCTCACACTTCTCTCTCGAGATCTCTTGTTTCTAGATTTATTGAACAAGGTAAGTTCTTCATTCCAAATCGATTGAGACGACCGATCCGATTGAGATCGTTGGTATACCTTGCTTGCTTCGTCAAGAAATTTGGATCTACAAAGCATTGCCGCCACAATCAATTACCGCCGCCGATCTTGGCAAGATCCTCTCCAAGAGAGTGCTCCGGTCGTGGACTCTTCGTCTTCATCAAGAATGCTTCAACGAACGAAGAGGGACATCGGGTTCTCAACACGTGTAGTTTGTATCTCTTATACATTCTATTTTTATTTTGTTGTAAAGGAATAGTGATTCC
Organism: Platanthera zijinensis; assembly: GCA_039513925.1. Lineage (NCBI taxonomy): Eukaryota > Viridiplantae > Streptophyta > Magnoliopsida > Asparagales > Orchidaceae > Platanthera > Platanthera zijinensis. The sequence goes on along the minus strand of CM077080.1, from coordinate 95,286,689 downwards.
TAGTTGTAAGGGTTTGGTGCAACCCATGGTGGAGAAGTAGTGACTCCTTCGGTTGGAAGGGTGCCTTCCGTAGTGTGAGGATTGGATTTCAATCCGTTTGGTGAAGTTACCGAGTCGTCCCTTGGTGGGAGATAGGTTGAAGGGGGAGAGTGGACGTACCCAAATCGGGGAACCACTATAATTAATTGTGTGCTTTTCTGTGCTATGTTTGTTTAATTGTGCAGGTTATTTAAATTCCGCAATAGACTGCAATTCACCTATTCCCCCCATAGGTGGAATTAGGTTACATTAAAGACTTTCAAGTGGTATCAGAGGGAGGTTACTCGTCAATAAGGTTAACACCTTGAGTAAGATCCCGTGTCTAATGTCAAGAAGAAAACAAGACTCAAGCATGGAGTTGTACACTGATGTCTCTCCCTGAGACTTCCTGCATGCACAAAAGATTATTATCCCATCTGGAACATTAGGGTTCAGTTTCATCTGGAAGCGATTGACCCCCGTGCATTATTCATTGCGGAAGAGGGTCCCTTCATTCCCATGAAGGCTTCTTACTCTGGAGAAGATCACCAAATCCCTAAGAGTACCGCAGAGATGTATGAAACTGAGCTTTCACTATTCAACTTGGACAAGCTGGTATGACAGATCATCTCTGATATTTGGTCAGGGTCTTCTCTTACAAGATTGGACATGTGCAAGACTGCAAAGTCCATGTGGGAAACAATCTCTGACCTCATGGAAGGAAAAAAGGCTGCCGGGACTGAATGCCAGCAAGAGGATGAGGCTTATGTGGGGGTCCTCGTCTCTGATGATGAATGTCAAGAACAACTTCTCAATATCAGGGCTCCAGTATCTCTATTAGAGACTGAAGAAGAAATTGAGGAATGCTGTTGTGATGAAGCTGAAACGTCAGTCTCAACTGACCACAACTCCAACCCTGATCAGCACGATCAGGTATCTTTCTCTTCCTGCTCTCTTCCTCTTGTATCTCCTGAAGACATGAGAAGTTCAAAGGTTTGTCCCTCTTTTGATGCTAGGGAAATCGACAGTTCCAATCAAAAGATTGAAACTCTTGATTCCCTTCGTAGTGCCCTTCAGAAGAGCAACTTGCTTGTGGAGAAACAAGCAGTGGAAATTGCTCAGTTGAGGACTATGATGGATATCCAATTGGAATCCATCAAGGTGAAGGACTCAAAGATCTCGGATCTAGAGTTTTCTCTAGAGACCGAGAAGAGAATAGTATCTAACTTTTCCAAGGTAGATGCTATTAAGAGAAAGGGAGAAAACGGGTGGATCTCACGAATTATAAAATCGTGGAGAAATGGGGAAACTGTTTTCAGACCCCCCACACCGAGTAGAAAGGGCACACATCATGCCTTCAGGTATGACCATAAGAACAACTATAATAACCGCAAGAATGATCAACCCTCATGTGGAAATACCCATAATGAAAGTGCTGTTATGGCTACCCATGAGAATATACATTTGGCTCATCATGAACCTTTTGTATTCACTACCTCAGCCTCAACACTTCATGAGATTGTAGTAACTAGCTCTCACAGTAACTCTCACCACCCTAGGACACAGGGAAAGGGGGTTGGGAAACATGTAGCAAGTACCCATGGGCCCCCCGGATGTGTGCTGGCTGAAAAGAAGGCACCACCTCCAAGGCCTCATGACACTCACCACATGTTTTCCATCCACCCTCCCTCGTGTCTCGGTGGGAAGGGCAAATCTGTGAGTAGAACCTGCTCTGCCCCTGTCATACCTAAGATCATGACTAACTCAGTCAGTAGATCTGGTCAGAAAAGGAGATACAACATTCATGAGTGTTGGTGCTGTGGCAAAGTGGGTCACTTTGCCATAGATTGTTGGCACAATCCTTCTGTGCCAAGGGTAAGGGTATGTCCACTTCCTTTGGCTAGAGATAGCCTTCCTGACAGAAATCCTGTAGGAAGGCATTCAGTAGTTTATGCTGAGAGGAACCTAGGACCCAATGCATATTGGGTTCCTAAGGTAAGGAAATTCGTTTTTGCAGGATAGTCTAGGTTCCCGTGAACATGATGGGACCTAAACAAGAGATGTTCTAGGAATGGTATGGAATAAGTATATGGGATAAGAGATAATACTTACTACAATGGCCTACTTTAACTGGATACCTGTTGTACTTCAAATAGAGGATCTGAATGACCAACTTAATGATCCCAGGTATGCACATTCAATTTCGAAAATTGAATCGCATTCCATAGATGTTTATATATATATATATATCCAAACAAATATGTAGATTCTCTCTCTAAAATAAATATACATAGATATATATACACCCACCTGATGGTAGGACACGAGAGCTAATAACTGTATGATTTTTAGCTTGGAATCTGATGAATGGTTTATATATCATCGATAATGTGTGACAATGAGTGTCTATCGGTCCGATGAAACTCAAGGGATGTGTGCCAGTAGTTGTAATGAAAAATGTACATTTTTGACTCACCAAGAAATACCCAGTGCTTATTTCTAGGGTTAACATCCCTTCGACTCGACTTAGCTATTCTGACCAGGAAATAAAAAGGGAAAAGTTTCAACATTCTAATTGATAACTCAATGTTTCGAAATAAAAAGGGCAAAGTTTCGAAATGTCCGAAATTCGAAACGGTCAGCAGAAACCGGCTATTCACAACGAAAAAAATCAGCTACCCCAGCTTTCGGAGGAGATAAATAGCGTAATCCACGGAAATCCCGACCCTTCGCATTCTGGACGCTGTGGAAATTCCGTCGACTCTGCGGAAACCTCGCCGAATCCCGTCGGTCGTGCGGAAACTCTTCCCGTGCTTCAGTCGCTCGGTGTTCTCATCGACTTCCCCTTGCCTCCCGACAACTCCAACTCCGTAGATTGTAGTCCGCCGCTGTCCTCTCTTCGTCGGATCGGTGCTCCCTTCTCCGACATCTACTTGACACAAAGTTCCTGCCGATTCTGCATTCCCTCTCTCGTCGTCTCCCACTACCGTCGCCAGAAGTCTCGACGCAAGCCGACTAGGGAATCTCTCCGCTCTGCGCAAGGGTAACGACCGTTCCTCCTTATATCTCACGCTTGTTTGTTACTTATCTAGTTACTAATCTAGAGATTGAGATAGAGTTAAGTCCCTTGGATGTCACTTGTTTAGGTTTACAATGGCTCCTAGAACCACAGTCGGGTTCCTCACTGGGAGTGAGTTGGTTAGGACTGGCTTTGCCCATGCCTCTGATGAATTCAGGAACATAATCTTGATGCTTAAGCAAGCAGGGCTCTCCTTTATCCTTGAGCAACCGTGCAAAATTCTAGATAAAGAAGTTCTCGAATTCTATGCAACCGCTAAGCTACGTCACGAGGACACCTTGATAAAGAGTAAGATTGCTGGACTAAGGATCAAGATGTCTGCAGCAAAATTATCACGTCATCTGCAGCTCAACAACTTTGAACAAGAGGACCACCTGGATGAGAATGATCGTGCACGGACACTACTGTTTTGTGGATTAGCACGAGGGACAAAGGCCATCAAACACAAGGACATGAATGAGGAAGGAAAGCTCCTCTCCGATATCATTGGGAAGGTCCTGATTTGCAAACCGGGCTCCCATGATCATATTTTAGGGGATATGTTCAAAATCCTAATGGCTGTGGTGTGTAGAAAAAGATACAACTGGGGGGCCATGTTGTTTGAAAAGATTAAAGATACCCTACGAACTCCCAACTTTGGGAGAATCATCAGCCTGTACCTCAATCAGATGGACGGAGACAGGTTTGATATGAGTAAGGGAGTTCCTCTTCACTACTTAAAGAAGATGGACTCCAGCGTTTTTGATAGATGGGAGAGGAGAATTGGCCAAGGAGGTGCAGCTGAAGCACATGGTGATGAAGAAGGCAGAGCTCCGGAGTTCAAAAATCCTTTGGATGAACCCTGTGAAGTTCCTGATCTGCTGCATGCAGGAACCAAGGGGGAGTCTTTCACCATTCCTTCTGATGCCCTCAGGATGGATGTCTCAGTTTCAGATCAAGCAGACGCCATTTCTAATATTACCCTGATCGCAAAGGATGCTGTGGATACCCTCTCTACCGATCAGGTTGATGAGGAGGAAGTGGAGGATGACATGGAGGATGATTCTGCTGATGTGGAGAATGCGGCCACTGATGATGTGAACAATGACCAAGCTAGAAATGGGATGGACATGAGGGAAATTGATGTTGACCTCCCCTCTGAGGAACAAGTTCCATTAAAAGTTCCTGATGAATTTGGCGCAACAATGTAGGGGGATACCTCCCGGCAGGGGATGATAAGTACATATGGAAAAATAACAGAGGTTGCCCCTATCCCCCCTCAAGAGACTGTGAATCAGGTTCATCCGCTAGAAACTAGCCTTGCGAATCACACCGTAAATATCATTCAAGGTATAGTGGATGAACTGAAGGCCTCTTTTGAACAATCTCACAACAAAGTGCTGAAACAAATTAAGCAATCTGAGGATCTGATGCTTGAAAATGTTGTGGAGATAAATCATAAGCTGGATATGATGGAACAAAAGTTCGAAGCTGAGTATGCAGAGGCCAGCACTGCCGTAAATCTTCTAATGCAAGGGCTTAAGAAAAATACAGCTGATCTGGTAGTAGTAAACCAAAATACACATGTTGTGGCCAACAACATCAAATTGTTTGATGCCAACACGGTGACAATCAACGCAAATAAGACATCCATGCTGAACGAGTTTACTAAGACTGTCAAGCATATAGATGAGTCACTGCATTCTTATGCAAACTCAATAGCTCAAGAAGCCAAAAAGGGGGAGGAGGGATATACAGCTAAGATGGCAGGATTACAAAAAATCATAGTCGACAACTTCAAGCAGTCTAATGAGTATGTTTTTGAAAGCTGTCACTGGCTAGTTCAACAAGCATCTGGTATACAAATTCCAGTTCCTCCTACTGATGAGGTTGCTACTGCTACTGCTGATGAGGTTGCAAGTGCTGAGGAGGTTCCCCTGAGTGAAGCTGATGCCAGAAAGGCTGCTAGGGCCACTGCCAGAGCTGCTCACATGGCTATGTTTGATCAAGAGGCCATTGCAAAAGGGAAACGAAAACTTCAAGAAGGAACTTCCAAAGAGACTCAAGCTGAAAGGAAAGTAAGATTGAAGGAAAGTGAAGTGAAGAATGAACGATGGAGTCCTACATCGAGGAGCATCATACTGGATACTTTCATGCTATAACAGCGGGGAGAGCTGAATAGAAATGAAGTATACAGTCAGTATGAGTGGGAGATGCACAAAGTGTATGAGGCTAAAAGAAACATATTCTTCAGGTCTAACACTGTGGAACATAAAGCTCCTCCACTCCGATATTACCCAAAGTTGAAGGAATTCTTTGAGAGGCAAAGCAAGAAGTACATGGCTGAACAATTAAGAGATGCTCAGGCAAAGGAGTGATAGAATTAAAATCTAGATTGACTTATCATTTTCTATATGCGTGTGTATCTTTTCAAGTATTTATATGAACAATTTTGGATATATATATATATATGATCACATGTTGACTCAATTGTTGTTCTGAATGTGTTTATTATTCTGTGTCTTGTCTCGCATATTTTGTTATGTATTTTCTTCTGGTTGGTGTAATTCATCTTAGCTAGTAGGATTTTGGCTTCTTCAAATAGGGGGAGATTGTTGGGTATTGTAACCACAATATACCTGATTTGAAGAAGCCCCTGTACAAGCTAAGATGAATTCACAATGTATTTGACAATCTTCTGTTAAGTTGTGCTTGCAGCTATTCCATGCTAAGTACACACCAATGTCATGGTGCAGTGGGTCAATATACACGGGTCTGTGTAACATAATCCCTCGTTGAGTAGATCAGTGTGTTGGCTCACGTGTGCTCTCTCTATTGGAGTGTACTTATTCTCAAGTACAGGGCTGAGATAGATCAAGAGCAGAAGAGGAGCAAAGATGGGTCATGACCAAGTTCATGGGAAGGAAGAGGAAAATCATCTAAGTCAAATTCGACGGGAATCACTAAGTGATTCTCGCCGAATCGACGGGAATCACTAGTGATTCTCGCCGAATCGTCGAGAATCAGTCAGTGACACCCGCCGATTTCATCTGGCTGACTGTCCTCCTTCAAGAAATCAGCTAAGGAAGAATCGACGGGAATCACTAACTGATTCTCACCGATTCATCAAGAATGACGTTGCATTCCCGCCGATTCATCGAGAATGACCATGCTTTCTCGCCGATTCCCTCCGGATGACAATAGTTTCAACTGGAATCCTGCCAAGGAAAATTCGACGGGACTCACAAGTGATTCCCGCTGACTTCGTCGTGAATCACCAATGTTTCTCGCCAAATTTGCCTTAGGCAAATTTGCTCTGTTCGCTTGACGGAATCAAGAAGCTATGCGCTGTTTTGACCGGAACTTGGGCTTCTTATTGTGGGCCCCACAACGGTCATTTAGGGTTGTTCTACTGTATATATACTCGCATATTTTGAACTTATAAGGTAGCAATTCACAGAAAATAAAAAGCAGCCGTGCGTGACCTAGCCGATCGCGGAACTCCACCGCTCACCGTCGCCGCTCGCAAAGTTATCGCCGCCGCAGATCTCAGATCATCTTTGATCTTCCGGCGACAGAACCGAGGCAAGTCTAGCGTCTCACGCTTCTCTCTTGAGATCTCTTGTTTCTCGATTTGTTGAACAAGGTTAGTTCTTCATTCCAAATCGATTGAGACGACCGATCCAATTGAGATCGTTGGTAGACCTTGCTTGCTTCGTCAAGAAGTTTGGATCTACAAAACATCATGTTGGGTATTATATCCACAATTACCTGGATTTGAGGAAGCCTCCTATCAAGCTAAGATGAATTCACTATGTATTTGATGAATTTCTTCTAGTTGTGCTTGCAGCCATTCATTGCTAAGTACATACCATTATCAGGGTGCAGTGGGTCAATATACACGGGTCTGCGCGACGTAATCCCTCATTGAGCAGATCAGTGTGTTGGCCTACGTGTACTCTCTCTATTGGGGTGTACTTAACTTCAAGTACAGGGCTATGATAAAGCAAGAGCAGACAAGGAGCAAGGATGGGCCAAAGACCAGCTCATGGGTTGGAAGACGAGAATCGTCTAAGTGTAAATCGTCGAGAATCAGTAAGTGATTCTCGCCGATTCGTCGAGAATCACTAGTGATTCTCGATGAGTCGTCGAGAATCACTAGTTGATTCTCGCCAGGTTGGGCCGGCTGTCTCGACGCAGTCAGAAAATTCTCTAAGGCAGAATCGTCGAGAATCACTAAGTGATTCTCGCTGATTCGTTGAGAATGACCTTGCACCTTGCATTCTCGACGATTCGGCGAGAATCAAATGTGATTCCTGCCGATTCTCCCTGGCCTCTATAACCTGTGCAGCCAAAATTCGCCAAGTAAAATTCGGCGAGAATCGTAAGTGATTCTCGCCGATTCATCGAGAATCACCTACGATTCTCGCCGATTTTGCCTTGGGCGATTTTTCCGAATTCCTGGACCGGTCCATATTACATGCAGCTATTTGAACCAGACTTTGGTCTTTGCTTTGGTGGGGCCCACAACGGTCATCTTTATGACCTAATTTATAAATATACAAGTATGTGTGAACAGTAAAGGTGGAGAGATATGCGAATTCAAAAAGCATAGCCGCCGTCGAGCCCTAGCTCTCGATCTCGCTCCGCCGATCGTCTCCGCTGCCGTTCGTGTAGTAGTCACCGCAGCCGATCTTGATCTTCTCTAGATCCCCGGTGATAGAAGCCAAGTCTTGCACAGCGTCTCACGCGTCTAACCAGAGATCTTTTGTCTCTTCATTTGAGATAGAGAAATCCTTCCCCGTCCGAATCGATCGAGACGATCGATCCTAGTGTGACCGTTGGAAGACCTTGCCGACTTTGCTAAGAAGATTGAATCTCCAGTGCATAGCTGCTGCTTTCAGTTGCCGCCGCCAACACCGAGAGCCTTGCCGCCGCCCTTTTGCCGCCGCCAGCCTCGGGGAGATTTTCTCCAAGAAAGATCAAGGGTTGTGGACTTTTCGTTGCCTACAAGAACAAGTAGTCTAACGAAAAGGGACACCTAGATCTTAAAGTTGTTTGTATTTCTTATGCACTTCAATTTCTTTTTCATTGTAAAGGAACATTTGGTTACTAGTTGTAGGGTTGGGTGTAACCCATGTTGTGGGAGTGTTGACTCCTACGTGTGGAAGGGTTCCTTCCGATAGTGTAAGGATTGGATTTCAATCCTGTTGGTGAAGTGACCGAGTCGTCCCGAGTTGGGAGATAGGTCGAAGGGGGAAAGTGGACGTACCCAAATCGAGGAACCACTATAAATTGTCGGTGTTATTTTCTGTGCTGTGTTGTCTTGTTTTCTTATGCAGGTACAATTTTAATTCCGTAAATATGCTAAGAGTCACCTATCCCCCCCATAGGTGAAGGTAGTTGACACTAGGTGAACTTTCAAGTGGTATCAGAGGGAGGTTACTCATCAAAAAGGTTCATACCTTGAGTAGAATCCTGCCACCTGTGTCAACAAGGATGGAGCTGGAATATGATATCTCTCCGCTTAGACTCCCTACGTGCACAAAGGAATATTACCCCATCTGGAAGATGAGGGTATCTTTTTTACTTGGAGGCCATTGACCCGCGGACATCAATCATCCTGGAAGAGGGTCCATTCATTCCTATGAAGACCTCCTGTTCTGGACAGGGTCTTTAAACACCTATGGATGTCTCTGAAATGATAGAGCTTGAACACTCCTTATTCAACCTGGATAAAGAGATCCGCAGAATCATCATGGAAGTCTGGTCTGGACCTTTTCGATCAAGACTGGAAAGGTGTAGGACAGCCCAGTCCCTATGGCAGACAATATCAGACCTCATGGAGGGATCAGTATCTGCTGAAACAAGTTGCCAGCGAGAGGATGAGGCTTATGTGGGGGTCAGCATTTCAGAATATGACAGTGATGACAAATCTCTCTATATCAGGGCTCCAGTATCCTTATCCGAGACTGAGGAGGAAGTCGAGGAAGACTGCTCTGATGAAGATGACACAGCTGTCCCTGTCAAACTGAACGTTACCTCAGAACAGCTAAATCAGGAGCAGGCAACTCCTTCATCTTGCCCCTCTCCCTCTGAAACTCCTGAAGACAGGAATGGTTCAGAGGATAGCCCCTCCGGTGTTGCCCAGGATAAGGAATGCCCTACTCCATGGCTTGAAACACCTGGCTCCCTTAAGTGTGCTCTTCAGAAAAGCAACCAACTTGTTGGGGAGCAAGCTCTGGAGATTGCTAGATTGAAGATCTTGATGGATCACCAATTTGAATCTATCAAGATAAAGGACGCTCAAATCTCAGATCTAGAGGGTCGTCTAGAAAATGAGAAAAGGATAGTATCGAATTTCTCCAAGGTTGATGCTATCAAATGAAAGGAAGAAAATGGGTGGATCTCCCGTATAATTAAGTCTTGGAGAAATGGGGAAACGGTATTCCGTCCCCCCATCTCAGGCAGGGAGAGTACTCATCATGCCTTCAGGTATGACCACAGGAATAATCGTGGTCACTACAAGGTTGAATTGCCCTCATGTGGAGGCACCCATAATGCAAGGGCTGTCATGGCCACCCAGAAGAGAATACCTCAGGCTTCCACCAAGCCCTTTGTATTCTCGGCCACAGCCCCAACTCGTCATGAATATGCCAGCATCAGCTCACAATGCGCCTCTCACCTCCCTAGGACTCAGGAAAGGGGGGTTAGAAAACATGCTGTTGGGACTCATGGGGTCCTTGGAAGGGGGCTGACTGAAAGGAAGGAACCACCTCCCAGGCCTCATGACGCCTGCCATATGCATTCTTTCCACCCTTCCAATAGTCACGGTGGAAGAGACAACTCTGTTAGCATATCCGGCTCTATCCCGTTTAGACCTAGAACTATGACTCCCTCAGTCACCCGTTCAGGTCACAAACGACGATACAACATTCATGAATGTTGGTGTTGTGGCAAAGTAGGTCATTTTGCCATAGATTGTTGGCACAACTCTTCTGTGTCAAAGGCAAGGGGACTTCCACATCCTCGAGACAATGTTAGTCCTCCCACCAGGATTCCTGAGGGGAGGCACTCCAATTATTATGATGACAGGAACCTAGGACCCAATACTTATTAGGTTCCTAAGGCAAGATAACTTTTTCCTGCAGGGTGGTCTGGGTTCCCGCAATCCTGATGGGAACCGGACAGGAGATGCTCCAAGAATGACGTGGAAAAAGTGTCGAGCATGGGAGCAGTGCCATCATTACAGGCACATGCATACTGACCTCCTGATATACTCTGCGCTAATGATGTGAATGTTACATCTGGTTATCACAGGTAACTGCAATTAGCTTTAAATGGTTGAGCCATAAAGCATAAATAATTCCATATATGTATATATGTATGTTGACATATCCACACTTAATAATGAATGTTTGAGTCATATCGAATAATTATTCACGTATGCTCAGTCACTTAGGGAAGGAGTATAAGTTTAAGATAACCTTCAGTTACATTAATAGTGATTAGTTTGACATTTTCAGCCATAAGTTCGCCCTCAAAAATTTTGAACCCCTTGGTTGGATTAAGAAACAATTATGCCTATTAAGACTTTCCTACCCTTCACAACGACATAAATTTGGAATCTCAGGTGATTTCCCTCAAATCAAATTCCGCCATTCCCGACGGTCAATTTCAACTATTGCAGTTTCCGTCGAACAAAGCCTTTGAACATAAATATATATAAACCCGCTTATAACATTGAACCTAAATTCCGTCGACCCTTCAAATTGGGGAGACCCTTCAAATTCCGCCGTTCGCCGAGACCCGTCGATCCGCCAACCCGCTTATATAAATCCGCGTATAACATAAACCCGCCGACCCTTCAAATTCCGTCGGTCGTCGAGACCCTGTCCAAGCTCCGCATGAATCCCTTCGACTTCTCCTCCCAGTGGGTTCCTCCTTCGGCACTTCGTGGTGACCTAACGACATGGTATCAGCGGGTTCCTCCTGAAGACTTCCTCTCGCAACCAGGCACTCATCCAAGCTCCGCCTCGGATCGACTCGCCGCCTCTCTGGTAAAGTAGCCGGACATTTCACTGCCTCTCCTCACTAGGTAATCTCCATCTTGTCCCTTACCGTGACCTAAACTTAGTGTAGATTTTGTTCTCCCTCTCTTGGTTTCAGAGATCCTTAGACTTGGAAATTGGTATTCCCCTTCTTCCCAGTTTGCTATGGCCCCACAGACTACTGTAGGCCTGGTCACTGGATGCGAGCTAGTGAGAACCGGCTTCTCCCAGGCCTCGGACGAGTTCCGGAACATAATCATTATGCTCGAGGAAGCGAGACTGACGTTCGTGCTGGAGCACCCGTGCAAGATCTTGGATAAGGAAGTATTGGAGTTCTTTGCAACTGCCAAGCTCCGTCACAAAGACACTTCCATCAAAAGCAAGGTTGCTGGGAAGAAGATCAAGTTATCCGCCAGGAAACTGACCCAATGCCTGCGGCTATCCAGTTGTGAGGACGAAGATTTCCTGGAGGACGAGGATAGAGCAAGGACGCTATCCTTCTGTAGACTGGCCAGGGGGACCAGGTCAATCAAAAGGAAAGACATGAATGAGGAGGGAAAATTGCTGTCTGACATCGTTGGGAAGGCTCTAATCTACAAACCTGGATCCCACGACCATATTTTAGGGGAAATGTTCAAGGTTCTGGTGGCGATCGTCTGCCGAAAGCGGTTCAATTGGGGAGCCATGCTCTTTGAAAGAATTAAAGACACACTCCGAACCCCCAGCTTTGGCAGAATCATCAGCCTCTATCTGAATCAGCTGGACGGAGATACATTCGACATGAGCAAAGGAGTGCCTCTGCACTATTTGAAAAAGATGGACGTAAGCATATTCGACCGGTGGGAGCGTCGAATAGGGCAGGTTGCCAGGGAAATAGACCAAGAGGAAGCATCTCCGGCCGAGGACACCAGTGCTCCTGCACATTCTACGGCAGCACCCAGTGAAGTTCCTGACACACTGATTGCAGGAACTGAGGGGGAGCCTGTACTCTCTTCTGCAAACATCAAATCTGATATTTCTCAGATAGCTAAAGATGCTGTGGAATCTGTGCAAGAAGACGGTGAGGAGGTGGTGGCAGATGTGGAGGAAGAAGAGGAAGGTGAGGAAGATATGAATTACCTGGGAGATGAAGTGGCTGATGAGAAGGAGGAGGAAGAAGTAGAGGAAGATATGCACAACTCTGCAGATAAGCCTGAGCACTTGGAGACTGAGATGGAGGAAGAAGTAATTGAGAGGGAGAAAGTGGTGGATCCTCGGGAGGATGCTGCTGTTTCATCTGAGGAACAAGCTCCTGAGAAGTCGGATGCAGGAATGGAGGGGGAGCCCTCTCAGCAACCCTTTGTTCCCCTTGTGGACTTTCAAGTGGTATCCAGCTCTCCCAGTGCTTCTGCTGAGGAGCCTGACCAGGGTCTGCCTGCAGCTCCTCCACTTCAAGCAAACATAGCAAATCACACTGTTAATTTTGTCCAAGGAATGCTGGATGAGCTTAAGGATACGTTTGAGAAATCCCACAACAAAGTGCTAAAGAGACTGAAGGACTCTGAGGATCTCATGCTAAAGAATGTGGTTCAGATCAACCACAAACTAGATGTGATGGAGAAGAAATTTGATGAAAAATATATAGAGGCAGGCACAGCCGTATCTCTTCTCATGAAAGGACTGAAGAAGAATACTGACGACCTGACAGTAGTCAATAAAAATGTTCATGTTGTGGCACAGAACATACAACAATTTGTTGCCAATATGGTAACGCTGAACACAAATCAGAAATCTCTGCTGGACGAATTCAGTAAAACTGTGAAGCACATTGATGCATCTCTGCATTCCTATAGAAACTCTATAGCAGCCGAAGCCAAAAAGGGGAGGAAGCGTATAACGCTAAGATGGCGGGGCTTCAAGAGTTAGTAATTCTAAACTTCGATCAGACCAATAGGTATGCCTTTCAAAACTACCAAATCATAACTGCACCTTTAATCAACTTAATAAATAATAATTGACAAATACAAAGTCGATAATTCGAATAGGTACATTTTTGAAACGGCCCACTGGCTGGTAACAGAGGCATCAGGAATACATGTTCCTGTTGCTCCGCCTGAGGATGTGGGTCCTGCTGGTACTACTGCGGGTGAAATAAGGGCTGAAGAAGTACCAATGAGCGAAGCCGTAGCAAAGAAAGCTGCTGAAAGGGCTGAATGAAGAAGCTGGTTTGATCAAGAAGCCCTAGCCAAAGCCAGGAACAAGAGAAAAATTCAAGAAGGGACATCTAGGGAAACGCAAGCTGAAAAGAAGATCAGATTGAAGGAGGATGATGTGAGGAACGAAATATGGAGTCCTGTATCAAAGAGTATTATCTTGGACACATTTTTGTTACAGCAGAGGGGGCAAATAAATCGAAATGATGTATATAGTCAGTACGAATGGGAGCGGCATACAGAATTTGAAGCTAAACGTAACAAATTTTTTAGGAACAACACCGTGGCAGATAAAGCCCCTCCTCCGAGATACTATCCAAAGCCCAAGGAGTATCTTGAGCGACAAAGCAGAAAGTTATTAGCTCAGCAACTTAAAGAAGACATAGCTAAGGATAAAGATCTTTAGGATGTTAGCTTTTGTAATTATCGCATTTAAACTTTCCTTATTATGTAATCATGTGAACATTTCTGTGTGGATATTCATATATACATGTGTGTGGTTTATTAATTGACTCTCATATTAATCTGATTATGTTTATTGTTCACTCTTTTGGTTAATGCATATTTTCTCTGGAGTGTTGAAATTCATCTTAGCTTAGTAGGATTTTGGCTTCGTCAAATAGGGGGAGATTGTTGGGTATTATATACACAATTACCTGGATTTGAGGAAGCCTCCTATCAAGCTAAGATGAATTCACTATGTATTTGATGAATTTCTTCTAGTTGTGCTTGCAGCCATTCATTGCTAAGTACACACCATTGTTAGGGTGCAGTGGGTCAATATACACGGGTCTGCGCGACGTAATCCCTCGTTGAGCAGATCAGTGTGTTGGCCTACATGTACTCTCTCTATTGGGGTGTACTTAACTTCAAGTACAGGGCTATGATAAAGCAAGAGCAGACAAGGAGCAAGGATGGGCCAAAGACCAGCTCATGGGTTGGAAGACGAGAATCGTCTTGGTTTGATCTACAAAGCATCGCCGCCGCAATAACTTGCCGCCGCCGATCTTGGCAAGATCCTCTCCAAGAGAGTGCTCCGATTGTGGACTCTTCGTCTTCATCAAGAACGCTTCAACGAACGAAGAGGTACAACGGGTTCTCCACACGTGTAGTTTGTATCTTTTGTACATTCTATTTTTATTTTGTTGTAAAGGAATAGTGATTCCTAGTTGTAAGGGTTGGGTGCAACCCATGGTGGAGGAGTAGTGAGTCCTTCGGTTGGAAGGGTGCCTTCCGTAGTGTGAGGATTGGATTTCAATCCATTTGGTGAAGTGACTGAGTCGTCCCTTGGTGGGAGATAGGTCGAAGGGGGAGAGTGGACGTACCCAAATCGGGGAACCACTATAATTGCTTGTGTGCGTTTTTGTGCTGTGTTTGTTTAATTGTGCAGGTTATTTAAATTCCGCAAAAGACTGCAATTCACCTATTCCCCCCCCATAGGTGGAATTATTTGACACTAAAGACTTTCAGTTACTTTTCCGTCTATTGTAGGAGTGTTGTGCGTAAAGTTTCGGGATGAAACTTTCTTTTAGGGGGAGTGACTGTAACACCTCCGATTTTTCTGTGATTATTTAATTCTCGTTTGGCATTACGTCGACACATTCTCGTGGCTTGTGTAATCTGTGGAGTGTGGTCTTAACTCCTTAGAACTTAGTGGCCTATTTTGTAGCCTATTGGCAAGATCTCCCTAGCAAGCCGAGTCGTTTTGGGTGACCCGGTGTGGCCTCTCAGGGGATGCTTGTGTTTTGGCTTCGGGTGGGTATAACTCGAGTTCTGTTCTTCGAAAGTTAATTTCGACTTCGCCGTTGCGTTCGTAGCATGGGTATTTAGCTACAGTGCGAGTTTCGTAGAATTCCGAGGTAGTTCGGTTTTCGCGTCATTTTGGGTGTGCTAATAATAAATGTAAATAAGTAATATTTTAAGCTATTTAAATGATTATTTTCGGTCAAAAGCTTTGAGAGTGAACCAGCGGCTTAGGAGGCGGTTAAGGCTGTATAGGCGTGTTTAGATTTATTTAAAAGCCTTAAGCCAAATTAACGGGCCCATTCTTCTTCTTCCCGAAAACCGTCGCCTGCTCCTGTTCGCAGAAAACAGAGGAAAACCGCCGGACCTGCTACCCCTTCGGACGACGATTCCGGGAGTGTTTGTGGACGGATTTTGATTTTGAAAGCAGATTTGGATTGCTTTCTCTTAAATCTTTGTTTCTACGGTAAGAGATTTGATTTTCGTGGAGTTTTTTTTGGAGATTTGGATTTTTGGTTTTTGCTCTTTCCACAATTAAAGCTTAGGATGTGCTGGCTAGGTGTTGCTGCTGCTGGTGCCGAGGGAGAGGAAGGGCTCGAGTGAAGCTTCACTGAAAAACCGAGGCAAGTGGTTCTTGCACTGTCTGTTTTGATCTTCCCCCTCTTAACTACTCGGTTAGCCCTAGGATAGAAGCCAAGTTTTTTCTCTTTTTGCTTTGCTTAAACTCCGTGCTTCAGTTTCCCTTTATGAGCCTCCCCTCCTTGTGCTGTTTTTGCTTAACCCACGGGTTGTTTCCACCATCTAGTCTCCAGTTTTTTATTTCTCGATTGGTGCTATTGCGGGTGGAGCCGAGAGAGAGAGAGGGAGATTTCTGTGGTAGTGCTCTGGTTAGAACCAGTCTTGGTAGGCTCTCGGGATTTGGCATTGAGTGTGGTACACACACTCAAAGCTAAAAGCCGCCCGGGTTTGGCATTGAGTGTGGTGCACACACTCAAAGCCATTGTTTGGTCTGTTCTTTTGCGGCTAAGTAGTGTGGCGTGAGTGAGAATATCCTTCTAAGTCAAAATTGACGGGAATCACTTAGTGATTCTCGCCGACTTCGACGAGAATCATTAGTGATTCCCGCCGATTCGGCGAGAATCAATCTGCATTCCCGCTGATTCAGCGATAATCAATCTACATTCCCGCCGACCTCTTTCGGATGGCGTTGAGTGAGTGGGCCTCACTCAATGCCATGGCAGTTTAGGCACTGAGTGAGGTGGGCTCACTCAATGCCGCAGCCTTTTCCTGCGGGTAAGTACTTTGGCGTTGAGTGAGTCAACCTCACTCAACGCCAAAGCTGTTCTATCGTTGAGAATGGTGGGCGCACTCAGCGCCGCTGTTTGTTTTCACGGCTATGTACTTTGACGTTGAGTGAGTCGACCTCACTCAATGCCAAAGCTGTTCTGGCGTTGAGAGAGGTGGACTCACTCAACACCACAGTTGGGTTTTGCAATTAAGTGCTAAGGCATTGAGGGAGTGGACCTCACGCGCTTTGGCGTTGAGTGAGGTTAGCTCACTCAACGCCACAGCCTGCTTTTCTGAAGGTGTTGAGGGAGTGGACCTCACTCAACGCCATAGCTATTTTGGCATTGAGTGAGGTTAGCTCACTAAATGCCAGAGCTGTTCTTATGGAGGGCATTGAGTGAGTGAACCTCACTCAATGCCATGGTTGTTTCTGGCACTGAGTGAGGCAAACTCACTCAACGCCAAGGTCTTGTTAGGCGCTGAGTGAGTGGGGCTCACCCAACGCCATGCCGTGTTGAGCCATCTCAACACACTTCCCTTACCTTGATTTTCTCACCCGAGTGAATTCCTTGATTTTGAGGTTCCTTGTCGGCTATTTTCTTTTTTTTTTACAAAAAGGCCGAATCGTGGGTCGTGGTTAGTAGTGGTGGTTTGAAGCTCTTAATGGGGGAGGTGTTATGTAATTTAGCCAAGGCCACCCTTTTTTCTTTTATCTTGCTCTAGGTACGGGCTTGGAAAGGGGGTGAGAGGTCCCTAGTGCTTTCACATGTAGACCCCTAAGCTTTGTTTTCTTGGAAATAGTGGTTGGGGGACTGAGTTTGCCTCCAACCCGAATCCACGTTGTTTATTTTTCTACTACCATCTCTCACAGCTTAGGGTGTTAGACGTTTATTCCTTGGTAGATTGCAGCATTTGGGCTCATGGTAGCCTTGTTGACTCTGCAGCTTTTGGGCAGAGTTACTGTTGTGTCCTCGCACTTAGTGCACTTCCTTTTTGCCTTGCCTTGGGCAGTTGTGACTGTTACTGCTTTGTTTTCCTCTTTTACTTATCTTCTGATTGACACTTTTGAGCAGTTTTCTTGTTTTGCTTGCTGAGGTATTCTTTTTTCTTTGAATGCCTCAGGTTCTGGATAGTATCCGCTCTGACGGCTATTGGTGCTGTGCAGTTGCTAGTGGTCTCTGGTGCTATAGAGATCAATTCCTTGTTTTTGCGAGGTAGTTTTGGTGTTGTTTTTCTTACAGACATACATACTTGCCAGTGGGTTCATGTCAGTTTGTTGGCGCCCACTGGTAGTTTTACCTTGATACTAGATATGTTATCTTTTGTTGCTACCTTTTTTTGGAGATTGTCTACTTGCTCTGGGGATGATTTATGCTAGGTTGCTAGTTACTCTTAAACCTAAAAATACTATTATAAGTATATTGCATGATCAGCATGTTTTATAAAACTCAAACACTATTTTTCAAACAACGTAAAAAGATCATTTTCCTATATATATAGTATAAATCAAAAGTAGGGTCCTGCATAGTATAAGTTGTCCTCTGGGGACACTTATGCACTCTTTTAGGATTTCAAACCTGAATAAAGTATTTTTCGCAGCGTATAAGTATAGTTATTAAACTTGTGGACTAGTTGATCCACCGCGCCGAGGGATACGACCTTTAAAAATATAACTGATTTTCTAATCATTTAACTCATAAATTTTCATAATGTATAGTTGATAGTGATTTGCCTGAGCGTTGATAGTTATCCCCTGCTCGACGTGGCATCATGATGCGTGTTTTCTCCTACTCTGATAATCCATTTCCTTCGGAGAAAATGTGGGTTGTGACAACGACAGGAAGCTGAAAACGGCGGGAGTAAACTGCACTTTATGGAGGTGTCACGTCCCATGGTCACGCCCGTGACCTAGGGCGTGACTAGCTGCAATGGCTTCTGGCGGCAATGGTTGGAACAGAGGAATAATTGGCTGGAAACCCCCGTGAAATGCCCTGGGTCACGCCTGTGACCCAGGCATGTGAATTTAATCTGACGTGGCAAGTGGCTCAACGATCATTCCCAATCTAGCACGCCCCGTGTAAGTGTGACACGGGCGTGTACTGCATTGACACGGGCGTGTCAAGGCCGGTCGACGATCTTCAGGTGCGGGTCGACGATCGGCTGCTGTAGAATGGATTTTTGCATGTCACGCCCCTGTGTCACGCCTAGGTAGGGTGTGTCACAAGGCGTGTCTAGGCCAGAAAAAGGGAAAAATCCATTTTCGCTCCAAATAGTCTGTTGATCAGCCCTGCAAGATTAAAATTTATTTTATTAGAACAAATAAATATAAAATATAAAAACTAGTTAATTATAACTTAATATTATAAAAGTAATACATAATATCTAATTATTAATTAGAAAATAGCATAACAAAAATAGGAAATTATTAGAGTTATCAAATACCCCCATACTTATCCGTTTGCTAGTCCTGAGCAAACAACTTCCTATAAGGAGTAGAAAAATTTTAAATGCTAGAAAAGAAAATTGAACCTAAGGAGTAAAATTCGAAGTCTTATGCCTATGCTTGTAGCTATTTTTGTAGAAAGACTTACTCAAAATACAAATTAGGTTTTTATTTTTCTTAAAATGTATTTTCACTATTATTTTTTACTTTTAAAATGAAAATCCGGTAAATCTTAAAATTATCTTTGGGGAGAGTGTAGCGTGTTTACTAAGATAACATTGCACAAACGAAGATTAAGATACCCTCCAAAGAAATCCATCAATGTCGATGGCCATAGGCTTGCCCATTCACACTCTCGCCACAACACTAGTCTAACTTATAAATATAAATCAATAGGGCTTAATTAGGTTGAAATGTAGACTTAGGTTTTTGGTGATGGTGGTCAAAGATAAAAACGATGGCTTAATCACACCAAAACCTATAGAGAAAGCTTTTACATAAAAATTTGTTATGGCTTTAAGAACGCAGCCAAATTCCTAATTCTTTTGTTTCTTTTCTTATTTTTTTAACTCTCTCATCATATTGAAATTTTTTCTACCTCTTCATTTTTTTAATAAATTTTTTTTTTTGAAAAGGATAGAAGAATAAATCAACTTTTTTTTTATAAGAAAAGAGCCACTAAAAATGAAAAGGCTCCTAATCACTCACAAACCATGTTTGTATCTCTATGTTCAAGCTTGGTTTAGGTGTGCAATTAGGTTGCTTTTTAGGCTTTGGTAAAATATTTGGTGGAGCTAAAATAAAGGAATAGGGAAATAGGCTCAAAATGGTTTAGCAAAGATAAAAAATGTTAGGTATGGGTACAAAAGCACAAACTGGCCAAAAGAAGTGCCTAAATCATATTTATTCTAATGAGTCTTACTTATGCAAAGTCTTGAGAATAGTTAAAGGGCAAGTTCTAGACATCGAGAAAGAATACCTCTCTTGGTCCGCGAAATATCTCTCTAGCAAACTTCTACTTACTCACCTAAATTATTTTAAAGTTTTACCGGTTTTCAAAGTGAAAGTAAAATAAAACATTTCCATGCATTTAGAAAAACAAATCTTCAATTGTATGCTGATATTTAATTCTACTTAAATTCTACTTACATGTGCATTTAACTAGAAACACAGCATGACCAACAATTCTACTCCAAAATTCAACATTCAATTAAAATATTAAAATTCTCTAAACACTATAAAGAAATTGAATTACTAGGAATTTTGCATGTGAATAAATATAGAAATAATGACTTCTCTAATTAAAAATTAAACCTAATTTTTTTGTTACTTCTTAGACTTCCCGAGGTATACCCTGTGAAGGGCTCTCACCGGTACTAGGAGGTAAGATGGGGTGATATCCCAAACATCCCTTTCGAAGAAATTTAATTTCGATTTTCTATTTTTTTTTTGTTTGGTTTTGTAATTTTTTGAAAAACAAAACTCAAGAAAGAAAAGATACTTTCTTTTTGAAATTTTTGATATAAATTTTTTTTTTGAGTTTTAAAATTTTTGATTTTTTTTTGTGGTTTTTGTTTTAAATTTTTTTTTTGAAATATAATTTTTTAAATTTTGAAAAAGTTTTTTTATTTTATTTTATTTATTATTATTATTTTATATATATATATATATATTTTTTATATTATATTTCGCTTGAGAAATATCCCTCCACCATACTTAAGCTATACACTGTCCCCAATGTAAAAATCAGAAAAGCAAGAAAAGGAGACTTCCCTGAATATCCAACCAGTAGCAAAAGAGACCTGTAAGAGAGTGACAAAGCAAAACATAATATTTTTATAAATTTTTTCATAATAAAAACAAGTACATGAAAATAAATCAAAGATACAGATACAGAGAGGTGACCCTCTACAAGTCCAAAGAAATGAAAAGGCAGCTACTCCTGGTCAGAAGCGTCCTCGTGCTCTTGATAGAAAGTCCCCATGTTTGCGAACTTGCGGGTAATATGCGCCATAGAAGAAGTATGGTTTTGCTCGAGCACGGCAAAGCGTGCATCAAAAGAAGCAAAGCGATTGTCAAAATGGGATTGCATCTGGTTTATGCGAGTATGTAGCAATCCAAATTGCTGGTCCCAATAATTTGGAGGATCGGGCGCTGGAGCAGAGTGCAGCGGTGGTGGCGAAATCTTGGGGGAATGATGAGTACTGCTGGTACCGGCACCATGATCAAGATCAAGATCCCCGCCACCAACTAACGGGGGAATAGCCTCAAACTTGCCTTCGCGTCGACGAGCTAAACCAAGAGCCTGAAGGGTCGGGAAATGAAGAGGCTGTGGCGTTTGCATGCAAGTGAGCCGCAGAAGAGCAGCCCACACGCCGTACTGCTTGGCGAGGAAAGTGATGAAATTCCCGCTGTGCACCGCTCCCAATCTAACATTTTCGTCCTGGTGCCGAAAGAAAATGGCGAGAATGTAACCAAGGTTGAGTGGGACCCGGTAAAACATACTATACAAGTATAGTAAGTACGCCCGAGTCACCACGTTGTGGCTATCGCCGCGTCCGGAAAGAGTGAAAGTGAGAAGGTTATGTAGAATGCGCAAAGCGGGGAAAATTAGGTGGCTACCCTTAGATTTCTTTTGGGTGTAGGGGGCGACATCATTATTGATTTCTGACCAAAAAGTGAGGAGGTTGAAGTCGGGAGGGAAATCAGTTTTGAGGTCGGGGTAGGCGGGGGAAGTGGAAAAGGCCTCCGAGCAAAAGCCCATGACGACATTGAGTTGGCGGATTGTGAGTTGGTGCATTATCCCGCCCATGCGAAAGATGATGAAATCATCATTCACCGCCCACCGAAACTCAAAAGAGGCCAAGAACTCAATGGTGAGCTCAAGGAAAGCAGGCTCAGAAATGGAGAAGAGGGCAGCCCATCCTGGGGTGGATAGAAATCCTTGAACCAGTTCCGCAGCTCCAAAAGTGGAAAGTATGGCCCAGTCCAAGATCCGAAACACGCCAAATGGTTTGGCGCGCAGTCGCTCGCTCCGATCTTGTTGGGTTGCGTTAGTAAAAAGGAGCATGGCCTCCGCCGAGGCAGGATCGGCGGAGTGCTCAGAGGAAGAAGCGGAGGAATGAGCATGGTGGCGAGGCATGATGAGAAATAGGGAAGGAATTCAGCCACAAGGAGGAGAGAAAAGAAGGTTTGAAGGGTGGAGGTGTGAAGAGAAAAAAAGGGGAAAATGCCATTTTATAGGCGTTTTCGGGTCGGTCACGCCCCCCTGTCACGCCCGTGACAGGGGGCGTGACAAGCACGGGTCAAAAGGAAAAGGAATCCGAGGCGGACTGCCTCGGATTCGGGGGGGGGGGGGGGGGACGCCATAGAGTCACGCCCGTGACTCTGCGAGTCACGCCCACGACTAAGGCGTGTAAGAGGAATCCAAAGGAAATCCGACTCGCTGGCCTTGGATTCTGCTGTCACGCCCCAGTGTCACGCCCGTGACTCAGGGGCGTGTCAGTCAAATCCGATACATGAACAAGGGATCTGAGGCGTGACTGGTCAATGCCTCGGATACTCGTAACACGGGCCAGACACGCCCGTGACCTATGCTAGTCACGCCCGTATCATTTCCAAAAGATGGACGGGAACCCGTAGGAGGAGGGACCTCCCGCGAGTTAGACTAATCACGGCCTGGTCATGCCCGTGACCTATAAGGGTCACGCCGTGACATTGGCGTGTACGAGAAAAAATCTGAATTTTTTTTCTTTTTCTTTTATAAATATATTATTATTTTTTTTGGTTTTTGTTTTGTTTTTTTTTATATTTTAGTTTGTTTTTTTTGTTTTTTTTCCGAATAAAAATAAAATAAAATATAATTTACCGACATGAAGGAACACGTATGCTTGACGCTCATTCCAAACCGATCACCATGCATCGATATCCTTCATACCTGTAAAAACTTTAAAAGAAAATTGGAATAAAATGAAAAGATAACTGTGGGATACCTCCCACGAGCGCTTTGTTTATGGTCGGTGAGCTCGACCATAGTGATGTGTGCGAACTAGGGATTTGACAACATTATGTTGTCCAATTGTGCGCTAATATTATCACCGGAAACAAATAATTTCAGCCGGTGCCTATTCACTTTAAAGTCGCCTCCTTCCAGGTGCGAAATAAGCACCGTCCCGTAGGGCCAAACCTCCTTTACGATGAAAGGGCCGTACCAACGAGACTTAAGTTTACCCGGAAATAAACGCATGCGCGAGTTATAAAAGAGGACTTGGTATCCCGGTTGGAAGTCCTTTGGGTGCTTAATTTTCTTACCGTGACAAAATTTGGTGCGCTCCTTATAAAATTTATTATTCTCATAAGCAAGGGAGAGCCACTCATCGAGCTCGTTAAGTTGGAATTTACGAAGCTCGGAGGACAAATTTTCATCAAGATTTAAAAATTTAAGTGCCCAAAAGGCACGATGTTCAAGCTCAACTGGTAGATGGCATGCTTTCCCATAGACCAATCAATACAGCGTACAACTGATAGCGGTCTTGTATGCGGTCCGATAAGCCCATAGAGCATCATCAAGCTTGACCGACCAATCCTTTCTACTAGTAGAAACCGTTTTCTCTAGTATACGTTTAATTTCACGGTTAACTACCTCTACCTGGCCACTAGTTTGAGGGTAATAGGGGATGGCTAACCTATGTGTAATGCCGTATTTCGATAATACTTTAGCAAATTGTGCGTTACAAAAATGTGTGCCCCTATCACTAACTATTGCTCGCGGTGCTCCAAATCGTGAAAATAGTTTTTTTAGAAATCGAGTCACGACTCGGGCTTCATTAGTGGGAAGGGCTTGCGCTTCCTCCCACTATGACACGTAGTCGACCGCTACCAAAATATATTTATTTCCATAGGATATTGGTAGCGGTCCAACAAAGTCGATCCCCCATAAGTCAAAAACTTCTACTTCTAAAAACAAATTTAAAGGCATTTCATCACGGCGGGAAATATTACCTGAGCGTTGGCATTGTTCACAATGACTTACATGGGCGTGAGCATCCTTGAAGATGCTTGGCCAATAGAAGCCTGCTTCAAGAACTTTCCGAGCCGTCCGATTAGTTTTATAGTGCCCACCGGTGGGTCCCTCATGGCAATGATTTAGAATTTGGGCGCCTTCCTCATAAGAAACACACCTCCGCACTACTTGGTCCGTGCAAACACGAAAGGGAAAGGGATCCTCCCAAAAATAATTTTTCAAATCGGAAAAGAATTTCTTCTTTTCTTGATAAGACAAACCATTCGGGAGAAATCTCGCAACAAGGTAATTTGCGAAATCGGCAAACCAAGGAGTGGGGAGAGTAATTACCTTATGAATGGAGAGAAGGCACTCCTCGTGGAAAGTGTCATCAATGTCCTCCTCCATGAGCTCCCCAAAATTGGGGTTCTTAACCGCGAAAGATGATCAGCCGCCAGGTTCTCCGCTCCTCTCTTGTCACGAATCTCCAAGTCAAATGCTTGAAGTAGTAAGATCCCCTAATCAATCGTGGCTTTGCATCTGTTTTTGTTAGTAAATATCGCAAAGCAGAATGATTGGTAAAAAAAAAATTTTAGACAAGGTTAGGTAGGAACGAAATTTATCAAATGCGAATATAACGACTAACAATTCTTTTTCGTTGGTAGTATAATTTTCTTGTGCGGCGGTTAGTGTTTTACTCGCATAATAAATAGGATGAAAATTCTTATTTATGCGTTGTCCTAAAACCGCACCTACGACAAAACTACTAGCATCACACATTATCTCAAAAGGAAGTTCCCAATTTAGAGCTATCATTATAGGAGCGTTGATTAATTTTTCTTTAATAAGAGAAAAAGCATGCAAACAATTTTCATCAAAAATAAACGGCGCATCTTTTTCTAATAACTGTGTAAGGGGCTTAGTTATTTTAGAAAAATATTTAATAAACCGGCGATAGAAGTCGGCATGCCCCAAAAAACTACGAACGACCTTAACATTTGAGGGGGGAGGTAGCTTTTCTATAGTTTCAATTTTTGCTTTATCTACCTCTATGCCCTTGCTAGAAATTTTGTGGCCTAACACCAACCCTTCCCGCACCATAAAATGGCACTTCTCCCAGTTCAAGACTAGGTTCGTGTCCTCACATCTTTGGAGTACATGGGAAAGATTTGCCAAACATAAATCAAAAGAATCTCCAAAGACGGAGAAATTGTCCATGAAGACTTCCATGATATCCTCCACTAGTTCATCAAAGATCGCTAGCATACACCTTTGGAAGGTTGTCGGCGCGTTGCATAAACCAAAGGGCATCCTTCGATAGGCGAAGGTGCCAAACGGACAAGTGAAGGTTGTTTTTTCTTGGTCTTCGGGCGCATTTGGGATTTGAAAATATCCCGAAAGACCGTCAAGAAAACAATAAATAGAGTGACCGGATAACAGTTCAAGGATTTAGTCAATGAACGGCAAAGGAAAATGATCCTTACGGGTTGCATCATTTAATTTGCGATAATCGATGCATACCCGCCATCTGGTAACGGTTCGAGTAGGAATTAATTCATTTTTATCATTAGGAACTACCGTTAATCCTCCTTTCTTAGGCACCACTTGGACCGAGCTCACCCAAGAGCTATCCGAAATCGGATAGATGATGCCCGCATCTAATAATTTAATTACCTCGGCCTTGACTACCTCCTTCATGTTAGGATTTAGCCGGCGTTGAGGTTGAATAGTTTTGTGAGCGTGTTCTTCCAATAAAATTTTATGGGTGCAAAATGTGGGGTTAATCCCTCTCAAATCCGTGATCTTCCACGCAATTGCGCGGCGATGATGTTTTAAAATATTAGATAATTTATTTTTTTCATCATCGGTCAAGTAGGCCGACACAATTACGGGAAGTTTAGAATCCTCCGCTAGAAATAAATATTCTAAATGATCAGGCAATTGTTTTAGTTCAAGAGTAGGAGGTTCATCATAAGAAGTTTGAAAACAATCACTACCGACTTCTAAAATTTCAAATATAGGTGCGCGAGTGATCGAACTATTATCACTATTTTCATGAGCAATTAAATCTAAATTTTCAAAATCAGATTCATGATCAATAGATGATAAAGTAAGTTCAGAAAAAGGAAAGGAGTCTTCTTCTGGAGAAGCCTCCAAGTAATAACATGAGTCATCATTAGCAAGCGAATTTTTCATAGACGAGTCAATAGTAAAGGTAACTTCTTCATCTCCGACTCTAAGGAGAAGTTTACCATTACTAATGTCTATGATAGAGCGCGAGGTGGCTAGAAAAGGGCGACCGAGAATGATTGGTACCTCGGTGTCCTCTTCGATGTCAAAGATGAAAAAAATCTACCGGAAAGATAAATTTATCGACTTTGACGAGCACATCCTCAATGATCCCCGTAGCGAGCTTGACGGACCGATCCGCCAATTGAATGCTCATTCTTGTGGGCTTAGGCTCCTAATCCAAACTTTTTCACTAAAGAATAAGACATTAAATTGATGGAGGTGCCTAAATCAGCTAACACACGTTTTACCAATAAATCACCAAATAGACAAGGAATAGAGAAACTACCCGGATTGGGTAATTTCTTAGGTAATTTATTGAGTAAAACTGCCGAACACTCTGCATTCCATTGAACCGTAGAGATATCCTCAAGTTTCTTTTTGTTAGATAAAAGATCCTTGAGGTACTTGACATACTTTGACATTTGTGCAATTATTTCGCAAAACGGTAAATTAATTTGAATTTGTTTAAACATGTCTAAAAATTTACCGTGATGCTCATCCACCCGGTCTTTTTGCACTCTAAATGGATAGGGAAGAGGTGGTTGATAAGCTTTTGGTTTAATATAACTAGAAGGCTTAATCGGAGGAGAAGATGAAGAAATTGTTACCTCCGTATCAACTGGAATTATAGAAGTGGTTACCTCTTTCCCGCTCCGTA
Source organism: Platanthera zijinensis (assembly GCA_039513925.1). Classification (NCBI taxonomy): domain Eukaryota; kingdom Viridiplantae; phylum Streptophyta; class Magnoliopsida; order Asparagales; family Orchidaceae; genus Platanthera; species Platanthera zijinensis. Next base: position 95,259,945 of record CM077080.1, on the reverse strand, counting down.
AAGTGATGGATTTAGCTTGCTCCTTTGGGTTGGGCTCCGTATTGCCTGGTAACGCTCCTTGTTTGCGATCGGAGAGCATTTTAGCGATTTGCCCAATTTGGGTCTCCAAATTACGAAGAGATCCGGTGAGATTCCAGATGTTGGCATCATTTATAGTCGTATATTTGGTGAACAACTCCTCAAGATTGGGAGCTTTTGGAGCTTGTGGTGGAAAATAACCGGGAGGGATGGTGTTAGGTTGGCGAGCCACGTTCCCTGGATTACTCCAAGAGAAGTTGGGTTGGTTCCTTATACCCGGGTGATAGGTATTACCAAAATTAGTATTACCCGAATTATAAGGTGGCCGATTCGGATTTCCTATATAATCCACATGCTAGGCCAACGTAGTGGGAGAGGGGGAAGAAGTAGGATCCCAGGTAGGTGTAGAAGAGGAAGCATACATCTCTTCTAATCTTTTGTTTAGCATCTCAACCTGGAGAGATAGATTGGAGACTGTATCAATTTCATACATCCCGACCGATTTAGGTAGTTTAGACCGAGGTGTACTCCATTGATAGGTATTCAAAGCCATACCTTCTATAAGCTCTTGGGCGGCCGCCAGTGTTTTGTTAATAAGCGTTCCACCGGCGACGGCATCGATATGTTGCCTAGTTTGAGAATTTAGGCCATTATAGAAGGTTTGGATTTGTAACCAATCCGGAATTGCATGATGAGGACATCGACGAAGCAATTCCTTGAAATGCTCCCAAGTATCATATAATGTTTCCGAATCAAGTTGGGAGAAATTAGTAATATCATTACGCAATTTAGTAGTTTTAGCCGGCGGAAAGTATTTCGTAAGAAAACTTTCCGTCATTTGAGCCTATGTTGTGATTCATCCTCTTGGTAGAGAACTCAACCATTGCTTGGCTTTAGTGCGCAATGTAAATGGAAATAACCTTAGTCGGATGGCATCATCGGATACACCATTAATTTTAAAAGTATCGCATATTTCTAAGAAATTAGAAATATGCACGTTTGGATCTTCATCTTGAAGCCCATCAAATTGTACATATTGTTGTACCATTTGGATGATGCTTGGCTTCAACTCAAAATTATTGGGGGCAATAGTGGGGCGAACAATACTAGATTGAGCCTCGTCCAAGTTTGGATGGGCATAATAGGACATAGTCCATTGTTCGACCGCATTTGGCTCACCCATATTGGAAGAAGAAGAAGAAGGAGATCTAGGAGAATGAGAAGAAGAACTAAATGGAGAAGGAGAAGAAGGAGGCGGTGAAGAAGATAAAGTGTTACCTACGGATTCCTCAACCAAATCTGGAGAATTGAGGTCACAGAGTCTTAGGCATCGCCGTAAGCTTTGCTCGATCTCCGGATCCAAATAAAGTAGATTTGATGGATTCCCTCGGGTCATACGCAAAAACAAAACAAAAGATAAAAGTTTTAAGATTTTAAAATTTATAATATAAAATTTCCCGGACTTCCCAAGGGCTACCCAGTGACGGGTTCGCAAGGTACTAGGCGGTATTGCGGGATGAAAACCCGGCACGGCCCTTTTGCAAGAAATTTTAATTATAAAAATTTAAACATAAAACTTTGAAATAAAAAAAAAAAATTTTTTTGAATTTTTTTTTTTCTTTTTGAAACAAAAAGTAAAAAGATAAAACTAATAGCTCCTTGCTTTCAAAATATCAACAAAGAAAATTCTCCGTCAACGGCGCCAAAAACCGTTTGGCATTTTACCGGGTCCCCGACAACGACGCTAAAAACTTGACGATTATTTTCTCCACGCTAGCGCGTGTTTCCAATTGCTGAGGCAAGTATACATATCATTCAGAGTATAGAATCAAGTGTCGTATTTCAACTCGGGGCTGTCGAGTACTTGTACTACCAAGTTAAGCTATTATCTTATCGGAAGAAAATTAGTTTTTGTTGAACGAAAAAAGAAGTGTTATACTATGGAAGAGAAATTCAATTATGAGGAAGCTAGCACTTGATCTAGAATCCCCTTGGACTAAAATAAATCTTCTTGAAAAATAAAGTAATGCAAGCTCTTATCTACTCACTCGACCGTGGAGGTTCCTAGAGTACAAAAGCATCTCTTTCAAGCTCATGCTTCTGACTAACCTTAGGTTGATCAATTAAGACCTTTCAGCGAGTCGAAACCCCTAAGCTTGCTTTAGGCGGTGAACCCCTCTATTGGATTTGACTCCAATCCGGAAGATTTATGTCGTCCTCTCTCGAGGAGTTCATTCAACTCTTTTTTTCTTTGAGTGATCTCCTCGTATCTGCAACCTTTCGGTCATTTAGGATACAGATCTTAGATCGAAACTCATATCCGCGTAATATGAATTCGATGAAATAAACATCAAAGATAAATCGTAGTGAGTAAAATTAAGAACAAGATATTTGATAAAAGAAGGAGTAGATTTTATTTTATTCCAAGGTTCATCCTGATCAAGTGCTAAAAGGAAGTTAGCTACTCATCATGATTAGGGAATTACAAAAGAGGGTAGAGAGAGACATGCTTGAAATACAAACAACTAGAATTAAAAGTAACAACAATAGTAATCTATGCTAGGAAATGTAAATTACAGCAAAAGAAAACAGCAAACTACAAGACTCTAACTCCCAAAATTTGACTCCTGAGCATCTGAAGCTGTCTGGAATTTATAGGAAAAATTTTTGTTTGGTCATGCACTAGGTCACGCCCGTGACCTAGGGCGTGTCAGGCTCGGAACCGTCGTCTTGAAACCCCGGGAACGTTGGAGGAGAAACCGCCAAAATTTGGTAACTGACGGGTCATGCCCCTAGGTCACGCCCATGACCTGGGGCATGTCTTAGCTATTTATAGAAAATGACGGGAAGCTGAAAATGGCGGGAGTAAATGATACTTTATGGAGGTGTCACGCCCCATGGTCACGCCCGTGACCTAGGGCGTGACTAGCTACAACGGCTTCTGGCGGAAACGGCTAGAACAGAGGAATAATTGGCTAGAAATGCCCGTGACACTCCCTAGGTCATGCCAGTGACCCAGGCGTGTGAATTTAATCTGACGTGGCAAGTGGCTCAACGGTCATTCCCCATATGGCACGCCCCATGTAAGTGTGATACGGGCGTGTACAGCATCGACACGGGCGTGTCCAGGCCGGTCGACGATCTTCAGGTGCGGGTCGACGATCGGCTGCTGCAGAATGGATTTTTGCATGTCACGCCCCTGTGTCACGCCAAGGTAGGGCGTGTCACAGGGCGTGTCTATGCCAGAAAAGGGAAAAATCCATTTTCGCTCTAAATAGTTTTAAATATAAAATATAAAAACTAGTTTATTATAACTTAATAATATAAAAGTAATACATAATATCTAATTATTAATTAGAAAATAGCATAACAAAAATAGGAAACAATTAGAGTTATCAGTAGTATACTAGGCTAAGGGAAATGGTACACATGCTCACCCGTGATGAGTTGGAGGGAACTGAACTTGATGTTTATTCTCACCCGTAATGGGTTGGAGGGAACTAAACTTGATGTATATTCTCACCCGTGATGGGTTGGAGAGATTTATGCCAGGACAGGTTGGTCCTGCGACCCGGGGGCTCGGGTTAAATCATTACATGTGAGTAAACATATTGTGCTGGGTCATGCGGTACTGGCCAATTGTCACACCGATGGTAGTACGGTGACTCGGGTGAGGTGTACGGGTGGAAGGGCCAGTATATTGTTATTACTACGGTCAGGCAGACAATCCCCAAAGACGTATACCCGACCTAAAAGTCTAGCAGGCAGCTAGCAATTAGTACGCAGAGACTCTAGAGTGCACTTAGTACGTGTACAGAGGCGTACAAGAGAGGTTTAGGCCTGGTAGTGTGTATACCCGCCTAAAGCAGAGAAGCCCGATCCGCTGCTGTCGTTGCCATAATGGTGGTACCTGAGAGTGATGCTTGCTCTCGAAATGTGGAATTTAAAAGTCTGGGATCTCAGAGTCGCGTGCGTGTATTGCACTTGCATGTTGCATAACCATAGCATAATCATTCATACTCATTAGGTCATACGCTTTATAGATCCTTATCATATAAATTAGTATGAGCTCTTTTATATGATAAGTTACAATTCCTGGAAACCTTAACTTATAAATTTGTATGGGCATTTTTATAAGTTAAGGTATGCTTTGTGATGATAGTATAGTGGTAGTGTAGCCTTACCTTCTACTTTACTTTAAGTTCTTTTACTTACTGTACTGCACTTTACTTCTTTATACCTTGTGCTTAGAACTGATAGATGTAGAATTATATTATACACTTGCTAGTTAGCTTCTGTCACCTGCTTCCCTTTTTGCTACCCCTTGTTGTCCTCCACTTCGTCCTCCCGCTCGGTGCCTAAGAGTTGCGGGGCGAGGTGCGGAGGAAATGACTTAGTCTTTTAACTAATTGTCGGTGACCATATCATTTTAGGAGCTCAAGGAGATGGAGCACCAGCACAAAGAGATGGCAGGACTTGAGGAGCAGATACCGTTACCACCGACTACTACTACTACTATTGCGCGTCCTCAGGTAGGACGAGACCAGATGATGATATAGATAGCTTCTGCTTTTAGATTTAAGAGAGTGAGAGATTTGATTTGATGTACTGGGCATAAGACCTTATTACTCTCTTTTATTATTCTACTCATTGTTGGACTACATATTGTTGTACTTTTCATTTGATTTGTATATGATTAGTACTGTAGCTGTGGACTATGTTATTTTACTCTTTGTTTACTTCTATTTCTCATATTGGCCGAATAGGTTTATGATCGTGCTAGACCGAAAAATCGGTGACTTGAGGTGTCGACTAACCCGTGTGTTAGTGTCACCGTAAGGCGGCGGTTCTGGGCATAAGATCTAGGTTAACTCCTCAGAAGGGGGAGTTGGATCTTACAGACTTTAGATCCCCTTTGTCATCAGCATAACTTTCATCTGAGTATGATTCAACCCTCGGATGTCCATTCTTCTGAAAGAGTAATCCTTTCCCAGGTGCTGCTTTGACATACTCCAAGATCCGCAAGGCGGACTGTAGATGGCACTCCCTAGGTACTTGCATGAATTGACTCACCTTGCCCACAACATAGGAAATGTCGGGACTGGTCACTATGAGATATATGAGCTTACAAACCAAATGCCTGTATCGCGTAATATCTGAAAGAAGAGGCGAATCATCTATCCAGGTTTTGTCTTCTCCAGTTGCCATGTGGAATCAGACAGGTTTTGCTCAAGTCATTCCTACATCTTTTAATAGATTAAGAGCATACTTATGTTGAGAGAGGACTAAGGAGTTGGGCTTCCGAGAGATTTCAATCCCCAGAAAGTACTTCGGAGAGCCCATATCTTTCGTGAATAGATGTTGATGAAGATGCCGCTTTGTCAAGGCAACCCATTCGTGGTCATCGCTAGTGAGAAGAATATCATCGACGAACACATCAAGAACCACCAGTCCTGAGGAGGTTTTGCGAATGAATAGCAAGTGATCGGTAGAGCTTCATGTAAAACCAACAACCGCTACGATGCCGCTGAACTTGTCAAACTAAGCTCGAGGGCTCTACTTGAGGCCATAGATGGCCTTCTTCAGTCGGCATACCCGTGTCTCCCCCTAAGAAACATACCTAGGAGGTTGCTCCATGTAGATGGCCTCCTGAAGATCACCATAAAGGAAGGCATTCTTGACATCCAGCTGAGAGATCAGCCAATCTCTATTGACGACCACAGAGAGTAGGACCCGGATAGTGCTGAGGCGAGCCACGGGAGAGAAGGTGTTAGAGTAATCAACCCCATAGGTCTGAGTAAAGCTCTTAGCAACAAGGCGGGCCTTATAACGATCCACAGTGCCGTCTGAGCCAAATTTTATCACAAAAACCCAGCGACAGCCAACAAAGTCAGTACCGAAGGGAGGAGGAACAAGAGTCCAGGTACCCCGCTCAGTTAGGGTAGCCATTTCCTCATCCATGGCCATCTTCTAATGAGGAATAACAAGGGCCTCCTGGTAGGAATGGGGTGTGGCAGTGGCAGAGATAGCCAGAGCAAAGGCCCTGCGAGAAGAGGTAAGGCGATCATACGAAACAACAACAGTAAGGGGGTGTAGAGTACACGTCCGCACCCCTTTACGAAGAGCTATAGGAAGATCCAGGTCGGCGGGTCCCTCGGCATCCGGAGAATCCATGGCAGAGAGAGCTAGCCTGGGAGCAGAGAGCGACGACGGAGGAGATGAGAGAGATGGTGGTGGAGAAGAGGGAGAAAGAGACGGAGGGAGAGCAGTGGACGGAGATAGAGTAAGGGTTGAGATCATAGTAGGAGACGAGGGAACAAAGAGAACATCAGGAGTATGAGAAGCTGGGGGAAGAGGAGAGGATTCAACCGAGAAGTAGGAGGCATTCTCGAAGAAGGTGACGTCAGTAGAGACGAGCTGCTTACGAAGAATGGGGTCAAAGCAACAATAGTCTTTTTGAGTTGGGGAGTACCCCAGAAAGACACATTTGGTGGAGCGAGGGGAGAGCTTATCTCAGGTGGCAGATGGGGCATGCATAAAGGCAGTACACCCAAAGATTCGGAGAGGGAGAGGGAAAGGCTCCTTGCCCGGATACAAAATGGAGAAGGGGGTTTTCCCGTGGAGAACCGTGGAGGGAATGAAATTGATGAGGTAGTAGGCAAGTAGAATAACATAGCCCCAATAGGAGCGATGAATATGCATCTGGGTCATCAAGGTATGAGTGACATCGAGGAGATGATGGTTTTTGCGTTCCACCACCCTATTTTGTTGGGAGGTATAAACACAGCTAGTCTGATGAATAATGCCATGTTGCACACAGAAAGATGTAAATGCATGAATCAGATTAACTTTAGCATTGTCTGAGCAAAATATTTTAATACAAACATCAAACTGAGTTTTAATTAATTGATAAAAAGAGATCTATACATCCAAAAGTTCAGAGCGATCTCGTAAGAGATACACCCAAGTACATCTAGAAAAATCATCAATAAAAGTTACAAAATAAGAACTACCCCGACCAATGGTGAAGGTAGGAGCAGGGCCTCAGACATCGGAGTGGACTAGATCAAACGGACGGGTAGAGCCCCGACCTTGCTTCGGCGGGAAGGAGGAACGGTGATGCTTTCCAAGCTGACAAGCGTCGCAGTTGAGAGGAGTACTGGAAATATTTCAGGTTTCCCAGCCCATATCAACTACATTTAGATCCTTTAAAGGGATAATGATTTTATACGACAAAAAGAGTAATGTAGCACTGTAGCTTCCTATACATATTTGAATGGCCTCTTTAGCTAGCTTATCACTGTCTATAACTAACAACTTCCTTTTCCTGGATTACTATTGTATCTTTTCCTTTGAAGTATACTTAACATTTACTGCCCTTTTAGGAAATACAAGTGCCTCCTCTTCTTCTAATTCATTTATAACCCTGATTGTCTCTTGTAATATAGAAGCGATTACCTTCCCCTAGACTGATGTAGATTCTATACTAAAGACATTCTTATCCTCCCCTAATTTGGTGCATTAACAATCTCTATTTCTGTCAAAAAAGTTTCATTCCTAGTAATTCTTAGAGGATCTGGACAGTATTGAGAGGATGTCAATGAATCTGCTTCCTCTTCTTCCTTATAACTCTCCCCCTTCTTGACCTCATAAGTTAGAGAGGTCCAGAATGATATTGTGACTGAGTAGGAAGAGGTCCTTTCGTAAAGGTATTGCACTGAAGCAATTATCATATATATCTAGGAATGAATGTTGTCCACTGTGGTTTGAATTTGTTAAGCATGGGAGTTTAACATTGATGATAGGGTGTTGGATGTTAATTGGATAGTTTGGATTATTATAGAGGATGAGCTGATGGGAGGTGTTGTTGATGAAGTAGGTGAAATGATCTTAGTGGGAAAAGATCGTGGTGTTGTGGTATGTAGAGAGGCTAGAGCAGGTGAAGTGGGTATAGAGATGGATGCATAAGACAATAATGGAATTTTTTTAGGACATGTGGAGAAAAGTGAATCTTCCTGCTGAGAGGATTGCAGAGAAGATTCCTTTTGGGATCCAGGCTTGATGATTTGCCTGGTCCATTTAGAGAAGAGAGCCATGGTTAGCTTCTTTCCAGAGGGGTTGGCATACCTTTGGATATGTATATGTGAGGAAAGGTTTTTAGCAGGATTTGACTCACAAGATTTATATAGGCATTCTCTTTTTATTTGTATTTATGTGAAATGAGTCTCCCGAGACAATCCCCCCCAGTTTATCTTCTTTTTGAGCACTAGAACTCCCATCAAGTGCAGTTGAGTTTTAGGGGCTGTATTATGTGCTGAAGTTTTGCACATCAACACTTTTCTTAAAATATATGCTAAGAACTTAAATTACTCAGAAAAGTTAATTTTCTTCAGTCAGATACTTTATCCCTTATGAAGTTCATAATTCTCAAAGCCTCTTTTACCTCTGATTCTTATAGTTCTGCTAACTCTGTTCCTATTGAGAGGTCCAAGATTTTCTATATTACTTATGATATTATGTGTACCTCTTGATCAGTGACAGTCTCCTTTAATGAGTCATAATCTTCACAATGAAAAGTCCCAACAAACTCTGTAATTTTAGCCACATATAGTCTGCACTGAGTAGAGATGAGTTTGTTAAGGCTTAACTCAATAAATATTTTTAGAATGCCTTGAAACACTTCAGTGGCTGTATCGAAGGACTCAAGGTCAATGCTAAACCCTGAATTTGTCTTTGGTGTTATCAACCTTCCTATGAAAAATACTTCAATAGACAAGAATGATGGTGAAAGCAGGAGAATAATGAGCGGGGGGAAGATGAAGAGCTTTGAATGTTTGTAGGCAGTAAGTCTGAAATAGGGTTGTCCAATTAGTTTAGGGAAAAAAATAGTCCCTGAGCTTTTATGAAGTTGAAGTTACGTCGAGTGAAACTCAATGTAACCGTAAACTTTTATTATCAGGCTCTTTGTCGACGCATGCGTTGATTAATGTCGACATTACGTTGAGTAGATTCAGTACTTCTTCATAACCTTCATCACTGGATATTGCGTTGAATTGAGGTTGACGCTACGTCTACTTATAGTCAATGTGACTTCGAGAATGATCTTAACACTGTGTTCCTTATGCTGGTTTATTCTCTTTATTTTTTGTCTTATGCCTAGATCACCTACTGTCCAAGTGCCACAACTTGTTTGTGAAAGGGCAGTCCTTTTCCTGCAAATGAAATGAAATATTAGTTGGAACCAAGGTTACCTTTGGTCCATTGCTTCTTTTTTTATTATATGGTGTTATTAAAGTATATGAAGGCCTTTCTTAGTACCCCTTTGGATGGATAATGTTGTCCTATCAAACCAACAACTTTTAGCACTATGACCATGTCTGAAATAATTATAGCATTTAAGGTTATACTTATGAAAATTAAAAAGATTGATATAAGATTCATTTAAATTCAATACTGGAAGTTGTTTCGACTTTGAGTTGATATAATTTTTTGGCTGTGTCGACTTGTTGTTGACATATATAGCAAGTTGTATTAATTGAAAAGATTGATATAAGTCGATGTATCTATAGAGTTGTATCAATGTGAAGTCAACGCATGCTCATAGTGAGCAAAATTTTTATTCCATATTTCTTTATGATTTATTGGTTCTTTTCCCTTAATACTCTTACATTTAGGTGAATTTAATGTGGTAGAATTTGTAAACTTTTCATATTGATCGTCTGTTATGTTATAGATTGGATCTTTATTTGTAATTTAAATAAATTGGTTGTCTTTACACTTAAAGAGAGATATATGACAATTCTATGCAGGTATGTTTGATGGTTTCTCTAAGCTGGTAGGGTTTCCCCCAACTCCTTGGTATTTAAATCTTTTATTCAGATTTTTAGTAATGTTTTTGAGTTATTAACTCCTTCCATTTAAGAAGTCCTCAAAGACCTTTGCCTTTGTTAGCTCATTTTTCAGTATTTTATTTTGTACAGTTAAATTTGTTATTAGTTTTGTCAATCTTCCTTGTTCAACCCTCTGTCTGTGGTTTATATGGTAGGGGTTTTTTGCTCTTTATTTCAATTAGTTCATTTCTTAATAGCCGAATTTTCTTTTCTGTTATTATGTGGTCTCTACAAATATCATTGAAACATTATTCCAAGTCAACAGATGAGAAATAAATATCAAAATATGATACCTGATCTTCTTCATCATCTAAGTATGCTCCCAAAGCCATCAGACATTCTTCTTCTACAATAACTTTATCTTCACTCTCAGAGTCACTCTAGGTTTATGCTATGAAACCCCTTCCCTTCTTCTTGCCCTTATTGAAGGGATGCCTCTTGTGCTCCTTCTTACTGGACTTGTCCTTATTTTCTTCAAGATATTCTGGAGCTATATGGCATGGCTTTCTGCAGGCAAAGCAGATGACTACCTTGCTTGGAGTTTTATCAAACTTGGGCTTGCTGAAGCCTCTTTCTTTTCTCCTAGAGTCTTCTGCATTTAACCATTTTATAAACCTCCTGGCTAGAAGATTTAACATTTCCTCTTCAGAGGTTAAAGGTTCTCCATCTGCAACTTTAAGAACAATTGACTTCTCTCTAGGGGTAGTGAGTTTGTCCTTTCCTTTGGATTTAACCCTACTCTTAAAAAAGAGTTCATAGGACTTGAGATTGCCTAGCAGGGCATCAGTGGTGATTTCCCTGTAGCATCTAGACTATCTTATGGACCAAATTCTGAAATCACTAGGATGTTCATGGCCTTTGCATCCCATTCCTTCACCTTCTTTTCTTCATTTATCCATTATGTTCTTAACACATGTTCTGATGCGGTGTTGCTATTTGCATCTTTTTTGTATGGTATGGGTGGTCCTGTCAAAATTGAACCAAATATGCACTCATCAATAAAATTCATATACAACTTAACTCTGGCCTTCTAGAGTGTGAACTTCTCTAAGTTACACACTAGAGGTCCGATAGATGCAAATCCTATGAAATTATTTAAATACTTTTTTTTGAAAATAGATATTTATTTATAAGTGTCGCTTTGTGATAATGCAATATTTATACATATTTTACTATAATATTTAGTATTATAAATTAACCTTTATTTTATTTTTTTATAATTATAGTGTAATTCCCTTCTTTTCACTTTTTCTGGTATAATTGGGCTTCAAATAACATCATTGACCACTTGGCCATGATCGAGAGACATTTTGTAGAAAATTAACATTTTGGTCTGCGGATAGATGAATTTCAAATGGCCATAACATTCAATCCAGAAAGAGTTACGGAACGTGCAACCAATCATCGAAAAGAGGATGACGTCTTCTATACTTTAGTGAAGTTTTCTAAGTACAATCCCTCATGTCATGCTTGTGGCATGGGCGTGACCTATGGGCATATACTGAAAAACATTACAATTTTCTCCCAAATGCTTCATGGGTAATTTTGGAACTTTTTCTCAGTACACGCCACCATGCCACGAGGATGACCAAGGTTGTGACCTTCCTAAAAACTTCCGAATTGATGCTAGATTATGCCATTCCATTTGTTGAACCGGTCAAGAAACGCCCTTGGTCACGGACGTGACTTAAGGGAATGCACCGAAAAATTACTGATTTTGGCGATTTTTCTCCAAACATTCTATGGCCCTCAATACAGTAGTTTTGTACCTTACACACCCAAGGTCATGGGTGTGACTTCCAGAGAATTTTTCTTATAAATTCTAGCTACTGCCAAGGAGTCTAGAATCCAATCCCATCTTTTGATTGGGTCATTTCTACTTTAATTTCTGTAATTTTTTTTCTTGTATTTTTTATTTTATGTTTGTAATTTTAATTCATAGTGTAGCTTTTATTTCATGCACTTGCAATATCGTTTCCTAGATATAAAATTATCTTTCTTTTTTTTTCATGAGTAGCTAATCTTTTATCATTTGATCAGATTAATTCTTAAGTATATTTTTTGTAATCTTTCTTTCATAACTTTTGATTTAGAAAAATATAATTCACCTTTGATTTTATTTTATTGATTTCATATTTCTAGTATATGTAAATCAAGTGTTGATCTATATTCTAGTTGATTGATAGATCCATAAATGCGTGTAGATCGCTCATAGGTGAAAGGAGTTGCATGCACTTCTCGAGAGAGGATGACATAAATCTTCCAGATTAGAGTCAAATCCAATAGTGGGGTTCACTGCCTAAAACAAGCTTAGGGGTTTCAATTGGCTGAGGGATCTTAATCAATCAACCTAAGGTTAGTTGTTAGCGAATTCTTAAGAGTGGTGCTTTTCATGTTTTGGGAACCTCTATGGTCGACTTATTCTCGATCATTTCATAAGATTTCTAGATTTACAATTTAATATACTTAAGAAGGATTTTCGATCGAATGCTCTTTTCTTCCAATTTCTCTTAAAATTATTTTGATTCCCCTTTCAATATTGAGATAAATAATATTAATTTGCGTGAGTAGAAATAATCTGCAGACCCAAAAAAATAAGATGCTTGATATTTTATTTAATAAAGTCAATCTTTTGGAAGCCGCACAGAAGAACCAAATTTTTTGTTAATATTATGGTGCGGCTCATCGAAGTAAGGAATGTTATACAAATTTTTATCCTCAAAATTTTTCTTATGGAAATGATTTTGATATTAATTATGAAAATACTAATTAAAACTTTGATAAAAAATAAATTTTCTAGTTTTCATGTGAACAATTTTTCTGGTTCTAATAATTTTTCTTTAAGCTCTGATGTAAATTATTCTTGGTGGCAAGACCACCCAGATAGTTTCCATAGTGATGAAGATAATTATTTAGATCTGAATTTTTATTCTTCTTCTTTTTTGCCGCATGTTTTGTCTGCTAATTATGGGGAATTTTCCTAATTTCAATTTGATTCTCCTCCCCAAAATTTAGATTAGAATATTATTTCTTCTAGTGTAATTTCTCAATCTTCAGAAACCTTAGCTAAAGACGAACATGCTTTTTCATGTAATCTCATAGTTTCTTATTCCAAAGATCAAGAAATTTTATTTTACCAAGAATTTCTAAAAAATATGGGCATGATAGACAAAATCAAACAAATTTCTTCCCCTATCCCGCCCGATACTTCTCTCCTTTGTCATGAATTTTCTCAAAATTCTCCTATTTTTGAAAATGCAATTCATGAAAATTTTGTGTATGAAAATTTTTGTTGCCTTGGTATTTCACTCGAATTTTCAAAAGAAAATTTTATTGTAGAAAATGAACTACTGGTGCTTGATCTTATATTTTTGCAAGTGCCTCCTCCTAAATTAAAATTTTCTAACACGTTTATTTATGACTCTTTTCACACCAATAATTTTCAGGAAGAAGTGAGTCATTTCCACCATAAAGATTTGATGATCCATTTGCCGCTCATCTTCAAAAATCCAAATCACCTCAGGTATGTATAGTTGATTTTGATTTGCCTTTTCAAGCTAAGGACTACAAGGAGAATCACCAAATAAGTGAAGGAGTAGCCAGGTGACCGACTTCGACACATTCACCAAAGCGTGAATTAAAGGAGTTGCTCGTACACTTATATTTTTATTTTCCTTTTAGCTAATAATAGTCGTCTAGCTTAAAGACGGGAAAAAGAATGCGTTCTTTGGGGGCTGATGAGACTGATATTTATAGTGTTTTTCAGACTTATTCAGGTTAGTTTTCACTCACCCGCACTTCACATTTAGTGCAAAAATGCTTATATTTCACTTCAGAATTCTTACATGAAGTGCACTTTTTAGCCTGTTGTGGTGTACAATTGCGCACTTTGGTATTGGGGGTAAGTACATGGTGCTCTCCACTTTTATTTTTATTGATTCCCTGCTGTTGGTGTTATGCTGGAGGCTTGTGTCCCAGCTATGGTTTGCTGTTCAGGTGGGCAGATTTCCCGTGCGGCCCAGTTCTTTTCTGTAGGAATCACATACGGTTGATTTAACCATGCGATGCCTATGTAGCTCCAAACTGGTGATCTACCCCGGGCCGTGCGATATACTCTCGCATGAACTAATTTTTCTGTGAATGACCAAATCGCATGACCTCGCATTTTTGTCTAAAATTGTGCACTTTCTTCACGTACAGTTGGATTCAATTGTGCACAAAGGTAAACACACGATATTATCTATTTGACTTGATTTTCGGTGATCTATCACTCTTTGTGCGATTTGTTCTCGCAAGGGCTATTGTGCCCGTGCGTGGTCAAAAACACATGGTTTCCTACTGTATCAGGCTGGGAATTTCCTTTGGGATTAATATCATACTATGCATACATGATCATGCATTCGACCGTGTGCACCCATTTTCTGATGCATTTTTTTATTTAAGCCGCAGTTTTCTTCCAGATCAGGACCACGACTTCATTATGCCAAGTTCTGTCGTCGAAACCCTATGGGAGAGCTCTGACATCTCCTTCCACCTTTCATGAGGCCTTTTCCCTAGGCCACCTCCATCATCTAAGAGCTTCCAAGGAGGGAATTCTAGCTCTACATTATGCAACACCTCGAAATGTAGAGTTGAAACAGGCGGTGTTTGTACCAAGTTTGGATCTTGGTAGGGTGAACATGGCCTGTGACACGGGAGTGTCACACGGCCGTGTCAGTCTCAGGTCATCCAGTGAAGGCCATGGCCTGGGACACGGGTGAGTCCCAGGGCATGTCAGTGCACACGACATGGGACACGGGCGTGTCACCTGGCCGTGTACTTCTCTGGAATTTTCTGAGTTTTGTATCGACTGTCAAACATGGCCGTGTACTGGTTGACACGGGCATGTCAAATCTGACATGGGCGTGTCGTCACCCGTGTCCACCAAGAAACGTGGTGGTTGGCGTTGCGGTTATCCGTGATATGGCCCCTGGACACGGGCGTGTCGAGGACCCGACACGGGCATGTCAAGTTGGGACACGGGCGTGTCCCAACCTGTGTCCTTTTCTTTGCTTGATTTGGGTGGCTGGATCGAGGCACAAGGCCTGGAACACGGCCGTGTGCAAAGCCATGTTCGGTCCAGGATGAAAGTTTTCAGGCTAATCTGAGCCATTCGTTTTCTTTAAATAAGATCAAACGACCCAAATGAGTTCCTGCTGATGTTTAATCCGGTATTAGAGGTTTTATTCCTCATTTTAACCTTTAACTCCCTCTTTCTAAGAAATAAGAGAGAGAAGAGATCAAAGGAGAACGAAAGGGAGGAATCCGGCCGCTGGCGGAGCATCGGAGCACCAATCTGAGAACCGAGACCGGATCTGTGGAGAGAATTCCTTTGCGAAGCTTTCTATCCGACTAGTTTTTCATGGCACCGAAGCGGACTTCAAGGGTAACAATTTTCAACTCGAGCACTTGAAGCTTTTCTTCCTTTGCATGGGAAAACTCGCTCCCGTGAGTGTGCGGTGAGTGCGCGATGTTCCTTGGGGTAGATATGTGAAGTCCCCCTTGTTTAGAGTCCGGAATCGAAGTTCGGGCATATACATTGTGTGTGAAGCCTACCCGAACGTATTTGTCTAGATCGGTGATGTTGCATTGCATAAATAGCCGGAGAAGACTCCGTGCATTATTTTCAGGTTTCTACGCGGTAGATTGCGGCAGGGATCCTTGGAGATTAGCTCCAAGGCGCACCCGGAAAACTAGGCGGAAACATAATTCTGCTAACTAGGCGGCTGGGGAGTCAGCCTCGAACATAACTGGGTTATGTGTTGTTTGGAAATGATTTAGGATCCGGGTGAAGCTTGGCCTGCGCGTACGTCTTAAAGTGACTAGGCGGCGTGAGCAACAGGCAGGTGGATACGGACCTGGGCTATGTGGTTCGGTGCTAGAGGCCCTAAAGTGGAACTGGCCGTTGGCATAGTCGGGAGCCTTGGAATACGATCAGAAGGACTCAAAAATGCTCACATTATTTGCAATCTAAAGGATGGTGGTGAAGCCATGGAATTGACCGGATTCACCGTGAATGTGCCCTGAGTGCACGGGGTGTTTGGCCGAGCGAGCCTACACCTGTGGAGAAAGTCTTTTTATGCACTTTATTATTTAGCGGGGCTAACGATATGCAGGGTAGGAGCACTGCCGTCCCTATAAAGGGGACAGGGTCGTTATAATTTGGTCAGCTTTAGCTGACCGTTGCTCTGTTTGCCACCATGCGGTGGAATAATTGCTTGCAGGTGCTGCGGAACCAAGCGCCAAGTAGCGGGTTGAAGTCTAAGCTTCTGTGCAGGCCCTCGAAGGCCATAGCGAACTACTATCTTATTTTCTGTCATGTATGGCCGGCCTGTGAGCTGATGTTTGTAAGACATTACTTTGTTAAGAAAAACTTTGTAAGGCCATAAGGCCATGTACTCTTTTGTTGATTTGTTTTATTTCATTCCTATTTTGATTAGTGGACATTCATGCCATGCTTGTGCAAATTTTGGGTTCTATTAACTATTTAAAAATCTTCCACTAGAATGCTCTATGTTAGGACGAGTAGATGGGTATTTGATATTATTCTGTAACCCCTCTGACTGTCCGTGGTATATGGTGTCGGGTTCAAGCTAGACCTTATGTTATATGCCATACAACGGATGGGGGTGTTACAATTTGGTATCAGACTAGGGTGCCGGTCGTCTTTAATCGAATTCGTGGGCGAATTCTCTTTAAGGGGAGGTGAGCACATGTATGTGCATCATCGTTATAACATAAAAGAACCCATGAATGTCCACTTAGGAATGAAAAAATGCATTTGTTTTGGGAACCTAAGTGTTCCAATGATTGCTTTTAGCAATTTGTGTATCACCTAATCAAGGGTTTATGCTATTATAGGTGTCTAGAAGCGGTGCGAGGCAATCGGAAAGTCTGCAATCAGCGGAAAGTAGTACGCCAAGAGACGTGCCTACAACACCTCCTTCAACAGAAACCATCAGATTGGTGGCTGAAGCAGTTTTTGCCATGATAAATGCCCAGCAAGTGCAGCACGCACCACCTATTAATGAGCAAGAACCGATTAGAGTGGCAGTGCCAGGAGTAGTAGAGCGCCGGGTAGTTGATCCGGTAGCACTAAGAAGAGCCACAGGGAAACAACTCAAGCACGCGATGAGCTTTAATCCTCCGGTATTCGATGAGTTGGGAACGCCAACTCAAGCTGAGGATTGGCTCTTTACGATGAAGAGGGTCATGACCGCCATAGAAACAATATAATGGCAGAATACCACAATAGCGACCTTCCTATTGGCCGGTGAGTCAAGGATGTGGTGGGATGAGTTGGAGGTTCATCTCTTAGTGGGAAGACAACTTGCTAACGTACTGATGGAGGAATTCTCAAGGTTGTTCTTAGCCAGATACCTACCTTCTGCCCAGAAGCTTGAGATGGAGAATAAGTACCTTGGTTTGACTCAGGGAGCGAGTAGCGTGGATGAGTATCTCCACGAGTTTACTCGGTTAGGTCATTATGCTGGTGCTATGTTTACTGAAGAAGAGAGGAAGACCAATCGATTTTATGAGGGTCTACGGAGCGACCTACAGCTACTCCTTACTGGGCCTAAGGCGCAGGGCTTCCTAGCCTTGGTAAATGCGGCTCGGTCTTTGGAAAGAATTGCAAGGAAAGTTCAAGAGAAGAAGGACCCAGTAGAGAAGTAGTCAGAGTTTAAAGTGCCAAGTTCAAAGTCAGGTTTCCACAGATGGAACAAGAAACAGAAGACTTCGAGCTCAGCCCCTTCGTCTAGTACGATGGGGGCAAACCCAAGTCGAGTCCCAGGAGCCAGTTACAATTGTGGAAAGGTGGGACATTTTGCAAGAGATTGTTGGAGCGGGCGTGCAAAGTCCGAAAGGAGGCAAGAAGAAACGTATGAGGAAAAGGGGAAGGCGGCGGAGTCAACCGCATCCCATAATGCTCCAGCCCATCCTAGAGTGTACAACTCTAGAGGGGGGGGGGGGGGGTGAATAAAGTATTAAAACTTTTAATTAATTTTTATAGCGGAATTAAAATAGGTGTTACTTATAAGTATAAGAGAATTAAAACAAAAGCAAACACAGTACAGTAAAAATAACTAAGGATGAGCAACCATATGACACACGAAAATTATAGTGGTTCCCCAAATCTGGGTACATCCACTCTTCTACCACCCTGGTAGGACTCCACTTAGGTTTTTCATCAGGTGCCCTATCACCATAAGATCTACTTCAGGTAGATCTAGAAACCCTTCAGGCTTTTGATCAGGTGCCTAAAAACTAATAGGTTTTTGATTAGGTGCCCTATCACTAAAGAGTTCACTTTTGAAGGGAGTAATAACCCTGTATAAGAGAGGTAAAAGAAAATAGATGGCAGTCTTCTTTTTTTTCAAAGCAAATGAGAAGACTATGTGGATTTTGATGATATCAATGCTCCCCCTAAGATGAAGAATGGTTCAAGAGTGGAAGCTTTGCTTCAGGGTGTAGGTCTTCAATAGACTGGTGTTCTTGCTCTTCAGAGTCTGTAGATTGATGTTGATTTTCTATCTCTATAGATTCCCGAAAATTGAAAACTGAAGAAGACTCAAGATAGAGTTTTTGTTGTTCTTCGTCTGTTTCCTGAGAGAAATAAATGTTCTTGAGAGCTGAGAGAAATCTTCAAGAGATTAGAGCTGTGGATGGAAAAATTCTCTCTGAGTATTTCTCTCTGTATCTTGATCAGTCAGAATGCTAACTGAATATATATCTCTCTTGTTCTTGAAGACTAGAATAAGAATGATATATGTCATTTGAATTTCAAAAAATGTTCCTTTATTTACTGCAGAAATTGAGGAGAGAAATGACTACTCATTCTGGAAATTAATTTTCTCCTTAACAATCTTGGCAAATAAGTCAAAATAATAACTTTGTGAAATACCATAGTTAATGTTGTAAAGAAACGGGTATATGCCTTGAGAATGTCATCATTAACTACCAAAGATTATTTGTCATAAATAGAATCAATGAAGTAGGAAATAAATCTTCAAGACAGCTGCAAAAAATATAAGAAGTCGGACATAGAGAATGATCATCGATCTGAGCTGGAAGATCGTCGAGCTGAGATCAACTATTTGCGATCTGAGACTACTGTGAACAAATGAGAAATCATCGACCTGAGCACGTAGATCGTCGAGCTCAGTTCAGAGACTAATCTCTGAGATCATCAATCGGAGATCGACAATCATCGAGTTGAGTTTTACGAAAGTCGAACTGATATGAAATTCACAGATTTTTTCCGAGTCTGAGATCTTTGAGAGAAATCCAAAGCTGGACTTGAGAAGTCTGACCTGTAGAGACTAACTTAGACCTAGACCTTGATCCTGGCTATACATGTGGGTCAACAACCAAAGAGTGGACCTAGCCCAAATCAAACAAGGGTTCCAACACACCCCTTGCTTATCTTTATTTTAATTATTATTTTATTTTTCTTCATTTTTTTAATTTCCCCTCTAACTTGGCTTTTAAGCATCAGAGGCAATATTTATTTTTAAGTATGAGGGTGAGATCACTTTTTATTATTTTTATACAAAAATAAAAAATTAGAAAAACTTTTAAAAAAATCAAATATTTTTTTTATTATTTTCTTTTATTTCAAAATTTAGTTTTATTTTCCTTTTTATTTTAATCTCAAATGCAAAAAAATTAAAACAAAAAAAATTATAATTTCTTACGAAACTACCTAGTAACTTCTTCGATACCAATTTTACCCCTTTAGCCAATTTCTTTGCCTATCCAAGATTTATATCTGTGAGAGCTTAGTTAATATTTAATTTGTAGTTTTTTAAATAGTTTCTTATGAGTTTAAAATTTCTATAATTTTAATATTAAATTATTTTGCTTTATTTAATGCAATTTTGATTTTGAAAATTTAAATAGAGAATCTTTAAACTAAGATTTATGCAGACCCATGGTTTCGACGGGTTAAACTACGTGCTCTTAGGTTTGATAATTAAAATAAAAATCTAGCGTGCGGTTTCTCTATTTAGCACTATCGATAAGTCAAGCGATTAATGACACTATTTTCAACATCACACAATGCAAAGGGACGCTACCCCTTATATAGATTGAACAAGGTCTATAGGCCAATGTTCGCTCAAGAGAAAAGGACCCACATGATCTAGACAATTAGCTTTTCGAATTAAATTATACGCAAACAATTCACAATTCTAATAAAAGAAAATCCGGGCTAAATTAGTGATTTAAAATTAAGTCCAAAATGAATACAAAAAACTAATTAATATGAGGGTTGCCAAATCACTTAGACACCGAAGAAATTAAGGCTAAGGAAACTGATTTCTACAAGTGTTCACTAAATTTACCCGCTCCAATTTTATGAAAAATATTCGGGAAAATAATGCTTGAAATTTAGATTTTAATTACGCACAACATTCAATATAAATCAAGGCTAATTACCAGCCTTCTAATTCCACCAAAATCTCCCAAATTGTAGAAGAAACACACAAAGAGATGGATTAGAATTCATTACCCAAAAACCAAGAAAAATCTGTCCACAAAGTTGAGTGGAGGAATCACACACGACGATGGTTGATTTTCTATTTCCACGCAAAGCCTTGGATCCGCGTCAGACGATGAAGTTGCAAGCCGTTCTTCATTTGCAATAACCTTTGGAGTGAGGAAAAATTTGAGGGACTATATATATGGAAAGTGGAGAGAGAAAAGGTGGTGGAAAGAAAAGTTGAGGGTTGTCGGGTTTGGTTTTGGTGATGATGAGGGTGGTCGGGTTTTGGTGTTGGATGGGAAGAGAGGGCCCAGGTTGGTGGTGGAGGGGGTGGCCGAGTGGAGGAAGGGGAGAAAAGATGGTGGCGGCTGGGGAGGTGGCCGACTAGGGCTTTTATGAGAGGTTGATGGCTCGATTTGAGGGGGATAAAAAGAGGGGGTATTTAGGGAGACTAGAAGAGGAGGAGTAGGAGGAGGAAAAGGGAAATAGAGAGGAGGAGGGAGATGGCCGGTGGCCAAGAGGAAGAAGACTAGGGGGGGGGGTGAAATTTGAGACGAGAAGGAGAGGAAAAAAAGATCTCAAGGAAGTTTTAAGGGATTTCAAATTCTTTTCATTCATTTTCTAAGAAAATCCTTCATAACATGGCTATATATAACCTACACCACTCCATCTCCTCCAATTCAAAATTTAAAATGAAACTATGATGGTTATATGCGCCCATCATGAAATAAAACAATACAAAATTTAAATGCATGAAATTAAAATAATCTTGATGGTTATAGACACCCATCATTACATGAAATTTAAACAATAATGAAATGCTCGGAAAAAAATGCTTAAATTAAAATTTGCATTAAATAGAAATTGCTAAAATAATAATTTATAAAATATATAATTATAATTATTTAATTTATAATTATATATTTTATTTAATGACGGTATCATACGTCGTGAAAAACATGTAGTGGCGATGGCAGTGGGCATCATGGTAGAAATCCAATCCTCGAGCTTGCGGCAACAATCGTCCTAATCCACGAACTCTCTCAGATGGGGATCAATGGCGGCCGCATCAATAATGTCTCTATAAATCCTCCCCCACTCAAAATTACTCATCACCGATGAGTGGCCCGTGAGGGGAGAACATTCGAAATCCGCAACAATATTGGGCAAATCTTGCCCCGCAATCCGTGTCGTAGTAGCATGAACAACCCATAGCACTAAGAACCTGCAGGTATAGAAATAACAAAACTCGAAATGGTGTCAGGCAAAAGAAAATTAATTTGAATCTTACCATCCGATTCAAGAACCAAGGAGTCCACGTGGAAATTAGATACGATAATACTAACACTCCCTAACCCAAGAGAATATTTAGTGGTAGGAAGAAATGACGGAGAAAGCACTTAGATGGAACAGAGATAAACAGTAAAAAGTCCAGAAACTTGAAATAAAGTGAAACACCCTGTGTTGTATAAAAATCTAAAATAAAAGCATGAAATCCGACGTTCTTCATAATAATGGATGGGTCAGTATTCCTACGCATTAATTTATTAATGGAGCCATAAGGCAGCCGCTCGAGGACTGACCAGACTAAACCCAAATAACTAAATCTAGCATCGGACGGTCTCGGAAAGGAGTGGAAGTGCATGCAACATAAATTAAAATAAAATACTAATGTCCTAGATACATGAGTAGAGAATCCATGTGCCTTGACCCAAAAGCGGAGGATAATGGGGTTAAGTCTGCTGGCACGTGAGCCTTATAATCCGAAATAATTTCAGTGGGCTCCGGAACCATAGTTTTAATTTTAATTTTAAAATACTCACACTTGGCATGAAGATATGCCAAGGTGAACCGATCATCATAAATAATTGAATTTGACGCTCCCGGATGTGAAAAGATGCGCGAGCGATACAAATCAAGGGACCCAACTAAAGTAACTAATATGGCGAAATGAGGGTCATCAAAAGGCGGTGGGTCAATGCGTACGACCAGGTGTGGTATATAAGTATGTATAGGGGACACCACATCCAGAGGCATAATTGCCAAAGAAACAGAATCAGTCGTAGTAGAAGTCGGAACCGTAGTCGGACACATAAAAAAATGAGCTGTCAAAAGTATCGCGTAGTCATATCTATGAGGTATGGTGAAAAGTCCAAATACTAGTGCGCTCAATATAGTAATAGCTATACGCTGAGACAACGCCAAAGTAGGAACTAATAGAGTGGGCGTGACACACAAACTCAGACTAGGACTACCTGTTCCACGTCCTAAAAAGTCATCTAAGATAGGCAAATAAATAGGGGGAAGGGTCGGTAAAATCAAAACCGGGATAAAATCCAAATCAGTAAAAATTTCACCCAACGGTGACGACATCAAAGAACTCTCATCCAGGTGTTCAACAACAGTATTGTCCAAAGTTACCCTTCCCTCAGATCGTAACTCATCCACAATAATAATAGGAACATCCTCACTCTCAGGCTCCCCAGATAACTCAGATATAATCTCAGTAGGTGTAATCGTAGGCTCTAATACGATGGGGATCATATCCTGGAGAGGGCACTCAATACTAAGGTGAACAGACACAATGCTAGTAGGGCACATAATCTGCAATGTAATACACTCACAGATCGGAATGTAATCATCTCATACATCATCTTCTAAGTCACAAGGGTATCCAATCTTAATTTCAGACTCATCAAAATCATCGAGCACTAACGTACATGGCAGAATACTCTTACCTACAGTGTCATCCTCAAAATCAAGAGATACTACATCAATATCAGAGACCGACTTAGTCCCTTATTTAATTATAGCCAAATCATCTAACATCTGAGTTAGATGGTACGTAGGGCCGTACTATTTTGTTAGCATGGCCTTCATGTCTGCCCAACTAATAAGTAATTTATTGTTCTCGACTCTTAGATGTCGTTCCTCATTCAACCAGAATATCTTAGCTCTACCGAATAACTTTATTCTCGCCACTCGCACCTTATCCGCGTCATTCCATTTGTACCACTCAAAGTAGCACTCTATTTCCTTAACCCAGTATAGGAAAACTTGGGGACACCCTAAACAATCATAAGTAGGTGCCTCAATTCTAGTGGTAGGATAAGCGTGGGGACGGTTGGAATTCCTAGGGTAGGATGGAAATGCTTGGGTTTATTTAGCCATGGGATTAACATACCAATAATCTAAATGGGAGGCATAAATGTCATAGGCCATAATAATGAGAACTGGAGAGAAAACTCACCCGGAACTGGTGCACATGCAATGAATAATGAACCTGACCCTCTATAAAATGTAATAGATGGATTTGTTCCCGCTTAATAACTAAGGCAATAAAATATTTTCTTGGATTTTTTGCTGGAAAAATTATGAGGATTATTAGATAAATTCTTTTTTGATTTTTGCTGAAAAAAATAAAAATATAGACCGCTATTTGCAGACCAAAATTAAAATTTTATAATGATTTAATAAAAATAATGACTTAATAAAAATACAATATTTTTTTGATTTTTTACTGATAAAAAGATGGAGAATTTCTAGAATTTTTTTTTTGAATTTTGAGAAAAAAAATGAGAACTTTAGGTTGCTATTGGCAGACAAAAACTAGAAATTTTGTTTTATTATTTTGACATAGAAACATGCAAGTGCGTGACAGTAAAATAAATAAAAGGGGGAGGGTGCCAATTAAGAAAATGACGTGAACCACCATTTGATACCAAATTGATGCAGCACAATGGTTTTGATGGGTTAAACTATGCGCTCTTAGGTTTGACAATTAAAATAAATATCTGGAGTGCGGTTTCTCTACTTAGCACTATCGATAAGTCAAGTAATTAATGACACTATTTTCAACATCACACAACGCAAAGGGATGCTACCCCTTATATAGATTGAGCAAGGGTTATAACCCAATATTCGCTCAAGCGAAAAGGACCCACACAATCCAGACAATTAGCTATTCGAATTAAATTATACGCAAACAATTCACAATTCCAATAAAAGAAAATCTGGGCTAAATTAGTGATTTAAAATTAAGTCCAAAATCAATCGCAAAAACTAATTAATATGAGGGTTGCCAAATCACTTGGACACTGAAGAAATCAAGGCTAAGGAAACTGATTTCTATAAGTGTTCACTAAATTTACCCGCTCCAATTTTATGAAAAATATTTGGGAAAATAATGCTTGAAATTTAGATTTTAATTACGCACAACATTGAATATAAATCAGGGCTAATTACCAGCCTTCTAATTCCACAAAAATCTCACAAATTATAGAAGAAACACACAAAGAGATGGATTAGAATTCGTTACCCAAAAACCAAAAAAAATCCATCCACAAAGATGAGTGGAGGAATCACACACGATGGTGGTTGATTTTCTATTTCCATGCAAAGCCTCAGATCCGCGCCGGATGATGAAGTTGCAAGTTATTCTTCCTTTACAATAACCTTTGGAGTGAGGAAAAAATTTGAGGGACTATATATATGGAAAGTGGAGAGAGAAAAGGTGGTGGAAAGAAAAGTTGAGGGTGGTCGGGTTTGGTTTTGGTGATGATGAGGGTGGTCGGGTTTAGGTGTTGGATGGGAAAAGAGGGCTCAGGTTGGTTGTGGAGGGGGTGGCTGAGTGGAGGAAGGGGAGGAAAGAGGGTGACAGCTTGGGAGGTGGCCGGCTAGGGCTTTTATGAGAGGTTGATGGCTCGATTTGAGGCAGATAAAAAGAGGGGCTGTTTAGTGGAGACTAGAAGAGGAGGAGTAGGAGGAGGAAAAGGGAAATAGAGGGGAGGAGGGAGATTTCCGGTGACCAAGAGGAAGAAGTCTAAGGGGGGGGGGGATTTGAGAGGAGAAGGAGAGGGAAAAAAGATCTCAAGGAAGATTTAGGGATTTCAAATTCTTTTCATTAATTTTCTAATAAAATCCTTCATAACATTGCTATATATAGCCTACACCACTCCATCTCCTCCAATTCAAAATTCAAAATGAAACTATGATGGTTATATGCACCCATCATGAAATAAAAACAATACAAAATTTAAATGCATGAAATTAAAATACTCTTTATGGTTATAGGCACCCATCATTACGTGAAATTAGAACAGTAATGAAATGCTTGGAAATAAAAATACTTTAATTAAAAATTGCATTAAATAGAAATTGCTAAAATAATAATTGATAAAATATATAATTATATTTATTTAATTTATAATTATATATTTTATTTAATGGCGGCAGTGGACGTCATGCAAAACATGTAGCTCAATGGTTGCAGGCGTAGTTGTAGAAATCCCATCCTCGATCTTGCGGCAACAGTTGTCCCAATCCACGAACTCTCTCAGATGGGGATCAATGGAGGCCGCATCAACAACGTCTTCATCAAAGATATATTCTACTCATTTAAATTTATGAATTATTTCTTAAGTGTCTAAATTTTATTTCTTAACCTATTTTGATTTGAGTTATGTATTATTTAGAGTACATAATTAGGAGTAAAGTTTTTTTGAAAATGTCCTATGAATTCTTCTCATACTTATGAATTAGTTTTTCTTGGGATTAGCAAAAGCGCTAAAGTGTAAAAAGCCCAATTTGTTGGGTTTTCATCTCGTAAAATTGCTTAATTATGAGGGTATTTAATAGTACAATATTTATACATATTTTAGTATAATATTTATTATTAAATAAATTAACTTTTGTTTTATTTTATCATAATTATAGTCTAATTCCCTTCTTTTCATATTTTTAGGTATAATTGGGCTTCAAATAGCGTCTTTATGCCCATGGCCTTGATCGGGAGGCATTTTATAGAAAATTAACATTTTGACCCGCAGATAGTTGAATTTTAAATGACCTTAACTTTTAATCCAGGAAGAGTTATGGGACATGCGACCAGTCATCGAAAAAAGGACGATGTCATCTACAATTTGGTTAAGTTTACAAAGTACATTCCCCTATGTCATGCCCGTGACATGGGCATGACATAGGGGCGTGTACCAATTTTTTTTAATTTCACCCAAATGCTTCCTGGAGTAATTTTAAACTTTTTCTCAGTACACACCCCCATGGCACGGGTATGAACAAGGGCATAACCTTCCTGTAAACTTTTGAATTAATGCCTAATTACACCATTTTCTACCGTTTGCTGACCCAGTCAAGACACACCTAGGTCATGAGCATGACTTAGGGGTATGTATAAAAAAAATTACTGATTTTGGTCGGTTTTCTCCAAATGTTTCTGGGTTTTCCAAATAGAGTTTTGTACCGTATACACCCCATGCCAAGGACGCAACCATGAGGCATGACTTATAGAGAATTGTTTTTATAACTTAATGTTATTGCCAAGGAGTCTATAATCCAATCCCAGCTTTAGATTGGGTTATTTCTACTTCAATTTCTATAATTTTTTTCTTGTATTTTTACTTTATGTTTTGCAATTTCAATTCCTAGTGTAGCTCTTATTTCATGCACTTGTAATTTCATTTCCTAGATATAAAATTATCTTTCTTTTTTTCATGAGCAGCTAATCTTTTAGCATTTGATCGAATTTATGCTTAAGTATTTTATTTTGTTATCTTTCTTTCATAGCTTTTGATTTAGAAAATTATGATTCACCTTTGATTTTATTTTATTGATTTCACATTTCTGGTATATGTAAATCAAGTGTAGATCCATATCCTAGTTGGTCGAGAGACCCATGAATATGTGTAGATCTCTCATAGGTGAAAGGAATTGAGTGTACTACTCGAGAGAGGATGACATAAATCTTCAAGATTAGTGTCAAATCTAATAGTGGTGTTCAACGCCTAAAGTAAGCTTAGGGGTTCTGACTGGCCGAGGGGTAATAATCGATCAACCTAAGGTTAATTATTAGCATATTCTCAAGAGAGGTGCTTTTATATTTTGGGAACCTCTACGGTCGAATTATTCTTGATCATTTCATATGAGTTTTAGTTTTACGATTTAATTTACTTAATAACGATTTCTGATCGAATGCACTTTTCATCCTTTTCTCTTAAAATTATTTCGATTCCCCTTTTATTATTGAGATAAAATAATATTAATTTGTGTGAGTAGAAGTAGTCAGTAGCATGAAAAAATACGACACTTGATATTTTATTTCTTAAATATCTTATACTATGAACGATTAGTGCTCTTGCCTATAGTTCTTAGAATTTGGAGATATATTTAATCCTAAATTTTACCCATCACTTTGCAACTATTTAGATCTTTGTGATTAATGTGTTAACCTTTATTTGATCAACCTTGCTCTGATACCAATTGAAAATGTGAATAATTATAGGAATCCTCTAAGAATTCTCTAGGGGGAGTGCGGATAGAGATTTAAAATACTTATTAAAATAATTTTAGTTAGTTTAGGATTTGTAGCACACAATGATTTCAGACCAGGAGTTATTTATAGTACAACATAATACAATAATAAAGTAAGAAATAAAAACAAAAAACATAGAAAACACCAAACCTATAGTGGTTCCCCAAATTCTAGGTACATCCACTCTTCTACCACCTTAAAAATAATACACTATCCCAATGCCTTAGTTTTTTTTATAAGAAGAGTCATAGAACCAACAACTAGATCTTTTGGTAAGGAGATCTTAATCCACTCTCAACTAAGTCTTTTGATAAGGAGACTCTTAGAACCATAACCTAAATCCTTTGAAGAAGGATTCTAAAAACTCTTTACTCAATACAAAAGAGATAGAAAGAGATTGAGAGAAGGTTGAGAAGAAGAATTCTTCAAGATGAGTCCTATCTGTAGTAATCTGAGGACTATTCAGTACTAAGTTTTCTGATCCTTCAATATGATGAACTATTTTTTGATAGAAGATTTGGGGGGGGGGGTTATAAGCTTGTGATCAGGCGATCTTCTCTAAATATTCTAGTTGATTTTTGGTTTCAGCACTGGCAGAGAAGAATGAGTATTGAGAGGATGAAGAACAGTCAGATATCAATCTCTATTCTTATTATGTATATGCATGTGTGTTTTGCATTCCCTTATTTGATTATATTACCTCTGAATTACTTTGAATTGTCCCATTTATGACATAAAGTCTTTAAAAGGAATGATGACATACTCTTCAAAAATATTATTCCATCAATCTCATTTTATTCTCCAAAAACTATATATAAAATTATATCTAAATCTGATAGAGAAATATTTTCTTTAGTTTATCTCCTAATGGTTAGAATTGTTTGAATAAATTCCATGGAAGTTCCTTATATTGAGCCTGAAAATTTTTTTCTGAAAAGTTTCATTCTAGACTGTACTCAACGCTATGTCAACTTCATGTAAGAGTAACATTGACTTCTTGCTCCTATATAGAATAAGTCTGTAGTTAAAGTTGCGTCGATATCTTATTAACATATGCGCCAAATTTAATCTTAAAATAGCGTCTATTTCAATATATATAGTTGCTATGAATTCTTATCGAAGTAACATTGATACCTAGTCAACATTCAGTTGACTTCTAGTCGATGCAAGATTACTTTTCTTGATTTTCTTATTTAATTCAGAGTGCTTAGTTCATGTTTTTGACTCTATTACCTTCCTAGACTCTTATGACCAAATTATACTATCTATAGAACATAAGTAATTAACCTGGCGTGTAAAATCACTTTAATATAATTTGTTAAGTTAAATCATCAAGGTTTTTCCCAACAGGGTCCAACTTATCTAGGTGACCTCAAAGGTTGAGTTCCTAGAGGCATAAGGTTGTCATACACCATATGATGGATGCGAATAAAGAGTCATTCATCAACCATATAAGAATTACATGATGATGCAATTGGCAATGGTTGCCTACCTAAGAAACTACATTATGTGTGATCAACCAATACTGACTTATAATGTCAGTGAAATATGGATCTTGTCCACTAGAGAGTAGCTCATATAAATTCTTTGAATTGTTATTGAGGGTTATTAATTTGATTAAAATAGTGGGAGTCTTTAATTAAAGTCCATATTAAAATTAAATGTATTTTGAGATATAGAACTAAAACTATTTTGCATAATTTTTTTTAGAATTTCGCATTCCACCTTGTCCCTTAGAGCCTTCCTTGAGAAGATAAGCTCAATAGGAGTAATTTTATTGACTTGGTATATGAACCTGAGAATTGTCCTTAGGCAAGAGCGTAAGCTCTATGTCTTTGAAGAAGATCCCCCCGAGGAGCTAGCCTCATCTACCTCTCATGCAGATAATGATGCTTATAAGAAGTATAAATACACCTCCTTAGATATTGAATGCCTCATGCCTGCTACCATGAACTCTGAGCTTTAGAAGCACCATGAGAACATGTGTGGTTATGAGATAATCTAACACCTTAAGAAAAGGTTTCAATGGCAAGCTCAAAAAGAGTGGTTTGACATATCTAAGGTGTTGTTGTAGTGCAAGATGGGAGCTCACGACCTAATAAGGACTCATGTACCCATAGAGATTGGTTTGACATATCTCGGCATGGTGATAAATGCCGAGATAAATATGAAGAATACCAAGCCTAGTAGCCCTATATTGATGGTGCATAAAGGCAATGACAAGGTCAAGGGATCCAAAAAGACTAAGGTAGGACCTAAGTCATATCTTGATCCCAAATATTTTGCACTGAAAAGGAAGGGTTTGGAGAAGGAAGTGAAGTGCCACCATTATGGTAAGGTAGGGAATTGGAAGAGAAACTGTCCCCTCTATCTTAAGGATATGTAGTAGAAGAAGGGAAGCGTGACTTCTACTTTAGGTATTTATTTTATAGAAATAAACCTTTCTGCTCCTTCATCTTGGGTATTGGATATCAGATGTGATTCTAACATTTATACAAATGTGCAGGAACTGAGAAGGTGAACAATACCAGGTAAAGGAGAGGTAGACTTCCATGTTGGAAATAGAGCAAGAGTTACTGTCATTATTGTAGGAGTTTACCACCTTTCTTACCCACATGCTTGTAATTAAACTAGATAAATATTATATTATTTCATCCATAACTAGAAACATCATATCTATTTCATGCCTTGACAAGAAAGGATTTTCATTTATAATTAAGAATAATAATTATTCAATTTTTATGAATAATGCTTTTTATGGTGTAGCTCCACTATTTAATAGTTTATATATTTTGAACTAAGACCATCTGATCTATAATATAAAGAATACTAAAAGACTAAAAATGAATGAATCAAATCCTACATTCCTTTGATATTGTCATTTAGGATATATAAACAAGAAGCACATATTTAAGCTCCAAAAAGATGGATTATTAAACTCATTTGATTATGAATCATTTGAGAGATACAAGTCATGTTTATTAGGTAAGATGACCAAAGCCCCTTTCACTAGTCATACTGAGAGGGATAATGATCTTTTGGGTGTTGTACATAGTGATGCATGCAGACCCATGAGTTATACGACTAGAGGTGATTTTTACTACTTCATTATAATTACTGATAATTTTAGTAGAAATGGATATGTGTTTCTTATAAAGAATAAATCCTAAACTTTTGAAAAGTTCAAAAAGTTTAAGAATGAAGTAGAAAACCTGTTGGGAAAAAGGATAAAATAATTCCAATCTGATCGAGGTGACAAATATCTGAGTCATGAGATTCATGATTATTTGAAAGAGTGCGGTATTGCATCACAACTCACTCTACCTGGAACACCACTACATAATAGTGTTTTTGATTAGAGAAATCCTACTTTGTTAGATATGGTACAGTCAATGATGAGTCATTCAAATTTGCACGTTTCCTTTTGGGGATTTACTATAGAGACTGCTGCTTTCTCACTAAATTGCTCTTCAATAAAAAATAGTTATAAAGACACCATATGAGATATGGACTGAGAAGTATCTTAATATGTCTTTCATGAAGATTTAGGGCTATGAGGCATATGTGCGACATCAAATACCTTATAAGCTGTAACCCAAGTGAAGTATCTAGTTGCCTACCTAAATCACCTAGAGGGGGGTGAATAGGTGAGTTCTACGTCTTTTACGGAATAAAAACTTGAGAGTAATCTGCACAGAAAATAACTAAGCATAACCCAGATGACACAAGGAATTTATAGTGGTTCCCCAATCTTGGGTATGTCCACTCTCCACCTCGCCTATCTAGCACCACGGTTAGCCTTAGCTACTTCACTATATCTCTGATTGCAATAATCCTATAACTCAGAGCAATGCTCCTATAACTCGGAGATAACACACTCCAATAAACTCGATTCACAAACCGGATCTACTCACTTAATCCACAATCGGATCTACTCACTCGATCCACAAAAAGATCTATAAACTCGGAGACAAGGCTCCTACAAGGTTAAAATAATTGTTACGACAACAATAAAAACTTTATACTCTCAGATCTAAAATCTTCAAGGTTCTTCCTTCTTGAAAACTGAAAAACTCTGTGAAGAAGTTGAGGAAGAAATCCTGAGAAAATTTTGATCTAAAATGCTTAGGACCCGACACGATCAAGTAGATGTTTGAAGAACTTGAATCTATGATCTGTCGAATCTTTTCTTCTTGGAATCGCTGGATCGAGAGAGGAGCAATAATAAAGAACAACGATGATGACGCGACTTCTCCCGATTTGGAAATTTCGAATGCGATTATGAATAATGTTGTTATTAGTGTTATCTGTTCTTCTGAAAGGACATCTTTTAGAACCTCGTCTAACGGTCTGAAATCATTAAGGAAGGATCCATGTGGACCAATCATGAGGAACTTAGGTTATATTGAAATCCTGTCAGATAGTTTAAAAAGAATTTTTCTGCAACCCTATTTCTCGAGAAGACATATGATTTCTCGAGAAGGATTTACTTTCTCGAGAAATGGCATAGCCTTCTCGAGAAAATACTTAACGCAAATTCTTTGAATTTAAGGACTTATTCCTCAAGAAGGAACTTGACGTCTCGAGAAAACGTACTTAGCTTCTCGAGAAATAATTTTGACTTCTCGAGAACTGCTTTGCTTTCTCGAGAACTATACTCGGTTTCTCGAGAATTCTTCAGGGCTTTCTTGAGAAAAGGACTTGAAGATTGTTTCTGAGAATTTTCCAAGAAGTCTTAAGGTTTCTCCAGAACAGCTTTGCTTTCTCAAGAACTATACTTAGATTTCTTGAGAAATTCACTTCATCTTCTCGAGAAAGGTACTTAGAAAATTTTTCTTTGTAGAAAAACAACAACTCTTCCTTTCTTCCATTATTTTAGTACTTGAAAATGAAGTGCATCCCAATAGAGAGGTTACATACGAGTCAACACCATGGGTCACACAATGAGGGATTACATTGCATGGTCCTGTGTTTAGTGACTCGTTGTAAACTGACATTTGTCTACACTTAGTAATAATGACCTGCAAGCACTCAACTAAAGAATTACATCAAGTACATAATTAATTCAACTTAGTTCAAGAGTGACTTCACACAAATCTAGGTTATTGTAGATACAATACCCAAAAAATATCCCCCTATTTGTAGAAGTCAAAACCCTCTACACTAAGGTGAATTATATCAAGATAATCAAAGAATTAACTACCAAATAAAACAATATATGCAATGACTGTTAAAAGATAATTAGATCATAAAAATTCAAAATTTTATATATATAGAGAATTTCTCCATAGAAATGTCTAGGTCCACATAATTCCATAACACCGACAACCATAAATCCTTTGTACTATTACTGGTGTTGCCATTCCTTCTTCTCTTGTTGCCTTTTCTGGTAGTTGAAGGGCTTGGGATAGTATTTTGGAGGACGAGGAGGAGCATTAGGATTATTGCGGCCATATTCACGATCATGAATCCTTATTTTTGTCATAGATTTCTCATATAGCTCCTACTCCTTATGAATGTAATGATCATCCTTATTATCATGAAGTTCCACAACTAACTTCGGAGTGTATAGAATTAAAGATTTGGAGGTTGGACTCCAAATTTCAACAAATTCCCTTTCTTTCCTTTTGGCAGCTTCTTGACTTGGGATAGATCGGCTGGCTGAAGCACCATCACCATATTTTCTTTTCTTAGGCACTGACACCTCAGGAGATAGGTCCTGAGGTATCTCTGGCTAATCAGAAGTATAGACTTGAGAATAATTCACAAGAGGAACTCCATGCTATTCAGGTCTGGGAGAAAATGTAGGCTTATAGACATTTAGATCAAGATGATGAGGTGGAGCCTCATTTGGATTAACTTGAAACTCTTGAAAAATTTGATTGTGCATCCACACAGCAGTATCATAAGTATAAGTTTTTACACCCTTAATTTGTGTTTCTATATTTGTATTGATCTCTTTCAGTTGATTACCCCACCGAGTCTTCATTTCTTGAACTTTGCTTTCTAGATTTTCTTTCACCTTATCCTCCCCCTTTCTGACTTCTAGGGTTAGATCCTGTATGGCATCATCCTTGAATTTCCCGACCTCTTCATAGGTTTTGAAGTTAAGTTCTTTAGTTTTCTTCAGCAAGAGTATTTGATTGTTATCCACAATAATTGCCTGATCCATGACTTCACCAACACTAGTGATAGTGTGGTCCAAAGCCTTACCACCAATATTGAGAAGTTTTTTGAATTCATTTGTATTATTCTGAATCTCAGCAAATCCTCTGCTCATTTCTTTCTCAAGAGCAGTTACTCTCTCAGTTACATCTTTGAGAGACTTGTCAAAGTACTCTCTCTGCTTTTTAAACATAGAATCAATCTTACCCATCGGAATGACTACAGCTGGAGGAAGTGGAGGAGGTAGTGCTGGAGCTGTCCAAACTGGTAGTTCTTCAATAATAATTGAGTTTTTGCCTCTTTTGGCAGATTTCATCACATCCCCTTCCTCACCAAGAATGATAGGTAGAGAGAATTCTAAATTCCTGAGAGAAGGTTCTACAGGTTCTAGGGTAACTTCATCCTCATCAGAGAGCATAACCACATTCTCCCCCTTAATTTGTACCATGGGCTGAGAATCTTCTGGAATCTCTTTAGGAGAGATGAAAAGGGGTTCATTTAAAGTTAGAGCTTCTATCATTTTGTCAATACCAACTACAATAGAGGTGACTTGGGCATCCACTTGGGCATCACAAAGATTTTCCCGATCAGAGGAATAGTCAATATCCATACCTGAGCCACCATCATTCACAGAGGTGCTCTTCTCATCATCATACTGAGCTTTGTTTTCCTTTTCCACCAGCACATCATCAGTAAGAACTTTCTCTGTATCCTGATCTATAAGAACATTTGAATGAAACTCTGTGTCTGGTACCTTTACTTGCTGATCTTTCTCCTGAACTAAAGGAGCAGGCTCCCCCTCAACATTTGAAATAGATATGCCAATTGTATCAATATGAAGAGAAGATGGGGTCCTATACTCATCAACTACAGTCCTTGGAACTGCTGGAGCTTGGCCTGGCTGTTGAATTCTGATTTCCCATCTGTTGATGGATGAGAGAGAGACTTTCTTTAGGTGGTGAATGGACACACCTTTGGACAAGTCAAAAACTTCAGGGTGCACTTGATTCAGATATAGAGAGATGATCCTTGCAAAATTAGGTGCTTTCATGCTTCCCTTAATCTTTTTAAATAACATGTGTCCCCATTAGAACTTCTTGCGACACACTACATCAGTCATCATGCAGAAGAAGTCTGAGGAGATATATCTAATTGAACCTATCTTACAGAGGAGAACTTTTCCAAGAATGTTGGCCAAAAGCTTTCTTTCATCATTCATGTGCTGTCTGTTAATAGAGGTAGTGGATTGAGAGAGGCCACAAAATGAAAGAGCCCTGGAGTAATCCGGTTCTTCCAAGTAATCTTCCTCATCAATGGAGGGTAACCTCAGAAATTTTGTTAAGGAGGACAACTTCATCTTGATCTTCACATATTTGAGAGAGCTTTTCAATAATTTCCCACAACTTTTAAGCTTAGCATTTCTAAAGAACTCTTCAACTTCAGGAACTATAACTTTGTAGGTATGCTCGAGAATGAAAGAGAGGCCGACAGTTTCAAGAAGTAGAAGGACATTGTAGAAATTGTCGGAGATTTCTTCAATACCTGTGCGAACAAACTCACTACCAATGCCAATATTTGTAGTGGGCACCATCGATTGAAGAAGATGTGATATTTCAGGCTTTTTTGAGAAGAAACGACAGAGTTTACGAGAAGAGCAGCAGAGGCCTTCGACGGAACTCTAGGGTTTTTCTCGAGAATAGCTTTTTCAAAACTGGGGAATTGGACATTCTATGGAGTTTCTATTTATATAAAATTGAAATTCTTGAAGAATGAGGAAAAGCGTACCTGAATGTCGGTTGGAATTCTTCTCAAAAAGTTATGTTAGCCAATTATCCGAGAAATATAAGTTGATTTTCCGAGAAATGTAAGTTGATTTTCCGAGAAATATATGTTGATTTTCCAAGAACTCCATTAATTTTTTGAGAAATCCAGTAAGTTCTCGAGAAATCCATTAAGTTTTTGAGAAATCCATTAATTTTTTGAGAAATCCAGTTCTGAGCTTGACTTTATTGGAAGGTTTGCTGAGTAAGAATTCTCTTGGAATTTTCTGAGTGGTTGATTTCAGAATCTTCTATTGACTTCAAATGTGAACTTTTCAGGACTCCTTATTAAGCATACCAAGTTCTGTCTTGAAAAGAGAACTTAGCCTCGTCCAACGGCTTCGTAAAGATATCTACAACTTGCATATCTATTGGAACATACTGGAGGTTGATGTCCCCATTCTACGCATGCTCTCGGATGAAATGATATCTCAATTCGATGTGCTTTGTCTGGCTGTGAGAAACTAGAGTGTTGGAGATTGCTATAGCACTAGAGGAGTCAGAAAACATGGGGATGTCTCTGAACTTCAAGTTGTAGTCTTCAAATTGATTCTTTATCTAGATAAGTTGTACACAATAACTGCCTGTAGAAATATATTCTGACTCGGCGGTTGAGATTGCAACACAATTTTGTTTCTTGCTACTTCAAGATATGAGTCTTCTTCCTAAGAATTGGCAAGTCCTAGAAGTGCTCTTTCTGTCTTCTTTGCTACCTGCCAAGTCTACATCTGAAAATCCAATTAGTTCGTTATCATTACTTCTTGGGTACCATAAGCTAAGATTTGGTGTTCCCTTAAGGTATCTCAAAATCCACTTTGCAGCTGTGTAGTGAGATTCCTTAGAGTTCACCTGATATCTAGCACACACAAATGTTGAAAAATTTATGTCAGGCCTGCTAGCAGTAAGATAGAGCAAAGATCCAATTATGCTTTTGTACTTAGTTTCATCAAAAGGTTTGCCTTTCTCATCCTTGTCCAGAGACATAGCTGAACCCATTAGAGTCCTCATAGAGGTTGCATTCTCCATTCCAAATTTCTTTAGTAACTTCTTAATGAACATCATTTGAGAGATGAAAATTCCATCTTCAGATTGCTTCACCTGAAGTCCTAAGAAATACTTTAGCTCACCCATACTGATAATTTCAAACTTTCCTTGCATAAGTTTGGAAAACTTCTTGTAAAGGTTATCATCAGTAGAGCCAAAGATAATATCGTCGACATAGATTTGCACTAGTAAAATCTTTCCTTTTACTTCCCTAAAAAATAATGTCTTACCTATCTTTCCCCTTGTGAACTTGTTCTCAAGAAGAAAGTTAGACAACATTTCATACCAAGCTCGTGGAGCTTGTTTTAAACCATATAATGCTTTAAATAATAAATAAACATAATCAGGATGGTTAGGATCAATAAAACCTAGGGCTTGTTCCATATACACTTCTTCCTTCATTTTACCATTGAGGAAGGCCGACTTCACGTCCATTTGATAGACAATGAAACCCATGAGGGTAGCATATGCGAGGAACAACTTGATGGCTCTGAGTCTTGCCACTAGAGCATATATCTGATCAAAATCGATCCCTTCTTCTTGTCTATATCCCTTAGCTACAGGTCTGGCTTTGTTTTTGATGATGGTTCCATCTTCATCCAACTTTTTCCTGTAGACCCACTTTATTCCAATTACATTTTTGCCTTTGGGCCTTGGTACAAGCTTCCAGACTTGGCTGTGCTTGAACTGATTGAGTTCTTATTTCATTGTAACTATCCAAGATACGTCTTCATTTTATTCTTCAAATTTCTTTGGTTAAACCTGCGAGAGAAAACTCAAATGCATATTTTCATTAATAGTACCTCTTCGAGTTCTTACACCATCATGAGGATCTCCTATGATTTGATCAACTGGGTGATCCCACAAGTTTCTTAGCTTTAGGGTCCTTGCATTGTGATCTTCTTCTATTTCTGGAGTATCTTCCTCAACTTGGATAACTTCTTCATCTTGGTGATCTCCCACGCCAATTAAGGTTGGAGGAGTGATCTTGATAAACTTTTTAGCATTTTCTTCAACTTTCTCATCCAAGCTTAACTCTTTCAGCCTTGAACCTGCATCTTCAACGAAAACACTGGAAGATCTGCTTT
The DNA here is from genome assembly GCA_039513925.1 of Platanthera zijinensis. NCBI lineage: Eukaryota > Viridiplantae > Streptophyta > Magnoliopsida > Asparagales > Orchidaceae > Platanthera > Platanthera zijinensis. The sequence goes on along the minus strand of CM077080.1, from coordinate 95,222,071 downwards.
GTAGCATGCTCGTCTCATCAAATACAATGTTAATAGATTCTTCTACCACCAGGATTTTCTTATTAAAAATTCTATAAGCCTAACTATGGCTACTATAGCCTACGAAAATACCTTCAAAACATTTTTCTCCAAACTTTGTACGATGATATTTCCCATTATTAAGTACATAGCATTTGCTGCCAAAGATCCTGAAGTAGGACACAGTCAGTTTCCTACCTTTCAGTAGCTCATAGGGATTCTTACGATGACTCTTGTTGATCAATGCTCTGTTTTGCACGTGACAAGCTGTATTAATGGCCTCAACCCAGAAAAACTCTGGTATAGAGGAGTTAGTCATCATTATAGTATATGCCTCAATGAGTGTTCTATTCCTTCTCTCTGTAACTCTATTTTGATGTGGAGTACGTGGGGAGAAAAACTCGTGAAAGATACCTAGACTTCCACAAAATTCTGTCATGGCACCAGATGCAAATTCTATTCCATGATCACTTCTGATTCTGACCACTGAACGGTTTAATTCGTTCTGAATTTGCTTGACAAAATTCGTGAACACATCAAAAGTATCTAACTTTTGTTTCAGAAAGAACACCCAAGTAAAACGTGAATGCTCATCAATAATTTTCAGTGTGTATGAATTACCTCCTAAGCTACGAGCTTGCATTGGACAAATAAGTCTATGTGTAGTAAATACAAGCACCTTAAGGAATCTTTATCAGCAATACCCTTAAAGGTAGAGCCCATATCTGCTTGCCCATTTGGCATGCGTGACATTGACTCTCTTTAATGCACTTAATAGTCGGTGCATCACATGCTAGGTCTTGAGAAAATAACATATTAATAGTTTTGAAATTAATGTGTGCTAGTCTCTTGTGCCATTGTTCACAAAGAGATGCACTATCTTTTGCAACAAAACATACTGGGGTAGAAGAGTTTAAACATAGAAAATTAAGACAAAAAATATTTCGACTCCTAGTTCCTATTAATACCGTCTCCATAGTAGAGGCCGATTTTATCAGGCACTGATCCTTAGAGAAAATAGCAATGAAGCCTTTATCACATAACTGACTTATGCTAATCAGATTATGTTCTAATCCTTTCACATAAGCCACATCAGTGAATGATACTACACCATTAAAAATCATACCGTAGCCTTTTGTAATTCCTCGGCCAGAGCCACCAAAGTTAACATTTGGACCATCTTTGACTGGAGTATAATTTTGAAGTAGGCTTCTTGTCCTGGTCATATGCCGAGAGCATCCACTGTCTAAATACCAGATAGGCATTTTGTTGGCCTTTGGACATACCTGTAATTATAGATCATTTTACCTTAGGAACCCAATAAGATTTGGGTTCTTGGTTCCTTGTTAGCATACTCCCCCTGTGAGTGTTAACACTATGAGTGGTCTGTCTCGTATGATTAACTTGAGGAGTTTCAATGTTTCTGGGATTAAACCAGCAATCCACAGCAAAGTGATCAACTTTGCTGCAACACCAACAGTAAGACCTATTGTATCTTTTCCGAGTCTCCTGCTTGACCTTTTGAACGTGTGGTCTAGTAGGAGCGGCTAACTTGGAGGTAGAAGCCTCATGATGATAGCACTCACATGGATTCTTCTTCCCAAGTGTCTTTTGAACAACGGGTTTCACTATTAGAGCTTTCTTATCATTAGGACCATGAACAAAGGGACCATATATCCGTAGAGTGATCTCTTCATAAGGTACCTTAAAGACATTTGCACCGAAGTTTCGGGGATGAGTCCACTCCTTATAGTCCTTGACAGGTTCAAACTGAATTGGTCTTGTCAAGTGACCATAGGAGCTCTCAACATCAAATTTGTTAAAAGGAAAAATAACCTTCTTAAATGTAGTCTGACTGAGAGGACCCTTCCCTTTCTATTTGGCAATTGCTTTTATAGCAGCCTTATTTTTCCTTTTAGCCTTGGCCCTCCTGAAAGGTTTACTAGGAGCAGCAACATGACCTAAGCCAGCTCCTTTAGCCTGAGCAGAGAATTCAACAACAAGTGGAAGGATTGTCTTAGGCTTAGAGAAACTTTCAACAAGTCTCTTTTCAGCGACAAGCTGTCTTTCCAACTTCTCTATGATTTTCTCTTTTAGGTTAAGGATCCCGTGTGAAATGTTATTGTAATCAGCCAGGGTTTGGAGTTCCTCTCTGAGTGAGTTCATTCTTGTGACTTCCTACCTTAGAGTGATCTTCTCAGCATTAAGGGATTTGATCTCCTTGGCCTGAGTTCTAACAACTTTTCTACACCGGTCATAGACCTTGATTAGCTCTTTATACTAAGACATGAGTTTTGATTCATCATCAGAGGAACAGTCCTCATGAACAACGTCTTGAGCATCCGACTCTAAAAGAATGGTCTGAGAATTTACCTCCCCATGAAATTGGGGGTCAACTTCTTCTTTGTCGGAGTGAGCCATGAGCCCGAAGTAGGCTTCTTCATCCTCACTTGACTCGGATGAGTCAGTGTCACTGAAGCTCTTCTGCTTCTTTGCCATGAAGCTCTTCTCCTTCTTTTTGCCGTGACAGAACTTATGCTCTTTTCATATTTCACCCTCCTTCTTCTTATGAGGGCAGTCAGCGATCACGTGACCTGGCTTATTATAGTAATAACACACAATATCAGTAGAATTATGTTTGTTCTGTTTAGAATACCTGTCATTTGTGTAACTTTTTTTTATATGATCACCATCATGATGTGATCTTCTGTATGAGGTGTCTTTGCCTCTCATCTATTTCTTCTTATTGAGAAAATTCTTGAACTATCTGGAGAGAAGAGAGAACACTCCATCAGATAACTCTGAGCCCGAGGTGCTTGGCTCTGAGTCTTCTTCTTCACTTTCTTCCTGAGTGGGAGTAGGAGATGCTACTTTAGCTTTTCTTGAGCAATCTACCTTCAGTGCAACAGACTTATCCTTTGATGAAGATCAGCTGCCCTCTTCTTCAGCTTTTCTGGAGTTGATTTGAAGCTCATAGGACATAAGCTTCCCGAAGAGGTTCTGGGGGTCAGTGTTAGCCAGTCTCCCAAACTCCCTAATAACACAAATCTTATTGTCCCATTCCTTAGTTAAGGATCTTAAGAACTTGTCATTTAGTTCTCCATTTGTGAAAACCCAGTCGTAGTTCTTTAGGCCATTGACGATCTTAAAGAAGTTCTCATATGTATCAACTATTGTGTCCTTGGGGCCTTGCTTGAAGGCCTCATACTTCTGGTTTAGAAGAGATCTTCTGTCATCCCTTACTTTTTATGTTCTTTCCATCATGAAGATTAGAGACTACCATATTTCCCTGGAGGATTGGTAGTGTATCAAGTTCTGCAACATCAAATCATCGACTACACTTACGATGATATTCTTTGCTTTCTTGTCTAGAGAGATAAGGGCAATCTCATCTTTGTCGAGATCCATTAGTTTCTTCGGTACCTTCTTGGATGGATGGATAGTGGAAGCTATCATGGGAACATGAAGGCCTTCTTCCACTATCATGAATATACGAGGATCAACAGCTTCCATGAAGAATCTAACTCTCTCATTCCACAAGGGAAAGTTAGCCTTGGTGCACACTGGAATCTTTGCAACATCCTTTGATCTGTCCATGCTTGATAATCTCTACGATAACTAGAAGTAGATCTGTTCAAGGTGTGAACCTTTTTGTGAACAACCTCCCTCTGATACTAATTGAAGTATCTAGTTGCCAACCTAAATCACCTAGAGGGGGTGAATTTGTGAGTTCTGCGTATTTTGCGGAATAAAAACTTGAGATAAATCGACACAGAAAATAACCAATCATAACCCATATGACACAAGGAATTTATAGTGGTTCCCCAATCTTCGGTACATCCACTCTTCACCTCGCCTATCTAGCACCACGACTAGCCTCAACTACTTCACTAAATCTTGGATTGCAATAATCCTATAACTCGGAGCAACACTCCTATAACTCAGAGATAACACACTCCTACAAACTCGATCCACAAACTGGATATACTCACTCGATCCACAACCGAATCTACTCACTCGATCCACAAACAGATCTACAAACTCGGTGACAAGGCTCCTACAAGAGTTAAAATAATTGTTACAACAACAATAAAAACTTTATACTCTCAAATATGAAATCTTCAAGGTTCTTCCTTCTTGAAAATTAAAAAACTCTATGAAGAAGGTTAGGAAGAAATCCCAAGAAAACTTTGGTCTGAAATGCTTAGGACCCTACACGATCAAGTAGATGTTTGAATAACTTGAATCTATGATCTATCAAATCTTTTCTTCTTGGAATCGCCTGATCGAGAGAGGAGCGACAATGAAGAACAACGATGACAACACGGCTTCTCCCGATCTGGAAATTTTGAATGCGATTCTGAATAATGTTGTTATTAGTGTTACTAATTTTTTTTGAAAGGACTTCTTATAGAACCTCGTCTAACGGTCTGAAATCATTAAGGAAGGATCCATATGGACCAATCATGAGGAACTTAGGTTATATCAAAATCTTGTCAGACAGTTTAAAAAGAAGTTTTATGTAACCCTATTTCTCGAGAAGACATATGATTTCTCGAGAAATGGCATAGCTTTCTCGAGAAAATACTTAATGCAAATTCTTTGAACTTAAGGGCTGATTTCTCGAGAAGGAACTTAATGTCTCGAGAAAATGAACTTAGCTTCTTGAGAAATAATTTTGACTTCTCGAGAACTGCTTTGCTTTCTCGAGAAATATACTCGGCTTCTCGAGAATTCTTTAGGGCTTTCTCGAGAAAAGGACTTAAAGATTATTTCTAAGAAGTTTCCTAGAAGTCTTGAGGTTTCTCGAGAACAGCTTTGCTTTCTCGAGAACTATACTTAGACTTCTCGAGAAATTCACTTCTTCTTCTCGAGAAAGATACTTAGAAATTTTTTCTTTGAAAAAATAATTCTTCTTTGTTGAAAAACAACAACTCTTCCTTTGTTCAATTTCTTTAGTACTTGAAAATGAAGTGCATTCCAATAGAGAGGTTAGACATGAGTTAACACCATGGGCATACAATGAGGGATTACATTGCATGGTCCTGTGTTTAGTGACTTATTGTAAACTGACATTAATCTACACTTAGCAATAATGATCTGCAAGCACTCAACTAAAGAATAACATCAAATATATAATTAATTCAACTTAGTTCAAGAGTGTCTTCACACAAATCTAGGTTATTGTAGATACAATACCCAACTCCAAGTTAGATAAATTTTATCTTGTGGGGTTTCCTTTGGAAACTTATTGGAACTATTTTTACCTGCCATTTGAGGGCAAAGTGTTTGTTGCGTGGACTGATGTATTTTTAGAGAAAGAGTTTTTATCAAGAAAGACTGCAAAGGTTGAACTTGAAGAAGTACACGAACCATAAACAGACAATGATCTAGAATTGGAGCCTGAGCAAAGACTACAAGTTGTTATAACTAGAGAGCCTACTCATGAAACACAAGTCCTACATAGATCGAGTAGACCAAGATTTGAGCCTGAGAGATATGGATTTCTCGTGTATCAAATATGTAATGTATTGCTTATGGATCATTATGATGAGTCTGTGACCTAGTAATAAGATATGAGTGGACCAGACTCTAAGAAGTGGCTTGAGGCCATGAAATCTGAAATGGACTCCATGTATGCAAACCAAGTGTTGACTTGGTGGAACTACCTAAAGTGGTACGACCCATAGAGTGTAAGTGGGTCTTCAAGAAGAAGACTGTCATAGATGGGAATGTACAAATATTCAAAGGGTGACTAGTGTCTTAAGGATTCAAGCAAATTCATGATGTCGACTATGATGAGATTGTTTCCCCTATTGCTATGAAAAATTCCACTAGAATTCTGCTTGCCATTACTGTGTATTATGACTATGAGATCTAACAAATGGATGTCAAAATGACTTTCTTCAATGAAAACCTCCTTGAGAAAGTGTACATGGCACAACCTGAGTGTTTTGTATCTCCAAATGAAGACACTAAAATACGCAAGCTATAGAGATCCATTTATGGATTGAAACAAGCTTCTCGAAGTAAGAATATACATTTTGATGAGAGGATCAAAGAGTTTTGTTTCATCAAGAATGAAGATGAGCCTTGTGTTTAAAAGAGGATTAGTGGGAGCATTATTATTTTCCTAATTTTGTATATAGACGACATACTACTGATCGAGAATGACATTCCAACCCTACAAGCTATTATGAACAGGTTGGGGGACTGATTTTCAATAAAAAACTTTGGCAAAGCAACTTATATACTTGGTGTTAATATTTATAGATATAGATTGAAGAAGTTGCTGATTTTGACCAAGAGTACATACATTGAGAAAGTGTTGAAACGGTTCAACATTATTGAGTCAAAGAAGGGATTTTTACCTATGTGTCATGGTGTGAGTCTCTCTAAGGATCAATGTACAAAATATTTGGAAGATAAGGACCGCACGGAGTTTATTCCATATGTTTCGGAAATTGGGTCAGTCATGCATGTAATGTTATGTACTCAACCTGATGTCTCATATGCTTTGAGCATGACTAGCAGACATCCGTCTTATTCTAGTGATAATCACTAGAAAGCTGTCAAGAATATCCTAAAGTACTTGAGAAAGAATAAGGATGTATTCTTGGTAATTGGTGGAGAGGAAGAGCTTGTTACAAAGGGTTATACTGATGCTAGCTTCTAAACTGATAGAGATGACTCAAAGTCTCAGTCAAGTTTTGTGTTTTGCCTAAATGGAGGAGCTGTATGCTAGAAGAGTTTCAAGCAAGAGATAGATACTGATTCTACAACTGAGGCTAAGTATATCGCTGCTTTAAATGTGGCAAAGGAGGCTATGTGGATTAGGAAATTCATCGACGAGCTTGATGTTATTCCTAGCATTGTTGAACTAGTAATGTTTTACCGTGATAATGATGAGTCCGATTTATATAGTGTTTTTCGAACTCATCTGGGCTAGTTTTCACTCACCTGCACTTCACCTTTAGTTCATTATTTCTTTTATTTCACATTTCCACTATTATCACACGAAGTGCACTTTTTAGTCCATTATAGTGTGTAATTGCACACAATTTTGTCAGGGGTAAGCACTTGGTGCTCCCTATTATTTTTTATATTTATTTTCTTATTTTCTATGATTGCTGGAGGCCTATACCCCAATAATGGTTTTCCTATGTAGGTGAGTAGAGCCCCATTTTAGTCCAGATATTTCTAGTAAGAATCACGCAGTAGTGCATTTTTTTTCATGCGCGATTGATGCAACCGTTCGATGCCTACAACATTTTTTGGTGCTCTGCCCTGGGCCATGCAATTTTCTCATGCACGAGCTATTTTTCCTGTGCATAACCAAATCACACGACCTCCTCTATTAGTCAAAATATTTTTTGAAATTATTTCCCGTGTGTTTTCTTCACGCACGGTTGGATTCAACCATATACGAAGGAAAATGCACGATCTTTTTCTTCGCTTGGAAGTTGAGTGTTTTGTCTTTATCCATGCATTTTGTTCATGAACGAGCTGTTTGTCCTCGAGTGGTCAATATAGAATAGTCTATTTCTTATTCTAGGTTGGGCAATAATAAGAGGTAAGTATCACACGATCCACATGCGGTCATGTGTTCGACCGTGCGTGCCTTATTTTTTAATGTATTTTCTATAAATACTGCAGGTTTGCCCTAGTTTTGGGACCCATGTTCACTCCACCATCTTTCGCCGTAAGAGAGCGCCGACTCCAAGTTCTTCCAACCTTCATTAGGGATTATGCCCTAAGCCATCTCTATCATCCTTAAGCTTCAAGAAAGGAGATTCTAGCTCTACACTCTCCATCAAGCAAGGAGAAGCTTGCATTGGAAGAGATTAGGTGGTGAGATGAAGATGACAGGTCATTGGGAGGTAGTGATAGCCTTCTTTTAACTCGAATGTTGTTGAGGATCAAGTTTGGAAACGGATTGATAACTCGGCGATTCCTACTGAGAATCCCCAACGAGGCTTCAGATTTGGTCGATTTTTTGCTCTCTCCTTTTGTTTAATTGTTGTATGTAGTTATTATTCTCCATTATTTGATTATTTTGCACTCAAATCTTTGTTATTATAATTATATTTCATGTCTATGTGAAATTATTTATGTTTAATTTGCTTGATGTGCGCCGCCATATTCCATCCCGCCATCGTGAGTATTGTTATACTAGCAATTTATAGTGGCATGCGTAGCGAAGAGGTGCTTTCAACCCTCATTCCACTGGTGTGAACTATTCTATATGCTTTCCTACTCGTCCATCCGCCTTGCAAAGCAGTGCATAGCAGCCTGCATAGTTTCCATCCCGCCAAGCGAAGTAGTGCATAATGGCCTACATCAGAGTACTTAAATTAGTTTACTTTTATTTTATTTCTGCAATCCAAAGCCACTTTCATAACACTGACCTTGAGGAATTCAATCTCAAGTCCTCCTCGATAGATAATTCCACCTTACTGTGTTCCTTGTGAGATCGATACTTGGGAAAAATTTCTCCCATTTTATATTACTCGTGCGACCGGTACACTTGTCGTACGCGCATCAAGTTTTTGGCACCATTGTCGGGGAACATGGTCATGTGAGTTTTTGGAGTGGGAGTCAAGAGATAGAAGCTCTTCCTAATGTATTTACCATCCTTTTATTTTATTTCTTCATAATCCTTTTTGTATTTTTGATTATAGGTACTTGTAGTAAAGTTTTGTTAGGTGTAGTATTTTGCATAATTATTCTTTATGTGAATCATGGCATCTGCACACCATGTGGGCTAGTCTCAATATCTGATGCCTATGGTGTAGAGATATTTCCCACGCTAGTGATATATGCCCTACGGGAGATAGTGGGCATAATTTTCATGGTCAAGTGTATGGAGCACCTGTCTTATCGGGTCCTTCATACACCACACCCAAGTCTTATGGCTACTTGTCCTCATTGCTTCCACCATTTTTTTATTCCTCTCTGGCCCCACAAGGACTGAGGAGTAATACAAAATGGTTCTTGTTTTGTCATAGCATAGATCATGCCCTGAAGGATTGCATAAAATTTCAATGCCAATTGGACAAGGATGATGAGCCAGATATTCAGATCATCCCAACTCCCATTCCTGGCTGCACACCTTCTACCTTTAGATACATACTCATGTCACCTTATTATTTTGAAGGTCATGATGTGGATCTGTCTCTCAGAGTTGTGGCAGATCAATATTCCAATATGGCTAAGCCCGTCTCCTATGTACATTCATCATTACTTGGGGATTCAATTCTTTGCGAGGAAACAATGCTCGAATTTTATCCAAGCACTATTCCTCCCCCTTTTGTGCATTCTCCTACATTCATTTCTGATGGCATCATTGACGATTAGCCGCAAGATGAGCCTTTATAGGTACTTCAGGAGGACTTGGAGCATTGTGCTCAAGTCAATGCATCCACTTATATGAGGAGGTTGATTCCCCCTCTGTCTTGGAAGTTCCATCAATGACTTTCTCCTCCTGCTTCCTCCCTAAAGATGAAACCTTGCTCGACAAGGATATTTTTGGTGAGAAGAGTGAGGATCCTTCCTCCTCTTCTTACATTCTATTCCCTCTACCTGTGCGTAACATGTATTATTATTTAGGTAGAGGAGTAACTATTTTATCTCCGTATCAATACCAGTTACTGAAATGGATAATGGAATAGTTACCTGCTCACTTTTCTTTTCATAGACCTATAAGCTTGAACTATTAGAATAATTAATAAGTTGTGCTGGGAGGATAATAATCCCAGTAGTTATCTTAATTTTCATGTATTTCAGTTCAATCTTTCTATTTTTTTGTTTTTTCAGAGCTCACCCTTACAGGTTTTCAATTTGTGAAGGCAGTGTTTGTGATTCTTCGTATGGCTGCTTGGCCTTGGTTTGCACGCATCTTTTAGTATGATAATTTCTGAGCATTTGGTACTCTATTCCTCAGCTCCTTTATTTATTCTTATTACTCATCATTTGCTATGTTTGTTTAGATTGAGTCTGGTGGAGAGCTCTTGTATTCATACCCACTCACATGCACTATTGCATAACATACTAGAAGTTTTTTACTTCAGTTATTCTGTTGCATTTTCATTACACACCAAAACACCCACTAGAGCACGTGCTTAGCTGCTAGTGCATTTCGAGTTAAATTCGTCACTTTTGTGTGATTTGGGAAAAACTCAATGTTAGCTTAGGATTGTGAGATAGAGTAAAATGTTGACTCCTATAGTGCTCCTAGTCCGGTGCTCACGTATCGTATAGAAATTGCAGTAGAATTAATTTTTCTTTATGCTTATAGTTTAATACTTTTTCTAGTTGCATAAATAATGTTTATTGAATTCAAAAATTGGTGAATACGGTGTGAATTCGATGGTAGTATAGGGATGTGTATAGACAGTTGTAAGCCTCATATTACTCGAGTCAGGAGGAAGGATGATTTCATTCGGTGGCTAAGAACTTGCCCCACCTACTCTCAAAGCATGAGTACACGGTTAGTCAAGCATGCAAGTGTGATGTAGGTAACAATTTTGGCCCGATTGAGCCTTTGTACTGCTCCTATCGCTCTATCCTCTCCAACCCCTTTGCGCCGACACCCTTTTTGATTCAGCTCCACCAGTATCTCGTAAAAGTTAAAAATCCCACCTTAGTCGTACGCCCAAATTTGAGCTCTAGTTTGTATTTCATCTTTTAGATTAGGGTGTTGATGTGGTGATTATGTTGAAATATGTGGAAGTGCTCCATTGAATATATTGCTGAAAAATTGTTGCGGAAAAGAAGAAAATAAGAAAAGAAAAATAAAATAAAATTGAAAATATTTGAAAAGAAAAGGAAATGAGAAAAAAAGAAAAAGTTAAAGCAAAAATCTTTATGTGATGTTTTATGTTGGGAGTAGGCGGTGCACACACCCATGTCATCAAGTTTAAGTCTGGGGGTGTGGTGCACCCATGAGTTTGCTTGGTGTGAGGATAGTTTTTGTTGTGCTAGATTATTTGGGTTAGGTGTGTAACCATTGTGTTTATCATTGTATACCCACCTAAACCCAAGCCCCATGTTAAACCTAAAGTCCCACTGATTCATGCTTTGAGTAAAATAATTGTCGTGGAGAGAGTGTGGAAGGGCAAGCTTAAGGTCACCAACATTGATGGATTTATTTGGAGGTTTTCCCGAGCCCTGATCTTTGGCGATGCTCACCTCATCGATCAATCTACTTTCTCCCTATCCGTGACTAGATGATTCATCGTGATTCTCTTTTTAAATATATATAATATATAGATATGCTTTTAGGAAATTATAAACTAGTTTCCATAATTAAGAATTCTTTCTACCGTGTTTCTATGTATGTGAGCATGCAACTTTGCATGGTATTCCTCCCTTGAAATTTCTTTGCTAGCTATTTATTTTTCTCATACACAAGAGGGATGGTTTGCTTGGGATGAGCAAACAATTTAGTCTGGGGGTGTGATGAGTCCAATTTATATAGTGTTTTTTAGACTCATCTATGCTAGTTTTCACTAACTTGCACTTCACCTTTAGTTCATTATTGCTTGTATTTCACATGTTCACTATTCTCACATAAAGTGCACTTTTTATTCCATTGTGGTGTGCAATTGCACACTATTTTTTTGGGGGTAAGCACTTAGTGCTCCCCATTATTTTTATATTTATTTTGTAGTTTTCTGTGAATGCTAGAGGCCTGTACACCAGCTGTAGTTTTCCTATGCAGATGGGCAGAGCTCCATCTCAATCTAGATCTTTCTTGTAAGAATTGTATGGTCGTGCATTTTATTCACGTGTGATTGATGCAACCATGTGATGCCTACATCACTTTTTGGTGCTCTGCCCCGGGCCGTGCGATTTGCTCGTGCACTGGCTGTTTTCCCCATACGTGACCAAATCACACAACCTACTTTTTTTGTCAAAATATTTTTTGAAATTATTACCCGTGCGTTTTCTTCACGCATGGCTGGATTCAACCACAGGCGAAGGGAAACACACGATCTTTCTCTTTACCTTGAAGTTGAGTTGTATCTGTACGTGTATTTTGTTCATGCACGAGCTGTTTTATTTGTGCATGGTCAATATCACATGGTCTGTTTCTTCTTACAGGTTGGGCAATCCTGCAAGGTAAATATCGTACTATTCGCGCACGGTCATGCATTCGACTACCCGTGCCTTATTTTCTGAAGCGTTTTCTATAAATACCATAGGTTTGCCCTAGTTTCGGGATCCATCTTCACTCTGCCATCTTCCTCTGCAAGAGAGCTCCAACTCCATGTTCTTCCTACCTTCGTTAGGGATTATGCCCTAGGCCGCCTCCATCATCCTTAAGCTTCAAGAAAGGGGATTCTAGCTCTACACTCTCCATCAAACAAGGAGAAGCTTGCATCAGAAGAGATCAGGTCGTGAGATGAAGTATATGGGTCATTGGAAGGTAGTGAAAACCTCCTATACCCCAAATGTTGTTAAGGACTGAGTTTTGACGCGGATTGACAACCCAAAAATTCCTACCGAGAATCCCCAATGAGGCTTTAGATTTGGTCGATTCTTTGCTCTCTCCTTTTGTTTTATGGTTTTATGTAGTTAGTATTCTCCATTATTTGATGATGTTGCACTCAAATATTTATTTTGATAGTTATATTTCATGTTTATATGAATTATTTATGTTTGAGTTTCTTGAGGTGCGCCACCATATTCTATCTTGCTATCATGAGTGTTGTCGTACTAGCAATTACTAGTGGCTTGCATATCAAGAAGTGCTTTCGACCCTTATTCCGCTAGTGCAAACCATTCCATCTACTTGCCTACTCGTCCATCTGCCTTGCAAAGCAGTGTATAATGGCCTGCGTAATTTCCATCCTGCCAAGTGAAGCAGTGCATAGTGACCTGCATAGGAGTAGTTAAGTTAGGTCAGTTTTATTTTATTTCAGCAATCCAAAGCCCCTTCATAACCCTAACATTGAGGACTTCATCTGAAGTCCTTCCTAGAAAAAAACTCCACCTTACCGTGTTCCTTGTGAGATCGATACTTTGGAAACATTCACCCATTTTTTATTAATTGTGCGACTAGTCCACTTGCCGTGCCCACATCAGGCAATAATGATGCAATTGCATAGTATAAGGAACCTAGATCTCATCAGTTCTCTGAGCACATACTTTGGAAGTTCCATCTTCTTCGACAGATTATTGATCGAGGAGATATAAGCATATACAGAGTACCAATTGAGAAAAATATTGCGGATCCACTGACAAAGCCTCTTGCATAGAGAAAGTATGCTTGTCATACAAGATCAATGAGTATTAGATACCTAAATGATCAACTATAGAAGGAGTCTTGTGGATTGAATATTTGTCAGTTGTAATTCATATGATGAATAAAGTACCATGTATTTTATGTTTATGTTTATGATAAGTTTTTTTATTATGTCAATTCATTTTTATGTGATAGGTTAATTAACGTCATAAATGCCCTTAGAATCTTTACTTCCATATGAATTCAAGTGCGTGACTTTAATGTGAGAACATACGCTTATTAGAAGCATTATTCTTAAATGGTCCTTGGTCAAGGTATCATCTTAGAAATTAAGGGCAATAATGATAAATTAGGACTAGTATGTGCGTTGATTGATGACTGGTTCTCACAGGTAATGATATTGTGATATTAAGTCATCATATATGTACTTATTAGTGAACATGCTGTATTGAATAGACCAGCGTGAGACTACTTTTTGGATTGTTATGTGAATATTTCATAAGTAGGTCTCAAGTGACAATGGTGTTTGTAGTCCTTTGACCTGAAGTAATAACATTCATTAAGTGAGGAATATCATACTTTGATGACATTTAAAGTCTTCCTTGAGAAAAGTTGATGATAAAAGTGGTTATTGGGTGCGTTACGAATTATTTGGGTGTTTGTGTATGGGTAAAAATGAGATTTATCCTCTTATATGACAAGAGTTACATCCATGGGCCCCTTGATGGAATGAGATTAAGAAATGCATGGCCATGCTTGGTTGAGCATAAAAAAAAGCTAAACCGAAACCATACCATGCAATCCGATATTAGTTATCTTGAATGTTGATTCTATGGTATAGGCCACACCAAGCAAGATCGCCTGAACCTAAAAAAGCTCAAATGATAACTATGATCGCATAACTTAGATTAGAGGTAGTAATCATATGAGAGTACTCATAGTGTATGCCTCAAGAGAATAAAATCACATGGTTTTGGGTACTCATGAATGTGGTGTTGTGGAGTGATGTTATGTTAACCTAATGTATGGTTTCTTAAGAAGTGTTAGTGAACCTCTAAGTGAATGCAACCAACATCATTTTCATTCCTAGGCACGCCTTAAATTTATTCTCAATCTAGAAGATTGATTGTGCTTGAAACGTCACCCTGTGTATAGTTGTTGCACTTTATTTATGTTACTATATATTGCATGTTGCGGCTTGCTTGCAGGTGAGCTGTACCCCGCGTTAGAGTTTGCTAGGATGGCTAGGGGTGGGGGATGGGGTGGCATTATTATGCTATTTGTGGCCTGCTCATAATTGATAATCATTTACCTTATATTTGTGTTCAGTGTATGTGCTATTGGAGTTTTATGTGATCAAGAAGTAATCTAAGTTGTTAGTCTTGCTGCCAACATAATATGAGCTTATAAGGTCATGCATTATAATATGCAAAAATGGTTAAATTATTTTTGAGACTCTACTTGTATAGGATATGAGTGAAGAGCCAAGCTTAGAATGATTGGGAAAGTTTTAGTGTTAGTTAGATTCTATGTTATTATGATGAAATCGACTAGAGATCAAGCTGACATAATGTATATTGACTTGATAGTTTATCGAAAAAATTATGTCGATTGGATAATATTGACAAGACATCTAAATAATGCATATGTGCTGACTAGACAATATTGTCTAGATTGGTTATCGATATACTGTATTTCGGCTAGACCAATTCTATATCGACTAGACAATATCAATTAGACTATGTCTTTATCAACTAGACTGTGTCAGTTGGACATCAGCTTGATATTGTGTATATTGGCTTGACTGGGCACTTATATTTTGTCAACTGAAATGTTTATCGACTAGACCTCAAGCCGATTGACTTGATGATTTAATGATTTGAACATTGTCGACTTGAATATTAACCTGATACAATGCATATCTACTTGAAGTTGTCTAGACTTCTAGTCAATAAAATATATATCAACTAGACATCAAGTTGATATAGTGTAAGCCAACAAGACATCAAGTAGACATAGTGTATTTTGACTAGAATCCAAGTCGACATAGTGTATGTCGACTAGAGTATATATCAAAATAATGTATATTGACTATACATCTAGTCGATATAATGTATGATAGTTCAAGACAACCCAATCTACTAGAGAGGGTGGGGATGAATATGTGTTTTTATTTTATTTTTGTTTTTATTATATTCTAACAATTAATCTATCACAAAAAATTGGATCATCACAGAAAGCACACAAGCATGTATAGTGGTTCCCCAATTATAGGTACATCCACAACCCCCTCCACATATCTAGTAGTGTGCTAGACTAGGCCAACTTCTCCAATATCTTAGATCCAATAAATCTTACACCTTAGAGTCCCAAACTCCTACAACATTGGAACAATGACAAGTTTCCTACCTCATATCCACATTGGATGCTACACCTTGGAGTATCAACACTCCTACAACTCAGGAACTATAACAAGTTCCCTACCTTAAGTTCACCCTTGAACCCTACCTCAGATCTAATCACTAGATCCTACAACTCAAGCTTAGACAATTCCTACCTCAGATCTAAGGAGATCTTACAATAGTAGTGAGAATTAATAGTAATTATAATAATAAGAGACTCAATAAATGTTTGTTCATGAAAGCTTTGAGTCTTCTTGGCTTGGAAGAGAAAAACCCTTAATTAATAACAACAATTCTTCAATGAATCTTCTTTTTGAATATAAACTGCACTAAGTTTTAAGATTATAAGGCCTCTTTGCTCTTGAGTGATTGAGAGTAAAAAGATCTTGAGCACTCTTATGTGCATTTCATCTCCTGGAGATAGTCTTATTCTTAAGGTATGCTATTGGTGCTGCCGTCACTATTTTATTGATTTTGAATAGCAAGATTAGTGTTTACTTCACATCTCTTCTCCTTATGTAGATCTAATATAAGCAACGGTTGAGAACTTTAGAAAAATCATGTCAGAAGAATTTCTAGATAAGACTGATTTGACTTATGCTTTCAGCACATACGATAATTTGAACTTCCGTAATTTTGAAGTATCAAGATGCTAAATTGTCTTAATACGATGTTATTTCATCTCTTCATGATGCTACTAGTTCTTTTTTCACATAGCCAATTCTTTTGTCAAGATGTAAGTTTAATTAATGCGATGATAAAGCTATTTTCACGATGCTATATGACTTGGCAATTTTTCCTTCATCTGTGGAGAGAAACACAACGATATATGTAAAGTTATCCCTTGTCATGACGATATCGTTGTACTGTCTATCAACATAATGATATTCTTATTTTTACTAACATACTGCTATCTTCTATCATCACGATGTTCTCATCGTGTATTATCCATTAACACGACAATATATTGACTTTTGCTTAACACAACGCTAATGTCGTGTGTTTATTATCTACATGACGATATTATACTTAGATTATTTTTGGGAGCCAATTAAACATTCCTTTATTCTTTTACTATTCTTCTGACTTAGACAAATTGAATTATGTGAATATGTAAAGGTCCTACACATGTTAAGCAAATGATCATCAAATACAAAATGTATTTATCATTGATTTGAGGTCTTCTTCAAATATAGAATATTGTGGGCAAAGTTCCCAACAATATCACCATATTTGAAGAAGTAAGAACCTCAATCAATGATAAAGTACCTACATAAAATAATAATAATGGTCAAGCACAGTAACTATATTTAATTAGCATTCATAATAATTATCAAGAAACATCCAGAATATCATATATGCAAATGTGGTCAAATGGTTTTAACATTACAACAAAAGCTATATTTTTCCTTGGCCATTTGACCAGCCACATTATAAATCTTGTTTTACCCATCCTTTAGTACAATACCACCCCTAACTCTCTTAGCTTCCTTCTCATCAACTTTTGGTTTCTTTTGTTTCTGCCTTTGAAAGTAGCTATAGGGCTTTGAATGATATTTACCTGGCTCAAGTGCATCAAATGTAAGTTTTCCTGCCTTTTTATCTCTATTGAAGCCCTTTAATAATGCTTCTTGTTTCTCAAACTTGGTCCATTCCTAGGAGCTATACAACTTGCCTCTATTAGTGTTCTTAGTTTAGATCTGGTCCCAAGTAGCTAGAATGATCTGCCTTGATGGAGGACTCCACTACTCATAGTATGACTATCTTTCCATCTCCTCCCTATACCTTTTCTTTCTCAACTTGATTTCATCCTCTTCTGTAATAATTTCCTTTCCTTTATCATAGATAGTGTCATCTGTCCTTGCAGACCTTAGTTGTTGTATAGAAGGGTTGAATTGAGAACTGATAGTTGCAAGAGCAGGCATATATAAGTGATCATCATCTATAGGGTCATCATAGTTTATTGGGGGTAACCATAGTGTATCTTGTTAGGAATTTTGTCCTCAATGTTACAAGATTTGAAGAAGTACTTACAATAATGATAAGTACATATTATATATTGATAGTCAACTTCAATAGGCTAGGAGATAAGTTTAGAACAAAAGTGAACTTGCTCAAAACTAAGAAATGGTCTAAGTAAAGATAGTTGAAGTAAGAGTTTATACCGTTTTGATGTGTAAGGATCACACAATGACATCATTATGACAGAAGGCTTCACACAAAACTATCATTGTGCCAACAACAGAAGGAGCAAGATTCTTGCACTAAGTTTAAAATCATTTTGTGAGATGTCTTCATAAACCAATATCATCCTATTGGCAGATTATTATTTTGTTCTTCAAAAAGTCAGGATTTCAAATGATGGAGGTGCCAAAAGCAGGTGTTGCATCAATTCTTTCTGAAAGGTGATTAGAATTGATTTTTTTAATGTTTTGACTGTTAGAATAGTCAGAAGTATAATAGTATAAATGATGGACATCAAACCCTAGTTCTTCCCGAGAGAAAAACCTTGAGAACTTAGAAAAGCTCAGTTTGCCATCAAAAGTGATACAATAGTACAATCAAGTTTCTCTAGAGAAGAAGAAAAATTCAAGCTTCAATAAAAAGAAAGCTCTTACTCCTGAGATCAAGAAAACTTCCTTACACAAGGAAGTTCAGTACTATTCCTATTATAAAAAGCAAATTCATTGATTGATCTAGTGTTATTACTGAAGAGGGTTTTCGATACAAAAAGCATAAGAAGAATCAAGCTACAAAGTAATATCTTTTGTTGATTCAAGTTCTATAAAAACATTATTTACTATTACTGTGTAAGATCTCTTTGAGATCTGAGGGTTGGACTGTGTTGATATCCTTAGTGTAGGGCTGTATAGAAGGCTTAAGTGTAGGACTCTATTATGAATCTAAGGTAGGGTCTTTGGAAGACTTAAGGTAGTATTCAGTGGTTGAATCTAAGATATAGGAGTGTGTTCACTCTGAGGTTGGATCTAAGAAGAAGATCTGAGGTAGGGAACATGGTGTGTTCCTGAGCTGTAGGAGTCAAGGACTCTGAGGTGTAAGATAGTTGAATTTGATAAGTTGGAGGAGTTAGCTTAGTTTAGCACACTACTAGACAGATGGTGAGGGATAGTGGATGTACCTATAATATAGAGAACCAATATAAATCACTGTATACATTTCTATGCTGATTTTTTATTTGTGCTTACCATGGTTAATTAGTCTTAAAGTTTTAAGAAGACAAAATAAAACTTAGCACCTATTCATTACCTTCTATGTGTTTAGACTACCCTTAATCTTTCAAGTGTTATAAAAGGTAGGTTGGTTCAAAAAAGGCTTAATAGTCTGACCAAGTTCCCAAAGGTTATAGCTAGTTTATACACTATGATTTCTAATGAAGGCTATACAAATTAAGTCCCATAAAGCTTCCTATCTATAAAAAAGAGAATTTTGGCATCTGGAAGTAGAGGGTCAAATTATTTATAGAAGCTTATGACCCTAGGATATACATCACTATTGAGGAGGGACTATTCATTCCCATGAAGGCCTCCTCTATTAATTAAAATCAACAAGTAGCCAAGTTATATTCTGAAAAGACTAAAGATGAAGTTATTCTAGATACCATGAAAAAAATACCAAGAACATTATAGTAAGTGCCATAGATGACTCCACTTTCTAAAATCTAATCTACTGCCAAACAACTAAGGAATTATGGGATACATTAAATATGTATATGGAGAGCACTGAAGAGGTTATGGATGACATGAAATCCCTATTAAATCAAGAGTATGAAGCATTCAGGTAAGAGAAGAAATTTTCTTATTGCTGAATGTTATGAAAAATTCTTCAAAGTTGCCAATGAGTTGAAAACATATGGTAGAGTCTTCACAGATTATGAACTCAATGATAAATTCTTGAGGTCCCTAACTAGAGAATAAGACAACAAGATGTATCATAAGAAAGATGGGGAATCTGGCTAACATTCCTCCCCATACTCTATTTGGGAAACTATTATTCTATGAGATGCAACTTAATATAAGGAAGGAAGAGGATGTAGCTTCAATATCTCACTTCAAGTAGAAACCAGTGGCTTTTAATGTTGAAAGCATAAGAAGAAGCAATTACCTAAAAAATCCCTTCTCCTCCAAAAAGGGGTACTGACTAAAAAAACCTTTGAGCCCAGTACCTCAGAAGCTGAGATAATTGATAGGGAATTTAACATTCTCCAAGCTGTTCAAGAGGATGTCTAATAGGAGGAGGCAATAAAAGAACAAACTATATTTCTTATCCAGCTCCAAGAAGGAAAACAACAACTCAGACATATTCAAGAAGGACACCAAGGGGTACTGGTATGCTTCTAAATAGAACAAAAATATTAATTTTGACATCATCTGCGTAACACCTCCCCTATAATGACCATATAATATGGGTCCGGCCGGGGCCGCACAACATATAGACACCACAACTTTAGCATTATAAAGTGATATAAAAGAACAACGCATCTCAAAACTCAGAATACAAAATAGCGTAAACCCATAAACACTAGAAGTTATCCACTATCACAGGAGTTCGAAATGGCCTTAAGGCCTTACAACATACAAGTGTTCAAAAATTGAAACAACAACAAACAGAGCAATGTGTTTTAGCACTCCTAGGCTACCTTGGCATGCAAGCCGGATTACAGTTAATGGAGCAAAGCATTAAATAGAACATACGCAAATAAAAGAAGGTCCACTTCTTGAGGCTTAGTACTTTTTGGACGGCGAGCTTGCTCTCGCTTGCGATCCTTGCCCTATAAAAGTTTGTTATAACGTGGGTCAGCAAAGGCTGACCTCAACTGTGTAACCAACATATCTCCTCTTGGCCATCCCTAAAGGACCCAGGGGCACTCCATCACCTTGCAGGTAAGCACTTCGTATGAAAATGTATATATATATATATATATATATATATATATATATATATATATATATATATATATATATATATAAGAGAGAGAGAGAGAGAGAGAGTAAAGAAACAGGTTGGGATTTAGCAAACAACAAACATGTTTCTAGGTTGAGCATTAAATAAAAAAGGGGCCTATAATGTAGCATGTATGCAAACCTGGGTTTCACCCAAGGGACCCTATAGTGCATGAAACTAGAATATCATCACACATCATCGTATCACATCTCACAATTAATTCCATTTTCCCCTAATGACATTCAAGCCGCCAAACAGAACTCTTGCTTAGGCCCTACCAGCTCATGGTTCTCAAACCCGCGCTTGACTGCAAGCTCTGACTTTTCACATTATGATTCCATCACACAAATAAACCAATGATAAGAACCCTTGCTTGACCCCACTCGCTCGTAGGATTCATCACCCGGGCTTGTAAAAAGCTTGGCATTCTCGTCAGTTTCATAGAAGGGGACTTGTCTCTCTGGGACACTCTCCACACATTACTTGCACGTCACAGGCTAGCCAGCCGACCACCGAGACAAAGCCGTGCCTTCGCACATCAATCCATAAATATAGCCTTTCCCACCCTAATCCTCCATTCGTTCTTGTATGAAATAAGGGGGGACAAATATCACAAATGACATCTTTCCGCAAATAGATTTCTAGTAAAATCCTTAAGGATCTATATGTAACATCACCGAGTCAGACCAACGCTCGCGACTACAGCTTCACCCATAATGCATAATCCACTAAAGGAGCGGATTTATAATGCAACATCATGTCGGGGACATACACAATCAACCTGGTGGCTCCTCTTGAACCATGGAAACCCGAACCCCTCTCATTTGAAAGATTCGGTGACTACATGTTTGAAAGAAAACAAGATGAAACAGATGCTATACACACATCCTAAAAATTGAGGGGATAAGTTTCATTACCTTACGAATCCTCTTCCTCGCCACGAAGATCTCGATTAGCATGGATAAAAATGTGCGCCTTCAAGTCCTCTCCACGGATCTGGCTTTGGATCGACGAACGGAGCCTCGGAGATTCGCTAATGGTGGAGAAAGCACTTGTTCCTCCTCCTCCAAACCCTCTCTCCCAAACCCTAAATCCAACTCAAAAGAGAAGATCGAGGAAAAAACCCCTTTAGCCTACTTAAGCCTCTTGGATGGAGTTCCCTGGGCCATATGATGACATACTAAGAAGGATCAGATGGACTAAACTCAGCTCTTACGAAACTGCTCCGACATGCTACTGCCGGGCTGTAGCTACCTACCGTACTGCGATAACATCCTGAGCCGTCGTTCATAAATAATGCAGTACTACCGCCGGTGGTAGCAATACCGTTGCACGGTATCTCACTTAACACTTTCGTCTCGATACAATCTACTCGGTGAATTGGGCTACCTCCGAGCAATAATTAGATAGCGTCGCACTACCACTCAATGCTACCACTCGACGCCTACGCCTTCCACTCTATAACGCCCCTGATTTTCCAAGGTTTCTTTAAAAACCCTTTAGTGATGAATTTTGATGTTGGGGCATTACATTGATGCGTAGTTGGTGGGTACCATTGTCTGAGCGTGACTTTTGCTCGTTGGTATCCAAGGTTTTTGTTAGGAAGAATTAGCTTGGATAATTTCATCTGTGGTTTGATATTCCCTTGCGAGCTGGGGTTTATTTTGGAATAGGGTAGAGCGTTTTTGGGATATTTTATGTTTATATTTCGGGGAGTGTTTACCCGAGTGGTCTGTAAGACTAAGTCAAAAGCATCGTGTAGACTAAACTCGACGTCGAGTGAAGGTAATGCGTTGAGTAAAACTAATTGGCGTTGAGTGCGCTGAATGCACTCAACGCAGCGTTAAGTGTAGGCCAGGCATCGAGTTCACTCGCCGCATTTCCCGTGACTTTTTTCACCGATTCATCGTGTATCAAGTTGATGATTGTTATTAAGTGGAGTTCATCGTGTGTCTACTGATTTGTCGAGCATACTCGATGAATCAGTGTGGACTTAGAAATTTTTGCCGGATTAAGTTGAATTCGTCGAGTATGACTTAGAATGGCAATCACTTGGGAATTTTTATTCCTTTATGTCAAGGAGGGTTTCTGTATTCTGGTTGAGGTTATGCGTGTTTATGGATGTAATGTATGGCCCTTGGTTGGTAGTGGATAAAGGACCCCCAACCTAGTGCAAAATTATGAACCATTACACTGCTGGGCATGTTTTTGGTCTGTGTCTTGAGTTGGAAAATGTTTCCAGCACCACAACACCTTGTTAATATATATTTGGATTATTAGGTTGAGTTGGAAAATGTTTCCATAACCCCAGTGTCTTGTTGAGAAAATTGGACTGTCAGGTTATGTTGGACAATGTTGCCACCACCACAGTACCTTCTTGAAATATGTTGGGTCTGTAAGTTCGGGTTGGACAATGTGGCCACCTACTCAGGACCATTTCTTACCAAGTATTAATGATTCATATGAGTAGAATTATTAAGTCTCTTTCCCCATATTGTGTAAATATATGTTATTCTGCTTACTTTTGCAGATATTCTCGAAGCATGGCTTCGTTTCGCACTTGGTGCAATTTTCTTACTTTTGAACAAAATAAGTAAATCTTTTACCATTGTCATATGCTTAATTGCTAAGATTTGACAACTTCCTTATGTTTGGGTTGGTAACCCTTTATTCCATTTTGGTTTATTGCTAACCTTTTGATCTTTGATCACCACTAGTGTATTTCTTGCTGAGATGTTCTTTTCTTGTGAATGCCTTAGGTTTGGAGCAATAACCGGTTGAGCGACTAAGGTTGGTTTTAGTTTGTTTTTTTCAGCTATCATTTCCTCACCACTGTGAGGTAATTGTTGCTTATTTTATTTTAGTTCAGACATACATACTTTTAGTGGGTTCGTGTCAAGTTGTTGACGCCAACAAGATTTTGTAAAGTGTTAAGTACTTACTAGCTTCTAAGTCTGTTCATTTATGACTTGTTGGGTTTTACTTGCTCTCTGGGAAGGTTTTATGCTAGGATTGCATGTTAGTTACTTTAACTATAAAAAGTATCATTTTTACTATCTCATGCACATGCCATATTTTAAAAGCTAAAGTCAATATATCTTATTGAACGTACAAACTATTTTCTATACTTATACTAAATTTAGAGTCATGCATAACATTAGTTGTCCAATACAAATGTATATGCTCATGTAGGATGTTAACTGTAATGACCCAGGATTTGGCCTATAGCCCCCAATAGCATCGCTACCAGGCTGCATCCCAAGCACCCCAAGCACCCCAACCCCTCTCCAGCCCACTAGCGAGTTGTTGGTGGCCACGACCTCCCTTTGATGAGTGAACTTGACAGTTTAGTTGGGCCGTACGGGGACTTCCCAGGAGGTCACCCATCCCAATACTAATCTCGCCCAAGCACGCTTAACTATGGAGTTCCTTCACTTCTCATCACCAACTGAGCTGTGTAACACCCCAAATCCCAATTTGGAGTTCAGGCTAGGTGACACGGCCTAGGACACGGGCATGTCCCAAGGAGTGTCCAGCTCTGGATTCTTGAGTATGTCGCGAGTTCTCGACAAAAATGAAGTCGACGATTTTTGAGAGGCGACACGGCCTGGGACACGGGCGTGTCCTAATCGGGTTGGTAACCGGGCTGTATCAAGTGTGGTACACAGCCTGTGACACGGGCATGTCATAGGGGCATGTTTGGCATACGGCCAAGGACACGGGCGTGTGTCTTAGCCATGTCCTTGCCGGGAGTGTTGATCCTGTATTGATTGAGGGACACGCCCCTCAACACGGGTGTGTACCTCGTGACATGGGCATGTGAGGAGTTGACACGGGCGTGTTTAAGACCGTGTCCTGGTCTGGATAGAGTCAGTTCCTTAACCGCTTAGGGAACAAGGCTTGTGACACGGGCATATCACAAGCCGTGTCAGTCCAGGAAAAGTGATTCCAGGGCAGATCGTGGCCATTCATTTCCTTCCATTTCGATCCTGTGGTCCAAGATCCTTCATGTTGTTATAAGGCCGAGGAATGAGAGATAGAATTTCATTTCATATTGGCCATTCTCTTTCTAAAGAGAAGAGAGAGAGGAGAGCAAGGAAGGAAGAAGGAGAAGGATTCCGGCCGCTGGTGGAGCTTCATCGATCCAAATCGAGAGCCGAGTTCAGCGTTGTGGAGGCAAAGCTGCTACGGTGATTACCATCCGGCTAGTTTCTCAATGGCTCCAAAGCGATCATCAAGGGTAACAATCTCCTTCTTGGACAAGTGAAGTCATACTTTATGCATGTGTATGGGATCCTCCACCAAGAGGTGGAAAGCGTAAGCGATTTCAACGGTTGAGTCTCCATTTAGATCCGGAAGTGTGTAATACGAAATAGGCATGCTGTGTGAAGCCCATCTAGACGGGTAGTATAGATTGGTTATGCTGCGAACCAGAGAAGACTCCGTGTATAAAACAATTTGCTTGCAGAGATTGTGAGGACGCTTATGAATTACGGTAAGGAAGCTTTGTAAAGCTCCTTTGGTTATATGCTCAGCACGAGCTGTATGATGGATTGGAAAGTGACACTATGTGCATGTGTTGAGAGATGGATACGAGAACCTCTGAGTGGGTGGGCCACCCAACAAGTTCATTGGTAGGATTGTTATGAGCGAGCACCTCCGAGTGGGATAGGTGCGAGAGGTCTCCAACAGGGGTTTGACGGCTGATGTCCATTGCCAACAAGTTAAGAACCTCTGAGTGGGTGGGCCACCCAACAAGTTCAGTGGTAGGATCATTGTTCGCTGTCGTTTGGTAGCACTGCAAATGGGGAGGCTGCGGGCCTTCCCGGCATGTCAATCGATAATGATCAATGGTTGCCGTGAGGTGAACACCTTTAAGTGGGACGAGTGAGGATGTAAGACCCCCCCCCCCCCCGTTTTTTTCTTTTTCAACCACCGGGGTCTTAGGCCCAGAATCGCCGCTTTGCGGTGACACCTTCACGTCCTGAAGGGTCATCACCACAAGGCGCCGATTCTGCCAGCCAATTCGATCGCAGAAAGGTAGCACAATAATAGAAGTAAGAGCAATGCAGTCCACAATAATAAATCACATATATAGAGTAAAATCTCCATGAAGGGAGTGTCCACAGAAAACATCAGAGTACTATAAATGCGGGCTTATGCCCGATACATCATGTCCTCACTACAATATCACTCATGCGGAAGCGAAAACAGAAACTACTCAGAGTCGAGACTCACGGTCCCGGCTGTATGAACTCTGGAGCTAGACTGCCCCATCTCAGGCGCACCGATCTCTGGTGCTGCTCCTCCATGCTGGGCTCCACGATCCCCTAAATGATGCGGTTCGAAAACCGTTAGTCATAAAGACTAAGCCCTATCATCCCCTACCCCTTCTCCCATGGCTCCTAGGTACCGAGCGAAGAGGAAGAAAGGGAAGGACATGAAGGTAGAGATTAATCAAGAAACAGATGGCAGCAGAACTAGTCTAGCAATTCTATAATAGTATGACAGAAACAGAAAGTAAGAAAAGTAACCTTAACTTATGTGCTAAAACGCATAAGCCAAGGGATCTTCTGCAAGGCTCCCATCATATAGAGTGTCCCATACCACCTATACGTTGGGGTGTCGGTTATCAAACAACAGCATATGTTTATATATTGAAATTAACCATTGATTTATAAACTTGCCCACACAAGCTTATAGACCAAGGGGTCGTTTTGCAGGTCCTAATGTATAAGCGTCCCATACCACTTATACTTTAGGTGTCAGGGTTAAATGAATCGATTATGCTATGACATGCAAGTGGGTATGATGAAACATGCAAGTGCAACTCACACACCCGACTCTGTGCACACAGACCTTTAGTTCCCCCTTTCGGAGCCGTTACCTCCCATGATACCTCCGTAGTGGCGGACGGAAGCGGTGGGTTGGGCCTCGCCCACCTCAAAACTAGTAAAAGCACCACTAGTCTGACCTATCGTACGCCTCAACGCTTGGTGCACTAAGCGGACTCCTGCGTACTCTTGCCGGCTGGCGTACCGGACTTCTGTTGGCGAAGTGCTAACCACCCCGCCGAGTCAACGATATCGGTGTCGGTGCAATCGAACTCCCCGATATCGAAAAACCCACCACCTTAACTTTTCCTATTTTATGCACATGCAAGTTTTATCGTAAACACACAAAACCGAGCCGAAGCTCCCCGGACCAAAACGTCAGTCTCCGAACCAACCGAGCCGAAGCTCCCCGGACCCAAACGTCCGTCTCCAAACCTACCGAGCCGAAGCTCCCCGGACCCAAACGTCCGTCTCCAAACCAACCGAGCCGATGCTCTCATCAATCTTCCTGTGCCAACAGTGTTTGTGAAAAGTGCAGCCCTAGTTACTAAGTTACTCTTGTCGGTTTGTTATTATAGTTTACGTTAGCCCAGGACTGCCCCCGATATTCCCCGTGAAGGGCTCTCAAGGGGCACTAGGAACCGAGACGGCGACATTACGGCCCGAAGTTCCCTTTCGCAAGGCACTCATTGTTATTGGTTTATCTCCCTTAACCCGACTCCCTTCTCATATTACGATAGACTATCCTAGGGTGATTTTTAACCTTCCTCTCTTCGGGAAAAGACGATCTTTCGCCGAAACCCGAGCACCTCTTAACTCTAGCTATCACCACTTCTCACTACTCTTTATACCTTCCTATTGTGATTTCCTCCACCATTGCCCACCCAGACAATATGATTAACTCCAATGTCTTCCTCAGATCATGTCTTATTGCATTTCACAAATTGCTATATGCAGACCGACCTAGACTACATGTCGAACCGGTTATGCAATGATCCAATACTCATCCAAATTCCCTAAATTATTTACTGGAGACTTACCATGATATAAATGACCTAAATCCAGAAAATGGAAATTTTCATAATTTATTTGGCATGAAATTAAATTCCTCGAAAATCCCAAGGGCTACCGGTTTGAACATGAACTACCCTAAGTTCTCATGCAAGATGTCCAGAAAATTTATGACAAATAGTAGGTTATCTCAATAGGTTAAATCCAAAGTATCACAA
This sequence comes from Platanthera zijinensis, assembly GCA_039513925.1. Lineage (NCBI taxonomy): Eukaryota > Viridiplantae > Streptophyta > Magnoliopsida > Asparagales > Orchidaceae > Platanthera > Platanthera zijinensis. The sequence continues at coordinate 95,194,377 of CM077080.1, read as the reverse complement.
TTTTTCCTATCATCAAAAGGGCATTAAAACTATTTTAGAAATAATCTCTATCTTTTGTTATTTATGAATCAAGTACAGAAAATATTCTTCCAAAAATTACAAATAATTTATGACATGCAGATAAAGGCCTAAAATTAGCACTGGACCAGTTTCATAATTTTTCAGTAATAAAATCATCCCTAAATAATTTTTCAAGCATAGAACCCCTTTTTAACTTTTGTGAAGGAAGTACTGGATGTACTCAACTAAAAATTATATAAAAATTCAAGGATAATTATTCTGTTCTAAAATCTATATCTCCAAAATTTCATGAGATTTCAATGAACAAAGACTCCTAAATAATTAAATCATCATCTAAGGCCATAACAAGCTTTACAAATGAAGTGCTAGCAATAATCAACATAAAATTCCAGAAAAAATTGCTATAAGTTCTACCTGATCCAAAACTCACTCTACCCGAATTTCACAGTTTTTAAGTAAGGTTCAGTGACTGATTTTACCTATTTGATATTTTACCCTAAAACTAAGGTTAGGGTTTTAAGGTATCTACTTGTCTCCAAATTCCCCAAGATTACATCCGGACCATTCTTATCAAGCTTTTGTCAACTCTACAGAGTTTCAAGGCAAAACAAGAGCAATTGCCCTCATGTCCTTCACAACCCTCAAAACCCTTCATTTAGGGTTTGAGCTTGGATCCTAGGGTAAACCAACCCTAAACCTCACCGTTTTTCTCCAAGCAGGTTATAACACCCTTCTAAGTCAGAGATCAGAAAATCAGCCTCTGTTGAGGTGATTTGACCTTTCCAAACTCCTAGTGCACTTTTTACTAAAAGGTGTCTCACTAATGCGTAGTTAAGGGTAGAAGATTTCCTACCCAAAACTCCTCCAAATCAATTGGAATTTTGTACAGACCTAGGTTTTATAGCCAGGGACCACTCACCAAACTTTGGGAGGGTTTGGAGGTCGTTTGACCACTTAAATAAATTCCTCTAAGTTTATTAAATTGAAACAAAAACTTTAGGCAAAGTATCTCCAAAAATTTCCATTTTTGGTCTGCCTTTAGGTATTGTTAAGGCTAACCCCCTGCCCAAATTTCAGGTCATTTGAACAAGGTACGAAGAGTGGGCATCCGTTTTAATTTCTGCCCAACTCTAGGTACAACCCCCACTAAAACGGGTGTTGCGGCCGAACCGCTTACCCAAACGAGTTGAAACCAATTTTAGATTAATCTAGGCTCGAAGGGCTACGACTTTTGTGTCTGGTCACTTTTCCTAAAATGGCCTCTAAGTGCCTCGTTTTGCAGCATTAAAATGTGCCCATCCAAGTATAATTTCCTTACAAAATTATTTACATAATTTATACATTAAAAACAGTTTTTACTGTTCATCTTCTACAGAACCCGTAAACCAGACACAGAAAATCATATTTCCTGTAGCTCTTTCGCGCTCCGTCACCGGTCGTCCGGTCACTTCCCTGGCCAGCCACCACCACCACCGCCTCCGTTGAGGCGATGGCTATCGGTCGGCGGTGGTTTGGCCGCCGGAGGTGGTGGTTTCCGGCGAACTCAAGAATACACTTTTCATGGTTTTCCATGAAAACGAGAGATGGGTCCGGCTCCGTTGAGCGCGAACTTCCTTTCTAAGAATCCTAAGATCTACCCATGAAAGAGAAGAAGCAGAGGAGGACCTTATTCGCGGTTTGGAGGCAAGAAGAACGACGGGGTGCCATGGCGCGGTGGTGGCATTGCTGAACTTCTCCTACAGCAAGAACAAAGATCTGATCCATTTGATTGAGCGTGTAACCTTCTCCTCTTGCTCCAAGTGGGCTTTTATAAGTCAGCATGTGGGGAGGTGAAAGGGTAAAGCCTTAATGGTCATGAAGGCTCCTCCTAATAACATTTCGGTTACAGTGAAGGGATAAGAAACGGTGGAAGATGAACAGGTGTGTCCAGTTGGCGGTTTCCTATCGGACCACATCTTCCTCCTTTATTATATAATTACAGAAGGAAAAACGGCCTGTAATTACTCCTGGTGTAACTTCCCACACCAGCATTTATTACCACGCGTGTTAGAATAATTTCGGGCCTGAACCGTCGTTTTGGCCAATATCACGGGCGTGACACATAGGTCACAGGTGTGACAAGACCGGATAGCCAATTCTGGGTTCGACGATCGTCGAACTGAGATCGACGATCGTCGAAGGGTGGTCACGGGTGTGACACCTGGGTCACGGGCGTGACAGCCCCGGGTGGTTAATTCTGGGTCGACGATCGTCGAACTGAGATCGACGGTCGTCGAAGGGTGGTCACGCCCTAGGTCACGGGCGTGACAGGCCCGAGTTTTAATTTCGACGATCTCCTTACGGAGATTGACGATCGTCGAAGGAGTCACGTCCTAGGTTACGGGCATGACACCTTGGTCACGGGCGTGACATGCCTGGGCTGCAAGTTCGACGATTGTCTCACGGAGATCGACGATCGTCGAAGGAGTCACGCCCTAGGTCACGGGCGTGACACCTTGGTCACGGGTGTGACATGCCCGGGCAGCAAGTTCGACGATCGTCTCGCGGAGATCGACGATCGTCGAAGTAGTCACGCCCAAAGTCACGGGCGTGACGGGTCGGTCACGGGCGTGACCAACCCGTGACCCGAAACCTCGATCGATTTATTTCAAGTTTTTTGGGCTTCACAGGGTTCTGTCACGAACAACTGACTCCTAGGGGTCTAGCCGGAAATGGGATGTTACAGAGGATGTCTCCAGCACGTGTGTTATAGTAGACTAGTGCTCGGCCACCAAGTGGAGAACCTCTAATCGGTTGTGTACTAAGGATGTACCGGTACACTGTAAGCATGCCCTTGTTGATGCTGAACTGGATTGAGAAGGTTGAATTCCTTGTTGCTGCCATTTATAGGCCCTCGAAGGCCGTGCGAAGAATTGGATTTCATGTGTGGCCGACCTGCTTGCCGATGTATGAAACCACCTTTTGTAAAGAGAAACTTATAAGGCCTTAAGACCATGAGCGTTTGGGTTGTATACATTCCTGGTGTTATATATAAATGTGTTATTTATATATGTGTAGTGGACATTCGTTGAATGAGTTCTTATATACTTTAAACTTCAGCTAGAATGCTCTGAGTTAAGATGCGAGTAGAAAGTATTTTGGGTATTCACACGTGATTCCAACGTTTGTCTATGAAATATGGCGTGGGCCCCCGACCAGACCGTCTGTTATATTCCATGTAACGGATGGAGGCATTACAAAGTGGTATCATAGGATAGGGTTGAGTCGGGATAACATAATTGAACTCATGAATGTCCACTATGAATGCAATGCTTGTATTTGAGGAGCGTGAGATGAATGCGATGTGGCCGTGAGAGCCATTCATTGTGATTACGGAGCCTTGGTGGCAAGGGAAGGAGCATCGATCCCGCCGTTGAATATGTGTCTGACCCAAGGGCCATATAAGGTCGAGGAGCACTTTCGTGCATATGTTGAGTTGAGACAACATGTAGAGTTTGTGTTTGAAACCAAGGAGACGAAGACCAACATATTTTTCGATGGTCTGCGCGATGAACTACGATATGTATTGGGGGGTCCAAAGTTGCTTGGATTTGATGCCTTGGTAATGGCAGCTCGATTTTTGGAAATGGGCTTAAAGAAGTTTAGAGCGAGGCACGGTATCAATGTGCCAATCTTTGCCAATGTGTCAAAAGACTATGATCATACGTGGAATAAGCAGTTACATCTGTTGAAACCAACCACTTCTATCATTATGGGACCAAAGAAAAGGTGTGGTACACATATTTTATTTTTTTGTTGTAAGGTGGGGCATCGTGCCTGAAGATGCTATTATGGTACCATACCAAGGGCAAAGAAGGTTGAGACTGGAGCAATTGCAGGGAAAACTTCAACCGTTTATTACTCGTGTGGTATACGATCTTTGTTTTGCGCGTATAAACATGTTGTGATCGTGAATAAAGTGGTTGTTGGGTGTTGGCTTAAGATTTTATTGTCCTATGAACTGATCTTGGTATCACCGCTACGAGTGGATTGACATAACCATGGTGAAAAGAGAGATTATGGATAAAGCTTGTCCGTAAAGAGGATTATGCAGGACGCGGACGAGCGGAAATACTGTGAAGTAAAGAGTGTACTTTACTATTGTCGTGATATAATATATACATATTGTATGTATATCTGGTGATGTATTTGTTGAAAACACATGTGTTTGTGCGATGCCGTGGGGCGAGACAAGCTGCGACCTCTGAGCTCTAAACCCAGATCATTTTTTTTATATTGTAATGGAGTAGTTGTGTTGATATAATTGTTGCGCTAAATTTCGGGACGAAATTTCTGTAAGGAGGGAAGGGTTGTAACACCCCATATCCCAATTTGGAGTTCAGGCTGGGTGACACAGCCTGAGACTCTAGCGTGTCCCAGGGCGTGTCCAGCTCTAGATACTCGAGTGTGTAGCGAGTTCTCGACGAAAATGAAGTCGACGATTGTTGAGAGGTGACACGGCCTGAGACACGAGCGTGTCCTAGGGTGTATCCTGCTCGAGTTGGTAACCGGGCTGTGTCGAGTGTGGTACATGGCCTGTGATATGGGCGTGTCATAGGGGAGTGTTTGGCACACGACCAAGGACACCAGAATGTGTCTTAGCCGTGTCCTTGTTAGGAGTGTTTATCCCGTGTTGATTGAGGGGTACGCCCCTCAACACGGGCGTGTACCTCGTGACACAGGCGTGTCAGGAGTTGACACGGGCGTGTCTAATCTCGTGTCCTGGTCTGGATATAGTCAATTCCTTAACTGCTTACGGAACCCGGTTTGTGACACGGGCATGTTACCAGCCGTGTCAGCCCAGGAAAAGTGATTCAAGGGCAGATCGTGGCCATTCATTTCCTTCCATTTGGATCCTGTGGTCCATGATCCTTCCTGCTGTTATAAGGCCGAGGAATGAGAGATAGACTTTCATTTTATATTGGCCATTCTCTTTCTAAAGAGAAGAGAGAGAGGAGAGAAAGGAAGGAAGAAGGAGAAGGATTCCGACTGCCGGTGGAGCTTCATCGATCCAAATTGAGAGTGGAGTTTAGCATTGTGGAGGCAAAGCCGCTGCAGCGATTACCATCTGTCTAGTTTCTCCATTGATCCAAAGCGATCGTCAAGAGTAACGATCTCCTTCTTGGACAAGTGAAGTCCTACTTTATGAATATGCATGGGATCCTCCACCAAGAGGTTGAAAGCGTAAGCGATTCCAGCGGTTGAGTCAGAATTTAGATCTGGAAGTGTGTAGTATGGAATAGGCATGCTGTGTGAAGCCCATCTGGATGGGTAGTCTAGATAGGTGATGCTGCGAACCGTAGAAGACTCCATGTATAAAACAATTAGCTTGCGGAGAATGTGAGGACGCTTGTGAATTGTGGTAAGGAAGCTTTGTATAGATCCTTTGGTTGTATGCTCAGCACGAGCTGTATGATGGATTGGAAAGTGGCACTATGTGCCTGTGTTGAGAGATGGATATGAGAACCTCCGAGTGGGTGGGCCACCCAACAAGTTCAGTGATAGGATTGTTATGAGCGAGCACCTATGAGTGGGATGGGTGCGAGAGGTCTACAATAAGGGTTTGGCGGCTGATGCCCTTGACTAACAAGTTAAGAACCTCTGAGTGGGTGGGCCACCCAACAAGACCAGTGGTAGGATCGTTTTGAGTGGTCGTTTGGTAGCACTGCAAATGAAGGGTTGCGGGCCTTCCCGGCGTGCGATCGATAATACTCAATGGTTGTCATAAGGTGAACACCTCTAAGTGGGACGGACGAGGTTGTCTTCAGTATGTGTGTTATAGTAGAGTAGTGCTCGGCCACCAAGTGGAGAACCTCTAATCAGTGGTGTACTAAGGATGTACCGGTACACCGTAAGCGTGCCCTGAGTGCACGGAGTGTATGGAACGAAGGCCATCATTTGTGATGATATTGTGCATTGATATATATGTTGTGATTGGAATGCATGCAGGGAAGGAACCACTGTCCTATGTAAGGGGTAGGTTCGTTATAATTGGTCAGCTGAATGCTTACCATTGCTTTGTTTATCCCCCATGGGGTGGACGTCTGGTGGGCCAAAACCCGAACAGGCAAGCGTACCTGTCGAATTGTAGTACCAAGGTCGTATTTAAACACGGGGCTGTCAAGTACTCTTACTCACGCTTGAAGTATTATCCTACCGGAAAATAGTTGGATTTTTATAATTTTTTTAAATGGAAAGGAAGACAAATTACGAGACGAAAAACTTATAATAAAAAGCTAGCATTCGATCAATGATTCACCATGAAATTAGATGAGAGAGATAAAAAAATAAAGATAGTTTTAATTTTTGCAAACCATACTCGACCGTGACGGATCCGAAAATAAGACAAAATCTCGCTAGAGCATTAGGTCTCCTAACTTATAGACTCTTCGATCGAAATCTCTTTACAAACCAAAGAAGCCTAAAGTTGCATTATCGGGGTGATCCGCACTATTGGATTTGACTCCAATCCGGAGGATTTACGTCGTCCTATCTCTAGGATTGCGTTCAACTCCTTCCTTCTTTGAGTGATCTTTCAAATCATGAGCCTCTCGGCTACTATGAAATGAGAACAAGGCCTACTACCGTATACCGGAAATACGGAGTCGACGCAAAAATAAATCAAAGAAGGATCGAGCATGAAATGACAAAAATAAAACTAAGAAAGATAATAATCTCTCATCTCACTTCATGGATCCTCACGATCTAATGCTATAAGGAATTAGTTATGCATAATTGAAAGAGAAATAACAAAATGAAAAGAGAAGAACAATTGCATTATTATTAAAAAGGAAGGTGTACAATGCTAAAACAAAACAAACTTGAACGAAATTTTAAGACAACAATTAAAAATTACAACTAGAAGAAAAGACTAAGAAATGAGAATTACAATAATAGAAACTCTCTCACAAAGCACTCTCTTGCTTCAAGCCAAAAATCAACTCCTCCAAAGCATGGGATGTGGGTTCCTTTTATAGGCATGGAGGGAAGCATCTAGAAGAGGAGACCAAGGGGTGGCCGGCCACTTTGGGTGAGATGGTTCATGCATGGGTTTAAATGAAGGGAGAGAGGAGGGGCTTCATGCATTGTATAATAATAAATGGAGTGACAAATAAAAATGTAAAGTGGATAGGGGGAGTGAATGGAAACTTGTAGAATGGTGGAAAGAGGAGGGGCCGGCCACTTGCAAGGGGGAATTCATGCATGGTATTAAATGGAGGGGAGAGAAATGCATGCATGAATGATATTAAATGGGAGGAAAGAGAAAGGGAGATTCCATGCATTCATGAGTGAGGTGGCCGGCCATATGAGGGATGATTTCTTGGGCTCGGGTAGAGAGGAAAGGCTGCTCCATGATGGGCTTTGGTGGGCTTGGTTTGCTTGTGTTGGCTACTCCAAGTGGAAGGGCTGCTCCTTAATGGATTGAGGGGGCCGGGTAGGAGGAGTGTAGGCTCGGGTAGCTTCCAAAGGTGCATGGGCTGCTTGGTCTTCATGTAGGGGCTCGGGTAGCATCAAGTGGAGGGGGCCGGGCTGCATGGGGGGCTGCTTGGGCTGCATAGGGGCTCGGGTAGGCTTCATAGGCTGCTCCAAAGGTGGCCGGGCTGCTCCAATAGTGAAGTGGGCTGCACCTACAAAACAAAATAAAACACACATTAATTATAATAATAATAATACTACTAGTCATCAAGTCAAAACACATTACATAACTAAATCATTAGTTATAATAACAACACATAGATAATAACCAAACATAAATAAAATAAAACAAAATATGACATATAACATAAGTTTGTAATTTTTGTCAAACATAATATGAAATACACAAAATAAAACATAAGTTTATAATAATAAAAACATAACATAAAATAACAACAACCAAGCCTACAAAAGAATAAAATTAAAATGATATTTAGGAAATAAGCTACTAAATTACACCAAAAAAGGATGACTAAGACTAGTCATCAAACTCCCCCATACTTAGACATTTGCTTGCCCTCAAGCAAATAAAAATGAAAACTAGGGAAGAAAATAGAAAATAAACAAAGCTAGTTTAGGTTTCATAATTAAGAAAAACAAAACATGAAAAATTAAACTATCCTAATATTCATGTTATCAACTAGTGGGGTGAGAAGTGCGCAATAGAAAAATTGAAAGTGCAATCCTAAAAATCTCATTAAAACATAATAAAAGTCTACACATTTCTAAATCTTAAAATAAGGCATCCAAAATAAACGAAAATAAGGAAAACAAAAGTAGAAGTTCTAAATAAACGGCGCATTAACAAACTACTAGGTTGCTAGATAATCATTAACCCTAAAACACTCCAAGATAACCTCCAAAGAAATCCATCAATGATGGTGGCCATAGGCTTGTACGTTCACACTTTCTCCACTACGCGGATTTATATTCTAAGATCATTAGGACTTCTAATAGGCGTTAAGACTTGGTTTAGGTGAGTGATTAGGAAATGAAAACAAAGATAAACATGATGGCTTAAACACTAAACCAAGGGTGAGCTTAAAAATAAACAAAACATAAAAATTGAGAAATAACAAGTATGTCATTTCTCCAATATGAAACTACAAAAACAAGGCCATAAAAATTTTCTTTTCTAAACTTGGCCAACCATAAACTTTTTGCATTCATTTTTCCTTTTTGATTTTGTAATGATATATTTTTTTTTTCACTTTTTGAATAACAATCGATAAGGGAGCTCCAAAAATAAGCTTTATAATTGTCCTTTTCATTTTCAAAATAATATAGTACCCCTAAAAAATAATTTTTAAGCTCAAGATTATAGTGCAAAAATTAGGACGGGCATTTGGCTTTGGTGAACAAGATGAAATGAAAGGTGGAGCTAAAAACAATGAAAATAAGGAAAAGGCCCAAAATTGTTTTGCAAGGGTTATGTTTTCGGTGGGCAAGAAAAGCTCAAACTATTCAAATGGTGGCCTAAATCATTTCTAAAGAACATAAAAACGGCGCAAATGCTTCGAGAGTAGCTTGGTACAAGTTCTAGACACCAAGAAAGACTACCCCGCAAATGAAAAAGAACTAATGATACCTAGCAACCATTCGTAAGTAACTAACCGAATAAAAGATATAACTACGTATTGCTAGCTTATAACTTAAAAACCGGATGCCTATATTTAAGAAAAAGAAACTAGTAGAACTAAACTATGTTAAAATGATAGGTTTAGAAAACCATTTTCAAAGTAATCTATATAGAACTACAAAAACCGCATGGGCCTACACTTCACTAGAAGCAACATGAAAATAAAGATAGAAAATAATTTTAGGTTTTGTTTTTCAAATCGATTTTAAGCACAAAATTTTTTTTTTTTTTGATCTTTTTGTTTTTCTAATTTTTTTGGGTTTTATATTTTATAATTTTTTTGGATTTTTAGATTTTGATGACATACAATACTATACTAAAATAAAACATAATTTTTTTAAATAAGAAACAGAAAGAAAGGCAAAAAGAAACTAGACCCCCCCATGCTTAAATTCTTCATTGCCCTCAATGAAGAAAACATAAAGAAAAAGAAGGGGACTGAGAAGAAGAGAAAAAGAAAAATGCAGGAAAATAAATAAGGAAAAGGAACAGGACTTCCCCGGGTTCGTGAGATGAAGGCGGATGTCGCTCCCCCATGCTTGCTTTTTGGAGTACTTGATCGTCAGCAGGTATGACTTGATCCATCTGATATCAGCAACGGTGGAGCGGCGACCACGATCATGGACTTGATGTGCCTCCAGTAGGAAGAGCAAAAATAAAAGCAAAAAGAAATAGAGTCCATGGGCAGATTGCCCGATAATGTTTTTATTATTACAACCATTCAAATAAGAGAGTTTCATAATAATAAGTCCAACAAGAAAAATAAAAATGTCCATAACAAAATAAAAATGTCCATCAGTAATAATAAACTAAGAATCAAAAAGAAGATTCTCCTTTGCAGGAGTCACAGAATCATTAGAGAAATAGAGCTTAAGCTTGCGTTCATGCACTTTGAATTCACCCCTCTCCGGGTGCGAAAGTAACATAGTTCCATCAGAGAAAACATCCTTGACCGCAAACGGTCCAGACCAACGAGATTTAGATTTTCCAAAGAAAATGCGTAATCGTGAATTTAAGAGAAGAACATGATCGCCTGGTTTAAAATTTTTATGATGGCGACAGTTCTTATCGTGATATATTTTCGTTTCAAGATCGGGTGGTTTATCAAAATAGTTGTTCAAATTTTTGTCTTTTTCAAAAGTAAAATTTTCAAGATTCTTTTGTTTAAAGTCAGTTTCATTTTCAAAAATAGTTTGTACGGACATAACCGTATTTTCAAAAATAGTTGATGAGGGTCCAAAAAAAGGAGAAGAAAAATCGTTTGGAGAAAAATAGGAGTCTTCTTTTAAATCATCAATGAAAAAACAAGAGTCATCATTTTGTAAAGAGTTTTTCATCGATTTATTAATATCAAATGCTACTTCCTCATCTCCTACATGCAGAAAAAGTTTTCCGTCACTCACATTTATGATAGCGCGAGCGGTGGCTAGGAAGGGACGACCAAGGATAAGAGGGACCTCGATGTCCTCTTCAATATCGAGAATGACAAAATCCACCGGGAAGATGAATTTGTCGACCTTCACTAACACATCCTCAACGACTCCTAACGGATACTTAATCGAACGATCAGCTAATTGGATACTCATTCGTGTAGGGCTGAGAGTGCCCAATCCTAGTTTCTTGAATAAAGAAAAAGGCATCAAATTGATGCTCGCACCTAGATCTGCCAGCGCATGTTTAACGAATAAATCACCAAAGACGCAAGGAATGGAAAAACTACCCGGATCGTTTATCTTTTTAGGAAGATTAGAATTCTTAACGACCGCCGAGCATTCTTCATTCAATGTGACATGAGAAAGATTTTCCAATTTCGTCTTATTCGTTAATAAGTCCTTAAGATATTTTGCGTACTTCGGCATTTGACTAATCGCTTCATGAAATGGTAAATTAATATGAATTTGTTTAAAAATTTCAAGAAAACGTTGATATTGATTATCTAGTTTTTCTTGCCTAAGTCTAGCTGGATAAGGGGGTGGCGGAAATTCGTTTATAATAACTGGAGCATCATTTTGAAAACTATTTTTTTCTTTTGCAGAATCAGAGATAATGGAGCTATCCTTTTCTTTTTCAAAAATAGATTTTTCTTTTTCAGAATCTAAGTTATCATTCTCCATGGGGGTGCAAACAGGAGGGACACTCACCCTTGGCTCTTCCCTTGTGGTGGGCTCGTTAACAACTTTACCGCTCCGAAGGGAGATCGCATTTGCGTGCTCCCTTGGGTTAGGCTCAGTGTTCGAGGGAAGAGTTCCAGGTGGTCTCTCATAGAAAGCCTTGGCGAGTTGGCCGACCTGATTTTCTAAATTTTTAATTGATCCCGTTATGTTTCTAATAGTAGCATCGTTCGAGCTTATATACTTAGCAAAGATCTCTTCCAAAGGGGAAGGTTTTTGAAAATTTTGTTGTTGTGGTGGTGGAGGTGTAAAATCGTGCGGTGGGCGTGCTACGTTAGCAGTATTACTCCAAGAAAAATTGGGATGGTTACGCCATCCAGGATGATAAGAGTTCGAAGAAGCAGAAAAACTAGGAGGAGAAGAAAAATTCGGAAAAGCAGAAAAATTATTCGCAGAAATATTTTGAGCAGGCCTGGGTATGTTCCCCAGATAATCCACCTGCTCGGCGGCAGCAGCATTTTCATATACCTTAGCAGCGGAGGGAGCAGTCATCTCCGAAATCTTCTTGTTGAGCATTTCCACTTGCATTGCTAGTTGCGTCACCGAATCCACCTCGAAGATACCTGCAGGTTTAGATGGGCGAGACCTGGACGAATTCCACTGATAAGTGTTCATCGCCATGTCATCGATAAGCTCAAGAGCGGCTTCCGGAGTTTTGCGGTCTAAAGAACCAGCGGAAGCGGCATCTATCATTTGCTTAGTCTCTTGGTTTAGCCCATTATAAAATGTCTGGACCTGCAACCATACAGGCAGAGCATGATGTGGGCATCTTCTCAAAAGTTCTTTGAACCTCTCCCAAGTGTCATAGAGGGTCTCAGAATCAATTTGAGAATATGAAGTTATATCATTACGCAGCTTAGCAGTTTTAGCAGGGGGGAAATAACGAGAAAGAAATTTTTCAGTTAAAATGTTCCAAGTAGTGATTGATCCTCTTGGAAGAGAACTCAACCACTGTTTGGCTTTAGTCCTTAGGGAGAAAGGGAAGAGTCTTAGCCTTATTGCATCGTCTGAGACACCATTGATTTTGAAGGTGTCACAGATTTCAAGAAAATTGGCAATATGCAAGTTCGGATCTTCATCTTGTAATCCGTCGAACTGTACATATTGCTGCACCATTTGTATGATGCTAGGCTTAAGCTCGAAGTTATTGTTCGCAATTGCAGGTCGAACAATACTTGTTTCAGTCCCCTCCAGATTGGGTCGAGCATAATCGGACATGGTCCTTTGCTGAGCCACTCCTGGGTTAGGGTCTCCCATTTCAGAATTAAAATTACAATCCCCAAAGGAATCCTCAACCGCTGTTTGAGAAGTGGAAGCCCCGAATCGTAGTTGTCTCCGAAAGGAGCGTTCGATTTCCGGGTCCAAATCAACAAGTAGCGACGGATTCGCTCGGGTCATGCACTAGCAAAAGAAAGCGAGGGAAGATGAAAATGAAAGCTTGGAAAAGAAAGAAAAAGAAGAAAAGAAGGAATTTTTTTTGAATAGATTTTTTTTTTACGGCTTGGCTCTCGAACTTCCCGAGGACTACCCGGTGAAGGGTTCGCCCGGTACTAGGTAAAATGGTGGCGCTTAAAGCCCCTTACCCTTTTCGAGAGATTTTAGGTGGGGTAGAAATAAAGTGAAGTGGGTTGATTATAAATATTAAAATATATAAAATATAATTTTTTTTTTGATTTTTGTAGAAGTAATAGCGCAAGCGTTTTCAAAATATTGACGAAGAAAAGTCCCCGGCAACGGCGCCAAAAACTTGGTGGGCCAAAACCCGAACAGGCAAGCGTACCTGTCGAATTGTAGTACCAAGGTCGTATTTAAACACGGGGCTGTCAAGTACTCTTACTCACGCTTGAAGTATTATCCTACCGGAAAATAGTTGGATTTTTATAATTTTTTTAAATGGAAAGGAAGACAAATTACGAGACGAAAAACTTATAATAAAAAGCTAGCATTCGATCAATGATTCACCATGAAATTAGATGAGAGAGATAAAAAAATAAAGATAGTTTTAATTTTTGCAAACCATACTCGACCGTGACGGATCCGAAAATAAGACAAAATCTCGCTAGAGCATTAGGTCTCCTAACTTATAGACTCTTCGATCGAAATCTCTTTACAAACCAAAGAAGCCTAAAGTTGCATTATCGGGGTGATCCGCACTATTGGATTTGACTCCAATCCGGAGGATTTACGTCGTCCTATCTCTAGGATTGCGTTCAACTCCTTCCTTCTTTGAGTGATCTTTCAAATCATGAGCCTCTCGGCTACTATGAAATGAGAACAAGGCCTACTACCGTATACCGGAAATACGGAGTCGACGCAAAAATAAATCAAAGAAGGATCGAGCATGAAATGACAAAAATAAAACTAAGAAAGATAATAATCTCTCATCTCACTTCATGGATCCTCACGATCCAATGCTATAAGGAATTAGTTATGCATAATTGAAAGAGAAATAACAAAATGAAAAGAGAAGAACAATTGCATTATTATTAAAAAGGAAGGTGTACAATGCTAAAACAAAACAAACTTGAACGAAATTTTAAGACAATAATTAAAAATTACAACTAGAAGAAAAGACTAAGAAATGAGAATTACAATAATAGAAACTCTCTCACAAAGCACTCTCTTGCTTCAAGCCAAAAATCAACTCCTCCAAAGCATGGGATGTGGGTTCCTTTTATAGGCATGGAGGGAAGCATCTAGAAGAGGAGACCAAGGGGTGGCCGGCCACTTTGGGTGAGATGGTTCATGCATGGGTTTAAATGAAGGGAGAGAGGAGGGGCTTCATGCATTGTATAATAATAAATGGAGTGACAAATAAAAATGTAAAGTGGATAGGGGGAGTGAATGGAAACTTGTAGAATGGTGGAAAGAGGAGGGGCCGGCCACTTGCAAGGGGGAATTCATGCATGGTATTAAATGGAGGGGAGAGAAATGCATGCATGAATGATATTAAATGGGAGGAAAGAGAAAGGGAGATTCCATGCATTCATGAGTGAGGTGGCCGGCCATATGAGGGATGATTTCTTGGGCTCGGGTAGAGAGGAAAGGCTGCTCCATGATGGGCTTTGGTGGGCTTGGTTTGCTTGTGTTGGCTACTCCAAGTGGAAGGGCTGCTCCTTAATGGATTGAGGGGGCCGGGTAGGAGGAGTGTAGGCTCGGGTAGCTTCCAAAGGTGCATGGGCTGCTTGGTCTTCATGTAGGGGCTCGGGTAGCATCAAGTGGAGGGGGCCGGGCTGCATGGGGGGCTGCTTGGGCTGCATAGGGGCTCGGGTAGGCTTCATAGGCTGCTCCAAAGGTGGCCGGGCTGCTCCAATAGTGAAGTGGGCTGCACCTACAAAACAAAATAAAACACACATTAATTATAATAATAATAATACTACTAGTCATCAAGTCAAAACACATTACATAACTAAATCATTAGTTATAATAACAACACATAGATAATAACCAAACATAAATAAAATAAAACAAAATATGACATATAACATAAGTTTGTAATTTTTGTCAAACATAATATGAAATACACAAAATAAAACATAAGTTTATAATAATAAAAACATAACATAAAATAACAACAACCAAGCCTACAAAAGAATAAAATTAAAATGATATTTAGGAAATAAGCTACTAAATTACACCAAAAAAGGATGACTAAGACTAGTCATCAACGTCCATATACATGTGCTGCCCTTGTTGATGCTGAACTGGATTGAGCGGGCTGAAGCCCTTGCTGCTGCTGTTTGTAGGCCCTAAAAGGCCGTGCGAAGAATTGGATTTCATGTGTGGCTGGCCTGCGTGCCGATGTATGAAACCACCTTTTATAAAGATAAACTTGTAAGGCTTTAAGTCCATGAGCGTTTGGGTTGTATACATTCCTGGTGTTATATATAAATGTGTTATTCATATATATAGTGGACATTCGTTGAATGAGTTCTTATAAGCTTTAAACTTCCGCTAGAATGCTCTGAGTTAAAATGCGAGTAGAAAGTATTTTGGGTATTCACACGTGATTCCGCCGTTTGTCTGTGAAAGATGGCATGGGGCCCCGACCGGACCCTCTGTTATATTCCATGTGACGGATGGAGGCGTTACATTAACCATTATAAAGAAACTACTTTCTATAGCGTATAATTATATCTTTACTTGTGGACTAGTTGATCCCCTGAGCCAAGGGATACAGCTAAATAATTAAAATTAAACTGGATTTTTTTCACAATAACACATCAATTTCATATAAAATATAGAGTTGGAGTCTTGCCTGAGCGTCTGCAGTTATCCCCTGCACTACATGGCATCATGGTACGTATTTTATCTTACTCTGATATGTCATTTAAATACGAAGAAAATGTGGGTTGTGACAGTTGGTATCAGAGGGATAGGTTGTTTGGCAATTGGTCAAACAACTATCTTGTGTAGATTTCAGTTGTCTTGTTCCATTGCATACACACACCGATGTGTCATCAGTACGTCTTGGCTGAAACATGAACACTACACTCATAAGCATGAATAGAAGTATACATGGCATATTATATAGTATGGGATGCATAATATGTATTTGTATATGGATCCTCATAGGGGGCAACATGTGAATGTTATGTAGTATGTGATGCATAACAATAATCACATGAATGCACATTAGAATTTTCTTTTCATTGTCTGCAATATTATGTAGTATGGGATGCACAATATTTCATGTGTACGCCACTCATAACATGCACTAAGGCCTTTCTTAGATTGCATAGCATAACATGCATGACATAACAGTGCATTAACACACGTGCCAAGCTAAAGATTTACATGATGAAACATGTACACAAATAGTTTTAAGTCAAAGGAGTAAGAATTCATGCATTCATGGTTTATGCACATGAGTCAGTGGGATGACGGTATATCATCCTAAGTTTAAGCATTACATCATTAATGAAATTCCTAGAGCAAGTTAGCATCTTGAGTAAGTATTTGTACATGTATTGTGTGAACTAAGTTGTGTAGTTCTAGTGGTAAGCTAGGTATTTATTAGTTGTTTGTTGTGTTTTTAGAATGCCACCAAAGCATTCTACGACAAGGTCAACTCCCTAGTCTGAGGGCGAGTCGTCTGGGGCGCAGGGTGAGGTAGTGATCGAAGGACTACGATAGAGAAATAAGGTTCTGTCCAGGAAGATGTTGGAGATGCAATCGAAGATCCAGACATTATTGTCAATTATTTTTGGGCAACTGCTTAGAGTGCAGAACCCTGGCATGGGTCAGGCCATTCCTATTCCTCTTACTCCTCTGGTGCCACCAGATGTGTTGACACTAGAGATATACTTTATCTCGCATTTTCAGTGACTGGGCCCCCCTACCTACGACAGTAGAGCCGACTTCATGGCTTCGGATGATAAAATTGTCACAATCGAGGAGATCTTTTCGTACTCAGGATTATTTGCAGACCAGAGAGTAATGGTTATTGCGTACCAATTGAAAGGCCTTGCAAAGGGCTGGTGGTTGAGAGAGAAGGAGAACCTTAAGGATGGATGTTCATGGGAGGCCTACAAGGAGTTATTGATGAGTAATTTCCTGCCATCGGTCGAGCAAGACTGCTTGATGAATAATTTTCTGCACTTGAAGCAAAGGCAACTCATGATTAGTGAGTACGAGGTGGAGTTTAGTAAATTGAGCCGGTTTGCTCCGAATCTGGTATCCTAAGACTCTAGTAGAGTTAAGCGCTTTCTAGGTGGTCTTAGGAATAACATCCAGCAACTGACTAGCGCTTATGGATCTGGAAGTTATGCTTAAATAGTAAAAGCCACCTTAAAGGTCGAAGCACTTGACAATGCAAAGAATCGAGGCTAGCAGATTAGGAAAGATAAGAGGAAGTATAATGAGGGTAAGAACTCTAAAGAATCTGGTTCTGTTTCCAGGAAGAGAAGTAGGTAAGTGTGCCATTTCTGCGGCCGGTCAGGCCACCAGGTCGAGAAATATTTCAAGAGGCTGGGAGCTCAGAAGAAGGAGTAGGTACACGCAATTCAGGACGCTTCTAAAGGAGAAATTGTTTGTGCAAAATAAAGGGGCATAATGCTGCCCGTTATTGGTATAAGGACAAGGTCTGCTTCCAGTGTGGACAGAAAGGGCATGTTAAGTCGAAGTGCCTGCAGTCTCATCCCACGCTGCAGCCAATTCCACTTCAGGATTTGCCGCCACCGCAGCATTTGGATAAAGGGAAGGGCAAGTTAAACGTGGTGACCATGGAGGAAGCTCATACGTCCACCCAGGTGATCTCAGATTAGATCTTAACCTCGTTTTTTTAGCTCATAGTTGTAGTTTCGATGTTTCTTAGTTATTTATGAATGCGATTTTATAGGAAAGTTTAAGGTAAAGAACTGATAGGCGCACGTTATTTTTGATTCTAGTGCTACCCACTTGTTTGTGGCTAGGGCCTTT
Organism: Platanthera zijinensis; assembly: GCA_039513925.1. NCBI lineage: Eukaryota > Viridiplantae > Streptophyta > Magnoliopsida > Asparagales > Orchidaceae > Platanthera > Platanthera zijinensis. Next base: position 95,176,611 of record CM077080.1, on the reverse strand, counting down.
GTAGAGCGCCATCATTTGACTCTCGATCAAATTGGTGATTTGATTTGCATTAAGTTTTCCTATGATGATTTGGTGGTGTCGGACCAAAGTATTCAGAGTTGTCCGATCCTGTTATGCGATTTTCTAGCCATTGTTGATTTGAATGTGATAGACCTGGAGGACTTCGATGTGATCTTGGGCATGGAATGGTTGTCAAGATATGATGCGGTTATCCAATGAAAGGTCAAGCGGTTGGACTTCAAGGTATACAACCGTCACCCCAGGAGTGTTTATGATTTTCTGCGCCAGGATTCCCCGATTATTTCTGCGGTATGTGCTCAGTAGCTTTTAGATTCTGGTTGTTTTGCCTACTTAGTTTCAGTTTTGGATACTGTTTGTAGTTTGTCGCGTGTAGAGGAGATTTATGTGGTGCGTGAGTTTCCTAATGTTTTTCCAAATTGTCTTCATGGTCTTCCACCTGAGAGGGATGTAGAGTTTATTATAGATCTTGAGCTGGGTACTCGTCCTATTGCTAAGGCACCGTACCGTATGGCCCCTCGAGAGCTGTAAGAGTTGCGTACCCTTATGGATGAGGTTTTGCAGTAAGGATTTATTAGGCCGAGTTCTTTGCCTTGGGATGCTTCCATGTTGTTTGTAAAGAAGAAGGATGGATCCATGAGGCTGTGCATTGATTATAGTGAATTGAATAAGATAACTATCAAGAATAAGTATCCCTTTCCGCGAATAGATGATTTGTTTGATTAGTTGCGTGGTAGTACAATGTTTTTGAAGATTGACCTTCGTTCATGCTACCATAAGTTTAGGATTCGTGAGATGAATATTCCACGAACCGCTCTTGGTTCTTGGCATGGACATGTTGAGTTCTTGGTGATGTCCTTTGGTTTGACTAATGCACCCTCTGCCTTCATGAACATGATGAACAAAGTGTTAAAAGATTTTCTGGACCATTTTGTGGTCGTATTTATAAAAGATTTTTTTGGATCATTCCCGGAGTGCTGAGGAGCATGCACAACACTTGCGGTTAGTTCTGTCTGCTTTGAGGGATCATAAGTTATTTGCCAAGTTAAGTAAGTGTGAGTTTTGGCTTCCTCAAGTTTCTTTCTTGGGTCATGTGGTTAATAAGGACAGAATTTCTGTTGACCCAGAAAAGATTTCTGCCGTAATGGATGGGAACAGACCTACCACACCCAAAGAAATAAGGAGTTTCCTAGGGTTGGCATGATATTATAGGAGGTTTACGGAAGGATTTTCTACGATATCTGTGCCTCTGACTAAGCTTACGCAGAAGAACGCATCGTTCATTTGGAGCGATAAGTCCGAAGAAGCTTTTCAGGAGTTGAAAAAGGGATTATGTACTACTCCAGTTCTGACCTTGATTACCGAAGGATTGGAATATGCAACTTACATGGATGCATCACATGTTAGACTTGGTTGCATATTGATGCAAGAAGGAAAAGTGATTGCGTATGGGTCGAGGCAGTTAAAGATTCATGAAAGAAATTACCCTACTCATGATTTATAGTAGTAGAGTTATATTTGGATGAGGTCATCAGACTACATGGAGTGCCGGTAAGTATTGTGTCAGATTGATACTCCAGGTTTACGTCTCTTTTTTCGAAAAGCTTACCGGAAGGATTGGGTACCGATCTAAGGTATTCCATCGCTTATCATCCGTAGACAAATGGTCAAATAGAAAGTGTAAATCAGATTTTGGAGGATATGATAAGATATTATATTTTGGATCACAGGGGAGCGTAGGATGAGCGACTCAGATTGATGGAGTTTTCTCATCAATAAGAGTTATCAAGAGAGCTTGCAGATGGCCCCGTTTAAGGCCATGTATCGGAGACAATGCAAAACTCCCTTATTTTTGGCTGAGGTTAGCGAAAGACCGTTGTTGGGTCCGGAAGCCTTGGAAGAAATGGATATTTCTATGAAGCATATTTGGGAGAAGCTTCGTATATCTCAGGAGCTTTATGAGAAGAACGCTAATCGACGAAGGAATGATTTGGAATTTGCTGTGGAGGACATGGTGTTTCTTAAAGTTTCCCCGATGTCTGGTGTCAAAAGGTTTGGTAAGAACCATAAGTTGCATCCTAGGTATGTGGGACCCTTCAAGATTGTTGAACGTATTGGAATGTCTGTGTATAGGTTGGATTTGCCCACAAGTTTTCCTGGTGTGCACGATGTGTTTCATGTAAGTCAGTTATGAAAATATGTGCTTAGCGACCGGCAGGTTCTTGATTCTGTGCCCCAGTTGGAGCCTAACCTTTCTTATGCTGAGATGCCTGTTCACATTCTTGATACTAAAGATCTAGTGTTCCGGAGGAAGACCATACCAATGGTTAAAGTTTTGTGGCGAAACCAAGACGTGGAAAGCGCAACATGGGTGTTGGAGTGAGCTATGAGGGAGGCTTATCCTTTTCTGTTCTCCTAGTTTCTTTTGATATGTATTTCCATTCTATAATCTTTGATTATTTTCCTTCCATAGTGGAATCTTTTGTGCATAAATGATGACTACTTTTAGTCATCGGTTTTTGGGATAGTTTAGCATAATAATTCCTAAGTTTATTTATATTTCTATGCATTTTTATGCATGTTTTGTTTTATTTCTGTTTAATGTCTTTTTATGTTTTGATTTAAAATTTCCTAGTTTTAATTATTTTTCTATGTTATTTTTATGCTTGTTATCTTGCATTTTATTATTTGTGTTTTGTTTTAGAATTTAGCTAATGATTATTATGTTTTGTTTTTCTTTTGTAGGTTCAATGTTCAATCCCACATCAACATATAACCTAAGCTCCACATGCAGCCTACTTAGTGCAGCCGGACCTCCTTGGTCCAACTCAAGCAATATGCAGCCCGAGCCATGACAATGAGCAGCCCGACCCCTTACATGGTGCAGCCCACATGCAACCCGAGTCTACAACATGCCCATGCAACCTTTGCATGACTCTTCTACTCCATATATTTTGGCCCATGCTTGGCCGGGCCTCCCTCTCTCCTCCTCATTAACTTCCACATGCATGCACCTCCACACCCATGCATGGCCGGCCCCCTCTTTTATTTCTTTCTCCCATCTTTATTCGTCATTCATTCCCCCTTCTATTTTCTATTTTTCTTTAAATAAAATACAATGAATCCCCCTAATCTCTCTCCCCTTTAAATGTCATTCATGCATCTTCTCCACCATGCATGGCCGGCCACCCCCCTTGTCCCCTCATCTTCATTTCATTCTAGAATCTTCCTCCTCTTTTATAAAAGGAACCCTTGCCTCATACTTTAGTAAGTTAAGTTTTTGTGGTAGAAAGTGAGAGTGCTAGTGTAAGAGAGTTTCTTTCTTTGAATCTTTGTTGTTAAGTTCTTTTTATTAGTATAATCTTCTTCTTTATAGTATTTTTATTATTGTGTACTCTTATTTTCTATCATCAATGAAAATGAATTTCCATTACCTTATTGTGATTTCATTCTTAAATATGCTTAGCTAATTTTGTTTTGTGCCCGATCGCGATGAACTTTGCGATAAAATAATATCTTTCATTTTGTGTTGCATTTGTATTTTTATTTTTGATCCTACCTTGATCAATATCGTATCGACTCCGTATTTTTAGTATACGATAGTAGATTCCGATCTCATATTCGAGTAGCCGAGAGGCTCGTGAATGTTAAAGATCACTCAAGTAAGGAAGGAGTTGAACGCAACCCTAGAGATAGGATGACGTAAATCCTCCGGATTGGAGTCAAATCCAATAATGCGGGTCACCTCGATAATGCAACTTTAGGCCTTTTAATTTGCAAAGAGATTTCGGTCAAAACATCTAGAAGTTAGGAGATTTAATGCTCTAGCGAGATTATTTCTTATTTTCGGATCCGTTACGGTCTTTATAAAATTACGAATGTTAAACTAAAATATTCCATTATTTTATTTCAAAGTGAATCGTCGATCGAGCATTCTTTTGCAATAGTTTGTTTCTCTTTTAACTAAGTTTGGTTTATTTTTATTTTCAAAACCCAACCAATCTTTCAGTAGGATAATAGAGTCATTGTGAGTAATAATACTTTCCTACCCCGAGTTTTTATACGACCTTGATATATTTTTATCACTATACTATAAAATGATAGGTACACTTGCATATTCAGATTGTAGTCCGTGAGACGATTTTTACGCATCAGTAAAGTTTCAGGACGAAACTTTTTTTTAGGAGGGGTGGCTGTAACGCCCCTGATTTTCCAAGGTTTATTTAAAACCCCATTAGTGATGAATTTTGACGTCAGTGCGTTATGTTGACGTGTAGTTGGTGGCTACCATTGTCTGAGCGTGACTTTTGCTCATTGGTATCAAAAGTTTTGGTTTGGGAGAATTAGCTTGGCTAATTTCTCCTGTGTTTTGATATTCCCTTGCGAGCCGAGGTTCGTTTTGGAACACGGCGGAGCGTTTTTGGGATATTTGATGTTTAGACTTCGGGGAGTGTTTACCTGAGTTTTTTTTGTCAAATTTTGATTTTGACTTTGCCATTGCATTCGTAACATCGATATTTAGCTACAGTGTGATTTTCGTAGAAATCCGAGTTAGTGCGAGTTTTGGTCATTTGGACGTTTTAATTATAATAATAATATAATATATTATTTATTCCATATAAATAGCCTTGCAATAAGACGGAAACCCTATTCATTATCTTCTTCCCCAAACTGTCGGACTATTTTTGCGGAAGGACGAGAGTGGCAGAACTTGCGAATCTTTCAGCCATTGATTGTAGGAGCTCCGGTGTACGAAATCATCGTCAGAGAGTAGATCCGGTTAGCCCTCACCGAGATCTACGTTTGCACAGTGAGTTTTTCTCGTTTCGTTGATTTTTTGACATTAGGGTACACAGTTTTGACCTCCTCTCCTCTCAAAAAGGTTCAGGTTTTGCTGCTTAGGTATTCTTGCAGCCAGATCCTCGAGGAGGAGCATTGTGTGGCCGAATTTCGGCCAGATCAAGGCAAGTGGTGACTTTTTCTCCATGCCAAGTTTTCCTTTCATGGTGTACTTCCTGCTTCTATCCTTTCCTCCTTAGTATTTAGGAGTAACGTCAGGTTTGACCCTTGCCAATCTGCTAGACAAAATAGTTTTCAGGCCAGGTTTAGCCTAGTTGATTCTGCAGGTGATAGTCAGGTGAATCCATGGATTATGGGATTAATCTAGTAAGGTATTTCCGTCATACTTGACTATTAGACCAGGATAATCTGTCGAGTATAGAACTGTTGACTTAAGCCAAATTTTTGTTGTATAACAGTTAACTTATGTTTAAATTTGTCAAATATGGGTAGGTAGAATTCGTCAGATATAGGTTGAGTTTGGTCTAAGTAAAATTCGGCGAGTATTAGTAGGACCAGAGTCAAATTCGTCGAGTATCTGATGTAATTTCGTCGGGTAATGCTTGACGTTTAGTAGTTCTGAGACTAAGTCAAAAGTGTTGAGTGCGTTGAGTGTACTCAACGTAGAATTGAGTGAAGCCTTAGCGTTGAGTGAGGACTTGGCGTTGAGTGAAGCCTTGGTGTCGAGTGGTCTGTGAGACTAAGTCAAAAGCATTGAGTGCGTTGAGTGTACTCAACATGGCGTTGAGTGAAGCCTTGGCATTGAGTGAAGCCTTGGAGTTGAGTGGTTTGTGAGAATAAGTCAAAAGCGTTGAGTGCGTTGAGTGTACTCAACACGACATTGAGTGAAGCCTTGGCGTTGAGTGAAGCCTTGGCATTGAGTGGTCTGTGAGACTAAGTCATAAGCATTGAGTGTACTCAATGCGACGTTGAGTGAAGCCTCTGTATTGAGTGGTCTGTAAGACTAAGTCAAAAGCATTATGTTGAATCAATGCGACATCGAGTGATGGTAATGTGCTGAGTAAAGCTATTTGGCATTTAGTGCATTGAATGCACTCAACGTGGCGTTGATTGTAGGCCAAGCGTCAAGTTCACTCATCTCTTTTCCTGTGACTCAGAATTATTTTTCGCCGATTCATCGTGTATCAAGTTAATGATTGTTATTAAGTAGAATTCATCGTGTGTCTACTGATTTGTCGAGGATACTTGACGAATAAGTGTGGACTTAGATATTTTCGCCGGATTAAGTTGAATTCATCGAGTATGACTTAGAATGGCTACCACTTGGGAATTTTTCTTCCTTTATATCAAGGAGGGTTTCTGTATTCTTGTTGAGTTTATGGGTGTTTATGGATGTTATGTATGGACCTTGGTTGGTAGTGGATAAATGACCCCCAACCTAGTGCCAAATTGTGAATCATTATACTGCTGGGCTTGTTTTTAGTCTCTGTGTTAAGTTGGACAATGTTTCCACCTCCACAACACCTTATTTATATATATTTGGATTGTTTGGTTTAGTTGGACAATGCTGCCACTACCCTAGTATCTTGTTGAGACAATTGGACTATCAGGTTGTGTTTGAAAATGTTGCCACCACCATAGTACCTTTTTAAAATATGTTGGGTCTTTAAGTTCGGGTTGGACAATGTGGCCACCTACTCAGGACCATTTCTTACCAAGTGTTGATGAATCATATGTGTAGAGTTATTAAGTATCTTTCCCCGTAATATGCAGATATATGTTATTTGCTTACTTTTGCAGATATTCTTGAAGCATGGCTTCGTTTCGTACTTGGTGCAATTTTCTTACTTTTGAACACAATAAGTAAATCTTTTACCATTGTCATATGCTTAATTGCTGAGATTTGACAGCTTCCTTATGTTTGGGTTTATAACCCTTTATTCCATTTTGGTTTTTTGGTAAACTGTTGATCTTTGATCACCACTTGTGTATTTTTTACTGAGGTATTCTTTTCTTGTGAATGCCTCAGGTTTGGAGCAATAGCCGATTGAGCGGCTAGGATTGGTTTTGGTTGGTATTTTGCAGCTGTCGTTTCCTCACCACTGTGAGGTAATATTTGCTTATTTTCTTTTAGTTCAGACATACATACTTTTAGTGGGTTCGTGTCAGGTTATTGACGCCCACTGGATTTTGTAAAGTGTTATGTACTTACTAGCTGCTAAGTCTGTTCCTTTAAGACTTAATGGTTTTTTACTTTCTCTCTGGAAAGGTTTTATGCTAGGATTGCATGTTAGTTACTTTAACTATAAAAAGTATTGTTTTTACTATCTCATGCACATGCAATCTTTTAAAATCTAAAGTCACTATATCTTATTGAACGTATAAACTATTTTCTATGCATATACTAAATCTAGAGTCATGCATAACATGCGTTGTCCTATACAAATGTTTATGTTCATGTAGGATGTTAACCATTGTAAATAAACTATTTTCCGCATCATATAATTATATCTTTACTTGTGGACTAGTTGATCCACTGAGCCGAGGGATACGACTAACCAATTAAACTTAAATTGGGTTTTTTTTCACAATAACTCATGAATTTCATATAAAATATAGAGTTGGAGTCCTGCTTGAGCATATGTAGTTATCCCCTGCACGATATGACATCACGACACGTATTTTCTTTTACTCTGATATGCCGTTTGAATACGGAGAAAATGTGAATTATGACACACTTGATGCCTTCCACTCAACGCAAGAAGGCTACCGCCAGGCGATAGAGACCTACCGCCGCGCGGTAATGCCCAGAGCCTCAAGTCCAGAAAACTAGAGTATTACTATCTGCTACTGCTGTAATAGGCCTGGACATGTCATTACTGACTACCTAGTTAAGAGGAAAGAAAGGCTGTTGGTGAAAAGATGCATTATAAGTAAAAGAAGTCTTTGAGGACCTTCTCAGTAAAGAAAGAAAAGTGCAGGAGTGATAATGATTCTAACTCATCTGAGTCAGAAGAAGATGTCTATATTAGGCTTATTGCTCTTACTGAAGAGGTGGAATTCCCTATGCAATGATTGGCATCAGGGCACCCTTGTCACTTTCTGATAGTGATAATTAAGTTGAAGAAAGTTATGGTCGCATGACCATAATATATGAATAAGATTAGGGTGACTCCCATCCCGATGAGGTAATTCTTAAAGCTCTTTCATCCTCATCAGATTCTGATTATGTAACTGGTGTAGAATCAGATGCACCCTCATCATCTAGTGAGGAGGGTGAATCTGATTCAAATGATGAAATTAATAATATGATTGATAAATATGGTGCTCTTCTGGAAGCCCTAAAAAGCAAGAAACTTTCTAAAAAAATAAGATAAGGAAATTAACACTCTCAAATTTGCTAATTCTTAATGGCTAGAGACAGCTACCGGGCTAACTCAAATGTGCAATGAGATCAACAAGCTAATTGGGATGTCAATTATTCATCCTGGAACCATCAGTCATAGGAACAAGACCATTAAAGATTTTGAAGAGAAGCTCCTCAAAGAGAGGATGCTTGTTGCCAAGTTTTCTGAAAGTCTTTAGTTTTTAATGACATCTAAACACCAAGAAGGGGGGGGGGTGAATAGGTTTTTGGTCTCTTTTGGGACGAACAACCATTCTCAGCTCGACGAACTGTGGACTCAGGTCGACGAATCCAGTCTTGGCAATTTCCCTCTTTTGTCCTTAGTATGTGACAATAATTTCTGAGTAATTAATGCTATAATATTCTCTGAATATTACCGTTAGACAAGAACATTAATTATGGCCTTCATCAGAATTGTTGCCTGCCATTTTTATAAGGGACAGTTAGGGAAACAAATCAATGTCGAAAAATAATCCAAGGCCGTCAACATTAATTGCAGAAGGAATTTCAAAATTCAAATGGACATTCTCGTTGGAAATATAAAACAGAGATAATTATTTTTTGAATAGAGAATCACAACAAAAAAATACATTCTGTGAGACATACAGAATTTTCTTGAGATTGAAAATCGATCAGTCAAGAATCAACAATGACAAGACAAGAAGAAGAATAATTCTGAAGAAGAAGAGCAACCATCAAAATCAAGTGTCTTCTTCTCAGGAACTCTCTAAAGGACAACAATATTGCATCTGTCAAAATATTTCCTGAAGTTCTTCTTGTCAAAACAAAAAGCTAGAAGGCCTATCACCCTAAAGCAAAGCTTCCATCTTCCTGAACAAGCAACATTTCAGGGGGAGCTTTTGCTACAATCAAATCCACAAGTCTTCTCAATTATTTAAATTGAGAAAGAGAAGACACAATCATTCTCTCACCCCCCACTATAAAAAGGGTTATCATCTCCCTTCAAAAGTGATTCTTGGTTGCAAGTCTCCTGATCAAAAGACTTGAGGTTTGGTTATTGAGCACCTGATCAAAAGCTTATTAATGTCAGGCACCTGATCAAAACTCTGAGTGGATTCTTACCAGGGTGGTAGAAGAGTGGACGTACCCAGGTTAGGGAACCACTATAAATTCTTGTGTCGTCTGGTTGCCCCTTTTTCTTTTTGTTCATTGTGTGGCTATGATATTTAGGTCTTGCTGTGTTATTTAATTTTTCCTGTTCTTTCATTTATTACTCTGTGATACAGTACCTGAGTTTAGAAGTACTTCTTATAGTTCAGAGAAAAGTTTTAAAATATACCCATATACTCTATTCACCCCCCCACCTCTCGAGTATATCAGATCTAACCCTTACTTTCAATTGGTATTAGAGGAGGTTCTTTTGGTTGTACAAGTTAAAACCTTGAACCAAAGATCCTAAGTTAGACCTATTCTTTAACCTTACTAGATTTATACATACAGCATGGCACAGAACAAAGAATATGCAAGCACCAGACCTCTAGTGTGTAACTTGTCCAAGTTCACAATCTGGAAGGCAAGAATTAGGCTTTACATGAACTCCATTGATGAAGATATATTTAAATCTATCTTAACAGGACCACCAGCTCCAGTGGATTCAACCTCAACTACATCAACTGACCTAAGTGAAGTTCCACCCCCTGGATAGACAGATGCACTGAAAAAGGCTAAGATAGCTGATGCCAAAGCCATGAATATACTAGCTCAAACTATGTCTGATGAAATATTTCAGAAGGTTGCTGAGTGTCAATCAGCCAAGGAGATTTGGGATTCCCTAAACCAAATGGTGGCTGGATCAGCAGATGAGAGGAAAGATAGAAGGTCAAATCTCATCACTCAGTATGAGAACTTCAAAAAGGATGAAGCAGAAATAGTAGAAGTAATGTACACCAGACTTAGATCCATCATCAGTGTGCTAAAAACTCTAGACAAAGATTCACTTTAATTGAAGTGAATGACAAGATATTAATGTGCTTTCCCAGCACATGGGACTTAAGAATCTGTACTATCAAAGAAGCCAGAAGCATGACAGAGATTTCAATAGAATCTCTTCTAGGAAAACTAAAGTCCTATGAGCAGCTGATCAAAACAAGGGAAGCAATACCTGAAGTGAAGACCCCTACACCAACTAGGAAGGAGCACAAAATAGTTTTCAAAGCTACAGAAGACTCTGAAGTCATTCCAGTAAATTAAGAGTTGATGAGTCTCTTTGCCAAGAGATTCTTCAAGATGGCTAGAAAGGACTTCAGAAGGAAACCTTCTAAATATGAAGAGCCAAGGTATGACAAAACACCCTCTAAATAAGTAGTGTGTTTTGGCTGCAGGAAACCTGGGCACTTCATTACTGAGTGTCCAGAAGCTCAGAAGAAGGACAAAAGAAAGGAGAAAGACTCAAGGAAGAGTCACTACAACAAGCTTTCCTCAAGCAAGCAAAATAGGAAAGACAAGGGCTTTGTTGCTGAGACATGGAGTGATACTGAAGAAGAATCTACATCCTCCAGCTCCAATGAGGATGAAGAATAACAGAAAGCAAAGGAAGTATGCCTCATGGCTATTGAGGCAGGCAGTAACAGATCTGACTCAGATAAATCAGATAACGAAGAATCTCTATCAACTGAAGATCAGGTAATAACTTCTTATGATTTTGAGTCAGATGAATTAAAATTTGAATTCAAAAATTTATGTTTAGACTTGATAAGCTATGAGAAGGAAATCAAACTTCTCAGAGAATAGTTAAACACCCTAGACAACATCACTGCAGAAAGTGAAAAATTAACCAATGAACTAATGTATGCTAATAAACTAATAACTTTTCTTAAAACTGAACTAAGTAATGCAAAACTATTAGAAGAATCACTGAATGGAAGAAGTCTATAATTATTAGATATCACTAGTACTGTAAATGCTAGGACCAACAATAACAAACTAGGACTAGGTGTCTGCTTTAGTGATGCACCCCTGATTAAGAAAAATAATCTTTCCAGATGAGTAAACTTCATATCTGACAAGGGAAAGAAAAATATTGAACAGGTAAATAAAGTTAATAAGATTCTTGAACAAATTGAAACTAAGAATAAACTCAATATCCAGAAGAATAAAAAAAATAACAATGTTCAGCAGTTATCGTCGAACTCAGATCTACGATATATGAACAGATCGTCGAACTCAGAACGACGGTCTTTGAACGCAAACATCAGTAATAATCATTCTTTGATCTATGATCGACGATACCAGTATGGTTCGTCAACCAGAGATCAATGACTTTGGTACATCAAGAATGAATACCCTCATTCTTCGAGTAGAGATTGATGATCTCATCCAACATCGTCGAGCTCAGGTCGACGATCCAACCAGAGATCATCGAACCCAGATTTTAATAATAGAAACTTAAATTCTAATAACAACTTTAACCCCTTCACTCAATGGATAATTCCACCTAGGAGATACCATCCTAAAGGATATAAATATCAACCTGAAAGCTCTTACATATCCAGTTATAGTTATATAAATCAAAAAGGGCCCAAGTTTACCTGGGTCAAGAACAACTAACTATCTTTTTTGCAGATGAAGACCTGTCCAGCATACAATCAACATTGGTATCTGGATAATGGTTGCTCCAAGCATATGACAGGCAGTAAGGACAATCTGATTGATTACAAGTCAAAGCTAGGACCAAAGGTCATCTTTGGTTACTCCAATTATGGCCAAACAGAAGGGTATGTCAAGGCCAGAATTGGAGCACTAACTTTCAAAAGAGTGGCATATGTAAGTGGACTGAAGCATAACCTCATATCTATAAGCCAACTATGTGATGAAGGTTATCGGGTATCATTCAACTCTAGTTCCTGTATTATTACTTCAAAAGAAAACCAACCTGTTTTAATTGGAAGTAGACAAGGAAACATATACCAAGTAAATTTTCATTCTGTTACTTCAGACATATGCCTGCTCAATATAGTTAGTAGTCAAAATGACTTATGTCATAAAAGATTAGGACATGTAAATCTTAAAAACATTGTTAGGCTATCTAAGAACAACCTTGTTAGAGGTTTACCTTCTGGCCCCTACAAGAAGGAAGGCCTCTGCAGGGCTTGTCATCCAGCTTCAAATCCATTAATAAGAGTGATTCACCTAGGATATTTTACTTGCTACATATGGACCTTTTTGGCCATGTAGCTGTACAAAGCCTAGGAGGGAAATCTTATACCTTAGTGGTTATAGATGACTTTTCCAAGTTCACTTTGGTATTCTTTCAGAGATCTAAGTCAGATACCTTCAAGGTTCTTACAGATTCTCTCAGGACCATACAGATTGAGTACTCTACTGATGTTACATTGATCAGAAGTGATCATGGTACAGAGTTTGAGTCTCTTCTTATGCATGAGTTCTGTGAGAAGGAAGGTATCAGGCACTGTTTCTCAGCTCCTAGAACTCCTCAAAAAAATGGGGTAGTTGAAAGGAAAAATAGAACACTCATTGAAGTTGCAGGCACATTACTTGCAAATGCTTACATGCCCCTAACCTACTTGGCAGAGGCAGTGAGCACAGTAAACTTTGTCCTGAACAGAAATTTGATACACAAACTAAAGCATAAGACTCCCTATGACTTACTCAAAGGGAAGAAACCAATAATCAACTATTTTAAAGTTTTTTGGTTGTGTATGTTATATTCATAATAATGATAAAAAGCACATTAGAAAGTTTGAAGCAAAGGCTGCAGTGGAAATTTTTCTAGGATATTCCCAAATCAGCAAATCTTATAGGGTATTTAACAAATCCACATTGAAAATAGAGGAATCTATGCATGTTACATTTGATGAGGCTAATATGTCTTATAAGGAGAAAGAGATTTCTACCAAAGACTCCTTGCAGGTACATAACTTGTGTGAGGAATTGGATGGCTTACACTTTACCCCCAAAGTTGTATCTCATCCTTCTCAACAAGTCAGTGAAGAAAGTGATGAAGAAATTGTGGAAGTAGCTGAACTTCCTACAACAACAGAGGCTATTCCACAAGAGGAATTCCTTCAAAATGTTGTGGCTGATCCATCTCCACCTACTGATCTTGTCATACTAAGGGATCACACTAGATCCTAAGTGATTGGAGACATAACAGTAGGTGTACAGATAAGGCATCAACTCAACCAAGAATTGATGTATGCCTGTTTCCTCTCTCAAATTGAGCCTCAATCCATAACTGATGCAGAGCAAGATCCCCAATGGATTAATGTAATGCAAGAAGAGCTCAATCAGTTTGAGAGATGCAGAGTTTGGGTTTTGGTTCCATGACCAAAAGACTACCCAGTCATTGGAACCAAATGGGTATTCAGAAATAAGCTTGATGCTTAAGGTGTGATTGTGAGGAACAAGGCTAGGCTTGTTGCTCAAGGATATAGGCAAGAGGAAGGAATTGACTATGACCAAACCTTTACTCCAGTTGCCAGGCTAGAAGCTATAATGATATTTCTGGCCTATGCTGTATTCAAAAAGTTCAAAGTTTATCAAATGGACGTGAAGAGTGTTTTCTTAAATGGGTAACTTAAAGAAGAAGTTTATGTTGAACAACCTCCAGGTTTTGTTTCTCCAATTCATCCCTCTCATGTATTTAAATTACATAAAGCTCTCTATGGTTTAAAGTAAGCTCCAAGAGCTTGGTATGAGACCTTAGCCAGCTTTCTCTTAGTGCATGGTTTTTCAAGAGGTATAGTAGATAGAACTTTATTCACTAAAATGCATCATGATAAAATTTTGTTAGTACAAATTTATGTAGATGATATAATATTTGGGTCTACTGATCCCAAATTATGCAAGAGATTCTCTGTTCTAATGCATTCTAAATTTGAGATGAGTAGCATGGGTGAGCTCTCCTACTTCCTTGGTCTCCAAGTGAAGCAGCTTCCTGATGGCATCTTCATTTCCCAAACAAAATAAGCTAAAGAGCTTATCAAGAAGTTTGGGATGGCTGATGCCTCAGCAAAGAAAACACCCATGGCTACAAATGCTGTAATAGACTCTGATGCACAAGGGAAACTGATGGAGACGACGTCCCTCAACGTGTTGAAGACGGAGACGGCATGCTTACAAAAGTTATCTCACCGCCTCCAAGTAAAGATTTGTGGCGTCGTGACAACCATGTGGAGCGACGTCAAAAGATCCGCCCGCGGCGCAAACCAATCTAATGATAGCTTAATTAATTCATTTTCATGTTTTTTTTTATTTGGCAATGTCTATGGCAATGTTTATGCCATGTTGTGTTTTATTTTTATGAGTGTTGTTTTATTTAGTTACTATGGGCTGCAAATAGCCAAACATTTGATGAAGCTTATAAATAGGCAAGGGTGTTTTCATTTTGATCATTGAAGAAAGAAATATTGAAACCCTAAAAAATCTCCCCTCTTGAAACTTTTCTCTCCCCCTTCTTCTTGGCCGAACTTCCCCATCTTCCCCTCTCCTTGGCCACCGGCCACCTTTCTCCCTTCTGCCTCTTCTATTCTCCTCCCTCCTCCTAGCCACCACCACCACCCTTCTTCTACCCTTCTTCAACCCGAGCCACCTTCCCCTCCAACAACAAGCCGCCGGCCTACCCCTCACTCCCTTCAAAAAACCGACCCACCATCACCTCTCACAAAGCCGACCCTCCTCCCTCACTCCCTTGCAACCGTCCCTAGCCGCCTCCTCCACTAGTAAATCCGACCACCGTTAAGGATCCCTTCCTCCCCTTTACTTGTGAAGAAATCGGCCAAGGCAAGCTTGCCTCCTTGTGGATTCCTAACACCGGCGTGAAGCGACGAAGGCGGGCAAGATTTTCATCTCCTTCCGGCGCAACTCCAGCGGAGCCGTTGAGAGGCGATCCAAGTAGAGTGTAATCGGAATCACCCTTCCGATTGGGTAACGAAAATCCCTCCTACCTCTTGTGTGTTTTCATTTCAAAGAATATATCTTGTGGTGGATTATTTTTGGCGTTGTTTTAGATAGCTTGAAATTGTATCGTGGATTTCTTCGCATGCTTTGTATTTCCCTTATCTTCGTTTTATATTCGGGAAGGTTTGGCGAACCTCGTTTGACTTTTGTTGGGAGAGATCTACCCATTCCGAATCAAACTTTTTGGTAGATCTCTTTTGGTACAACATCGCTCGGTCGGATCCAATATTGGTCCTTTTAGCTCGATCGAACATTGGCCTTATAGCCCTTGTTGGATCCAAACCGGCTTGGCTACCCGTACGCTAGCAAAATATTGATAGATGTAATTGCGTGGTGTCGCACAGAGCGATTGTGCGAGTGTAGGGTTTGGATCGAAGAGTGTCGTGGCGTTAGGCCGTAGTTCCAAACGGTGTGAAACGTGCAAGCCTGCATCAATTTGGTATCAGAGGGAGGTTATTGTCGATTTCCTAATCAGCACCTTCCTTCTATTTTAGGTAGGCTAAAGAAAATATAAATTTCAAATTTCAAAATTTCAAATTTCAAAATTCAAAATTTAAAACTCAAATTTTGAATTTTGAATTTCAAATTTCAAAATTCAAAATTCAAAATTCAAAATTCAAAATTCAAAATTTCAAATTTCAAAATTCGAAATTTAAAATTCAAAATTCGAATTTCCAATTTCAAATTTCAAATTTTAAATTTCAAATTTCAGATTTCAAATTTCGAATTTCAAATTTCAAAACTTCAAAATTTCAAATTTCAATTTTCGAAATTTCAAAATTCGAATTTCAAATTTCAAATTCAAAATTTCAAATTTCAAATTTCAAATTTCAAATTTCAAATTTCAAATTTCAAATTTCAAGATTTCAAATTTGAAATCTCAAATTTCAAATTTAAAATTTCAAAATTCAAAATTTCAAATTTCCAATTTCAAATTCTAAATTTCAAATTTTTCTTAAAATCTAAAAAAATAAAATTCTGGAAATTCTATCTTTTTTTTTAATAAGAAATCCAAAAAAATTTATTTTTCATTTAGTCATTATTTTTATTAAGTTATTTTAAAATTTAATATTTGGTGTGCTAATAGCGGTCTAGATTCTTATTTTCGAAATAAAAAAATTCCAGCAAAATTTTTTAATGTTCATCCTATTTTTCCAGCAAAAACCCTTTCCTATAATCTTTATAACCCTAGAAGTTTAGCGGGAACAAATCAATCTTTAAAAAAATAAATAGGCCCAGGCTTTTTATTCATTGCATGTGCACCGGTTCCGGTTGAGTTTTCTCGCCGGTTCCCTCTGAAATGGCCCATGACGTCAACGTCACCCGAGGAAAATCATACATGGAGGGTTGTCGGAGTCCTACTCTCTCACCTTCCTTGGTTGGTGTAACATCCCATTTCCGGCTAGACCCCTAGGAGTCGGTTGGTTGTGATAGAACCCTAGGGAGCCCAAAAACATGAAATAAATCGGCTAAGAAAATCGGGTCATGGGTTGGTCACGCCCGTGACCGACCCGTCACGCCCGTGACTGACCCGTCACGCCCGTGACAAAAGGCGTGACATGCTCGACGATCGTCGATCCCAATTCGACGATCGTCGAACCAAATTCGGCCACACGGGCCCGTCACGCCCGTGACCCGCTATGTCACGCCCGTGATAAAGGGCGTGACACGCTCGACGATCGTCGAGCCCAATTCGACGATCGTCGAACCAAATTTGGCCACACGGGCCTGTCACGCCCGTGACCCGCCATGTCACGCCTGTGACAAAGGGCGTGACACGCTCGACGATCGTCGATCCCAATTCGACGATCGTCGAACCAGAATTGGTCTCCAGACCTGTCACGCCCGTGACCCGCCATGTCACGCCCGAGACCACCCTTCGACGATCGTCGATCTCAGTTCGGCGATCGTCGAACCCAGACTGCTAACCGGGCCTGTCACGCCCGTGACCTATGTGTCACGCCCGTGACCAAGGCCGAAACGTCAGCCAGACTGGAAGTTTCGGTAACCGACGCCTTAATAAATTCTGGCTGTGGGGATGGAAAATCAAGAGTATTTATGGGTCGTTCCCTACCTTAATTATGTTAATAATTAAGGAAAAGTGGGTCCAATAGGAAATTGCCACCTGGCAAGCACCTCTTCATTCCCAACTTTTCAACTGCCATTCGTCATAACCGAAACGTCATAAGAGTGTTATTAATGGCCGCCAACGTTTCATCTCCAACGTTTCACCCTTTCCCCTCCCCATTTGCTCATCTATAAAAGATTCCTGAGAGCAAGAGGAAAAGGTTACACTCCCTCAACTGTTCAGACTCCCTCCTTGCTGTTGAAGAATTTCCGGCGACGCCACCACCGCGCAAATGGCTTCCTGACGCTCTGCACGCCTTCAACCCGCGAACAAGGTCCTCCCCTCCCTCTTCTTCTGCAGATAGATCTTAGGAATCATTAGGAGAGATATCGGGCTCAAAAGAGCCAGATCGGGTGAGCGTATTGGTGGTTTTCCGAAAGTTTCATGGTGGCGGGTTCGCCGGAAACCGCCTCTCCGGCGGCCGTGCCGCCGCCCGACGGTAGCCCTCACCTCAACAGAGGTGGTGGTGGTGGTGGCCGGCCAGGGAGATGGCTGGGTGGCCGGGAAATAGCTTGGAAAATCTACAGGGTATTAGGTTTTAGGCCTCTATTTCGGGCTGTTGAAGAAGATGAACAGTGGCATGAGAAATAAATTCTAGTTTTTAAATCCATTTCTGAGTGAGATATCTGTCATGTTAAATAATTTGGGAAAAATACCTAGAGGCTCCTATGGGAAAAAGGATCAACATAGGAAATGTAGCCCTTGAAGTCTACTTTAATTCAAAATTAATTTCACTCGATTTGGGATTCTGGTTAGACCACAACACCCTTTTTGGTGAGGTCTATCCAGAGGGCTGCCTTGACCTTAGAAAAATTCCCCACTCCAATCCAGTCATCCAAATGACTTGAAATTTGGGGTATGGTCTAATCTTACATATATCTAGGTCCTATCCAAAAATGAGAATTTTTGGAGAATATTTTTCTATAGTTTTTAGAAAAATTCAATAATCCTAGCCGGTTTTAATTAGATTGTTAAATAATTTCCAAACCCTCCCAAATTTTGGTGAGTGGTCCCTGGGTTCACCATAAGATTCTGTATAATTTTTCATCTCATTTGGAGATGGTTTGGATCAGAAATGATCAACCCAAAGTTTTGCCCTAATAAGAGGTCTAAGGTTAAAAGTGCACTTTTGAAGTTTGAGTGGTGAGATCACCTCAACAGAGGCTGAGATTTTTACCACTGGCTAGTAATATTCTCTAGCATCCCCCTCATGGAGTTTGAGGTGGATCGGGGTAAGTTTGCCCTAAGGCCCAAGGCCCAACCCTAAGGATGGATCTTGGGGGTTTGTGAAGGTCATGTGGTCAAATGACCTTGGATTGAACCGAGATTGGGTGATGAGAACCATAGGGCTAATATTGTTCTCTGGATGAAATCTTAGTAGATTTGGAGATCGTTGGAATATCTAAAAATCTAACCCTAGTTTAGGGCGCAAAACTTGTAGAGATAGGAAATGACACCAAATCACATTAAAAAATGATGAGAAATGGGTAGAGTTGATTATAGGGGTAGTACCAGCTCTGGATATTTTTCTATGAATTTTATGATCACTATTTTGGGTACTTCCTTAATGATTTAGTAGTTGTATGATTTGCTTAGAAAATTTATTATGGAGTACAAACTTCCTGGAAATTGATGAAATTTAGGCAGAGAACCTTTATTATGATTTTAAAACTCTTTGAATTTTTATGGGATTTTTAGAAGCTTAATTCTAAGGCTTGCTTCATTAAGTATTATTTATCATGGATATTGGATTAAATCTATTTTGGTGCTTAGCAAGCTGGTGAAATTATGATTCTTTGCACAATGATCTTTTCTGTACCATACTATTAATCAGTAATTTTTCTGTAGTTTTATGATGAGTAATTTCAGTACTTCCTTCTTTACATGGGAATAATGAGATTATAATGGATAAATTAATTAGAGGCTATATATCTTTTGTAAAATCCTGCAAATTAGTATTTGATGATACCTTACTGTTATTTAGTGATCATAATTTTTGGGTGGCCATAACTTAAGAATATCATGTAGTTCATGTTAAAAATTACCCATGGCCAATCTTTGAGAAAAATAAATAAATATCAGATTAATTAGGAAAATTATAAATTTCTGGATTTAAGCTAATTAAGTCATGATAGACCTCCAGTAAATTTTATAGGAGATTTGGAAGATAATTTGGAGTACCTCCCCTTGTGTACCTCATATAGTTTAGGATGGTCTGCATTTAGTAAAACCACGGAATTCTGATAATCGATGGTTGGTAGGGCAAGTTAAGGTTGAGTTCATTATTAGACGTCAGGATAAGTAGAATGTGGGACTGGTTAGGGTAAGGGAGTACGGGGACGACGAAAGATCGTCCGTCCCGGGAAGAAGAGGAAGAGTCTTAATACTCTAGGGTTAGAACTAAAGCAACTAAAAGGGGATTGGGTAAAGGGTAGACAACCAATAATAATAAGTGCCTTGCGAAAGGGAACTTCGGGCCGTAATGCACCGTCTTGGTTCCTAGTGCCCCTTGAGAGCCCTTCACGGGGAATACCGGGGGCAGTCCTGGGCTAACGTAAACCATAAGAATAATAAATTAAAAGAGCAACTAGTATAACTGGGATTGCACACACTCACTCCCCGGTAGCTAGGAAAGTAGAACTATAGGATTACTTGCCATCAAACAGTAGCTCTGAAGGTAGATGCACGGACAGTACTGTCCGGGGGGCCGCGGACTCGAGGATTGGAGTACGGAGAAAAGTGGTGGGTCATCGGTACTAGGCGATCGGTCACACCGACAGCGGTACGATGACTCGGCGAAAAGTCTGGAGGGTACATCCAGCAGCAGTACCCGGATACTCTAGGTTGTGTTCTTCTAGGGGCGTACGGAAGGGCTAGGCCTGGTAGTGTGGTTACCCGCCTAGGAGTGGGGGGCCCGACCCACTGTCTTCGTTTGCCACTACGGAGGTTCCTGGGGGTGAAGCTAGCCTCCCGAACAGGGGGAACTAAAGGTCTGTGCGCATAGAGTCGTGTGCGTGGGTTGCACTTGCATGAATCATGGCATAGCATATCACAACACTCATATTTGCATACAACCGACACCCCAACGTATAAATCGGTATGGGACTTTTTATATGATGGGAGCCTTGCAGAAGATCCCTTAACTTATAAGTTTGTATGGGCATTCATATAAGTTAAGGTTACTTACATACTTACTTACTTGTTGCTTACTTACTATTCTCTAGCAGTCTTTAATACAATTTGATATTTATTAATTGTTCTACCTATTACAACATTTATACTGTTCACCTGATATAACTTGCTAGTTAGGTCCACCGTCACTTGCTTGACTACTCTCCACTTTTGTAGCTTCCCTTTCCTCCTCTCCGCCCGGTGCTTAGGAGCCGTGGTGGGAGGGGTAGGGGATGATAGGGCTTAGTCTTTATGACTAATGGTTTTCGAACCAAAAATTACAGGAGCTCCGGATGGGAGACAGGGACCAGCACCAGCGGAGTACGGTGCGCATGGAGGTGGGACAGTCTAGCACCGGTGCACCTGCGACCAGCTCCGTGAGTGATTAGCATTTTCTTAGCTTCCGCGATGAGCGACTTGTAGCGAGGACTCTGATGTACCGGGCATGAGCCCTTTTATTTCCAGACTATTTATACTCTGATGATTTTCTGTGGACACTCCCTTCGTGGAGTTTTATGTGATATTCTCTTTTGGTGGACTTGCTTCTCTCTTGCTTGCTACTTATTGCGATCGAAAAGGCCGGCAGAATCGGCGCGTTGTAGTGGCAACCTTCCCGGGTGCGAAGGTGTCACCGCAAAGCGGCGGTTCTGGGCATAAGACCCCGATGGTTGAAAAAAAGAAAAAAAAAGGGGTCTTACAAGTGGTATCAGAGCCAGGTTTCGATCCTAGGAACTGTGGGTTATGGGCCCACCACGCTTCCGCTGCGAGCTTAGTTTGCGGACAAACTAGCAGCGGAAGCAGTGGTGTGCCCATAAGGGAAATCACATGTGAAAGTCCATCATAACTCTTCTTAAATTCCATTCTTTCGCTCTCTAACAAATGGAATTTTTGCCTGTAGCCTGCGACGAACCCTACATCGCAGCAAGGGACACCTCAGGCTCCGAATGTGGTCCCGACTCCGCCAGCACCCGTTCCGTTCCAGCAGACGGAGATGGGGCAAACATTGACGGCCATCCTGGAGGCCTTCAGAGCTCAGCAAGCCCCGGCCCCACAGCCGAACCCCGGGGCCAATTGGATGACTGTCTTCCGGGGACTATCCCCTCCATCCTACCAGGGGACGGAGTCCGCAGTACATACGGAGGAGTGGTTGGACACCATTTACGAGATGCTGGCAGGGATTCGATGCCCCACGGAGGAGGCAGTTGCTTTGGCAGTCTCCTGCTTAGAGTCACACGGGAAGAGATGGTGGAAATCTCAGCTGGACACCACCTTTGCAGGGATGGACTGCGCTGATATTACTTGGGAGGAGTTCAGAGCAGCGCTCTTGGGACATTTTGTACCTCAGTCGGCGAGAGATGACCTGGAGGATAGATTCCTGCGGTTGAGGCAGGGGAACAGGACCGTGGTGGAGTACTATCAGGAGTTCACTAATCTGGCCTGTTATGCGGACGCTTACCAGTTAGACGATGCTGGCTACGCCCGGAGGTTTTATAAGGGGCTGCAGGATGACATGAGGCAGGCCCTCCTTTTTGTTTCAGAGGGGAGTCTGGCCAGGATTCTGGAGATGGCTAAGAAGAGAGAGGCGGATCAGCTCACAGTGAAGAATCGGAAGAGACCGGCTGATGATTCAGTAATTGGAGGTCGTAGAGACCGTCCTCGGGGCCAGGTTATTGGAGAGAGAAGGAACGGGGATCAGCCCCGTCAGGAGTTTGGGCAGGAGCAGAGGACTCAGGGGATATTGGCTCCCTAGCCTATATAGATGTTGGAGATGCCAAGGACGGCAGGGCAGCCACCGGTATGCTATCAGTGCAACCAGCCGGGGCATATCAAGCGGAACTGCCCTGTGGGGCGAGCACCCCCACCAGCACATCAGGGCGCTCCACCTCCCCGACAGTTTGGCGGACGAGGACAGGACCGAGGACGAGGATTTCAGGATCGAGGTCGCAGGCCAGAGAGAGAGCAGGTGTATGCTCTAGACCTGACACAGCCTCGGAACCCGGAGCAGGTTATCACAGGTATGGCAGCACTTTTAAATTTTCTTCATATAAACTACTATTTTAGACGTAACCTGCTTAGAAATTTAAGAGAAGATGAACTGCAACAAAAATACTAAGACATTTAATTACCCCAGGCATAGTTTTCGTTAGCGGCAAGCTCGCTCACACCCTCTTTGACACCGGTGCGTCGCAATCATTCGTGTCAGAGGATTTCGTGAAAGGACTGGCAGGAGTGGAGCTATGCACCGGGAAGATGCTGAGGGTGCGCCTACCCGATGGATCAGAGATTTTGACCTCTACTCATTGTAATATGGAAGCGAGGATCGGCGGAAAGGCGTTTGAGGCACCAGCGACGGTTTTGAGGATGCCAGATTACGATCTGATCCTGGGCATGACCTGGCTGTACTGGAACCATGCCCAGATCGATTGCGTGGCAAAGATGATCACCGTGAGGCACGGCGACTCCTTCATTGTTATCGAAGGTATTATATCAGCACCCCGTACTTTACTATCGTCTGTGCAGGCCGTTAAGGCCCACCTGCAGGGGGAAGAGGTTTATCAGATCCTCTTTGAGGCGGTCGTAGCCAAGGACTCCATTGCAGATATTCCAGTGGTGCGGGACTTCGCCGACGTGTTTCCAGAGAAGCTACCAGGGTTACCCCCGCACCGAGAGAGGGACTTTCAGATTCAGCTCGTACCGGGGGCTAAGCCGGTATCCAGAGCTCCCTATCGAATGGCCCCAAAGGAGTTGGTGGAATTCCGGAGTCAGCTTCAGGAGTTAGTGGAGGCCGGGTTCGTTCGGCCTAGCTCTTCACCATGGGGAGCTCCGGTGCTGTTCGTTAAGAAGAAAGACGGGACCCTCCGACTGTGCATAGATTACCGGGCTCTGAACAGGTTGACGGTCCGGAACACTTATCCCTTACCACGGATAGATGAGCTTTTTGACCAGCTGGAGGGAGCCCATTGGTTCTCAAAGCTGGATCTGAGATCAGGATACTACCAGCTTCGCATTCGGGAGGAGGACATCCCGAAGACGGCGTTCAGCAGCAGATACGGCTTGTACGAGTTTACCGTGATGCCGTTTGGGCTCACGAATGCACCCTCCGCATTCATGACTTTGATGAATCGGGTGTTCGAGGAGTATCTGGACGTCTTTGTCAAAGTATTCATCGACGACATTCTCATCTATTCAAGGACGGAGGAGGAGCACGCGAGACATCTAGCCTTGACCTTGGAAAAGCTGCGTGAGCACGAGATGTATGCCAAGTACAGCAAGTGCCAGTTCTGGCTAAAGGAGGTGGCCTTTCTGGGCCATGTCATCAGTGGAGCAGGTTTGGCAGTGGATCCGACAAAGATCCAGGCAGTACGGGATTGGCCGCCACTAAAGTCGGCCACGGATGTTCGGAGTTTCTTGGGACTTGCCGGTTACTACCGGAAGTTCGTAAAGGGGTTCTCTCAGATTGCCCTTCCTCTTACGTCTCTGACGAAGAAGGAGTCCCCTTTTACCTGGACGCCGCGATGCGAATCTGCCTTCCAGGAGCTGAAGGATCGTCTCACCTCGGCCCCCATCCTTGCTCTCCCATCAGGGAGGGAGGGATTCCAGGTATATGCAGATGCTTCCTATCAGAGGATGGGTGCCGTCCTTATGCAGAATGGGCACGTAATAGCCTATGCCTCCCGTCAGTTGAAGCAGCACGAGCAGAACTACCCCGTGCACGATTTGGAGATGGGGGCAGTCATTTTTGCTCTTAAGATCTGGCGGCACTATCTCTACGGGGTACATTGTGATATCTTCTCCGACCACAAGAATCTGAAGTACGTCGACACCCAGAAGGAGTTAAACATCAGGCAGAGACGCTGGGTGGAGTTTCTTTCGGACTACCAGTATACCATGCACTACCATCCGGGGAAGGCCAACGTGGTTGCGGATGCTCTGAGCCGGAGAGCGAATACGACTGGAGTAGGCCCGCAGCTGATGGCCTTGGAGTTGATTAGATCATTCGAGGAGATGCAGATTTCGCTAGTATCTGAGGATGACCCGGAGCTGTACATGGAGTACCTGGGGTCGATGGCTACTACAGATGACATCCGAGACCGCATCAGAGATGGGCAGATGCTGGACGAGAGAGCTGAGCCGATATTCCGGGCCTTGGAGGAAGGCATGACAGGAGATTACACTTTGAGGGATGGGCTTCTGTGTTTCCGGGGCAGAGTCTACATACCAGCAGGAGGACGGATCCGGGAGGACATTTTGACGGAAGCTCACTGCAGCCGGTATTCGGTACACCCGGGGATCACCAAGATGGTAAAGGATTTAAAGAGGACGATGTATTGGCCGGGTTTGAAGAAAGATATTACGTATTTTGTGACGCATTGTGAGGCCTGCCAGCTCGTGAAGGCGGAGTGTAGGAACCCGGCAGGATTGCTGCAGCCGCTTCCAGTGCCGGAGTGGAAGTTTGAGGATATAGCCATGGACTTTATACATGGGCTACCTAGATCCCGTGCGGGGAACGACTCGATCTGGGTGATAGTGGACAGGCTGACAAAGGTGGCCAGATTCATCCCAGTGGCGAAGGACACACCGGTCAGTGTATTGGTTCGGAGGTTCATCGAGCAGTTTGTGCGTTATCATGGGGTGCCCAAGACTATCGTTTCGGATCGGGATGGGCGGTTTACATCCAGGGAATGGAGGTCAGTCCAAGCCCATCTGGGTTCTCGGTTGACTTTCAGCACAACTTTCCACCCTCAGACCGACGGACAGACAGAGCGCACAAACCGTACACTGGAGGATCTGTTATGACTGTGTATTTTGGACCGTGGCGAGCCTTGGGAGAGATTGCTGCCACTGGTCGAGTTTTCGTACAACAACGCTCATCAGTCCAGCATAGGCATGGCTCCATACGAAGCGTTGTACGGAAGGAGGTGCAGAACCCCACTATCATGGGTTCAGGATGAGGATCCGCAGGCACTGGGCTCGGAGTTTGTGGGAGATACAGATGCTCAGATTAGATTGATCCGAGACAGGATGTTGGAAGCCCAGAGCAGACAGGCGAAATACTACGATGCGAGGCATCGTCAAGTGGAGTTCCAGGTGGGGGACCGAGTTTTCTTGAAGATACGACCGATGCACGGAGTCTCGCGGGTTCGCGGGCGGAGGAAGCTCAGTCCAAGATATATGGGGCCCTACAGGATCCTGGAGCGGATCGGCCCCTTAGCCTATAGACTGGAACTACCGCCGGAGTTAGCGGGATTGCATGACGTCTTCCACGTCTCCTCACTTCGGAGGGCTCTGCTATGCCCTGAGCAGCTGATTCCCTCGGCAGATGGCCCGGTGGCCTCGGATCGGTCGGTCAACGTGGAGCCTATCAGGATCGACGATACAGCAGTGCGGGTCTTGCGGCGAAAGAAGGTCCCGTTAGTCAAGGTTCTGTGGAACAATCATGGGCAGGAGGAGCATACATGGGAGCCACAGGACTTGATGCGGCAAAAATATCCGGAACTTTTTCGTCAGGTATACCTCAAAACCCCTCTGGACAATCAATTTGCCTTCCTGTTTTAAACCTATGGAGTTGAAATTTCAAGAATAGGGGCTAATCTTTTGTTTATTGGGGTGTATATACCTAGTTAAGTGGGCGAATTAACCTTAAATTCGAAACCGCACAAACAAACGTAACGTAGGAAGGTAAACATTCGGTTCTCATGGGATGTTACAAGCTTATTTTTCCCGATTTGAGTCCCGTAGGCTTAGCCTTGATTTCGGGGACGAAATCTTTGTTTTGTTTATTGGGATTTGTAACATCCCATTTCCGGCTAGACCCCTAGGAGTCGGTTGGTTGTGATAGAACCCTAGGGAGCCCAAAAACTTGAAATAAATCGGCTAAGAAAATCGGGTCACGGGTTGGTCACGCCCGTGACCGACCCGTCACGCCCGTGACAAAGGGCGTGACACGCTCGACGATCGTCGATCCCAATTCGACGATCGTCGAACCAAATTCGGCCACACGGGCCCGTCACGCCCGTGACCCGCTATGTCACGCCTGTGACAAAGGGCGTGACACGCTCGACGATCGTCGAGCCCAATTCGACGATCGTCGAACCAAATTTGGCCACACGGGCCTGTCACGCCCGTGACCCGCCATGTCACGCCCGTGACAAAGGGCGTGACACGCTCGACGATCGTCGATCCCAATTCGACGATCGTCGAACCAGAATTGGTCTCCAGACCTGTCACGCACGTGACCCGCCATGTCACGCCCGAGACCACCCTTCGACGATCGTCGATCTCAGTTCGGCGATCGTCGAACCCAGACTGCTAACCGGGCCTGTCACGCCCGTGACCTATGTGTCACGCCCGTGACCAAGGCCGAAACGTCAGCCAGACTGGAAGTTTCGGTAACCGATGCCTTAATAAATTCTGGCTGTGGGGATGGAAAATCAAGAGTATTTATGGGTCGTTCCCTACCTTAATTATGTTAATAATTAAGGAAAAGTGGGTCCAATAGGAAATTGCCACCTGGCAAGCACCTCTTCATTCCCAACTTTTCAACTGCCATTCGTCATAACCGAAACGTCATAAGAGTGTTATTAATGGCCGCCAACGTTTCATCTCCAACGTTTCACCCTTTCCCCTCCCCATTTGCTCATCTATAAAAGATTCCTGAGAGCAAGAGGAAAAGGTTACACTCCCTCAACTGTTCAGACTCCCTCCTTGCTGTTGAAGAATTTCCGGCGACGCCACCACCGCGCAAATGGCTTCCCGACGCTCTGCACGCCTTCAACCCGCGAACAAGGTCCTCCCCTCCCTCTTCTTCTGCGGATAGATCTTAGGAATCGTTAGGAGAGATATCGGGCTCAAAAGAGCCAGATCGGGTGAGCGTATTGGTGGTTTTCCGAAAGTTTCATGGTGGCGGGTTCGTCGGAAACCGCCTCTCCGGCGGCCGTGCCGCCGCCCGACGGTAGCCCTCACCTCAACAGAGGTGGTGGTGGTGGTGGCCGGCCAGGGAGATGGCTGGGTGGCCGGGAAATAGCTTGGAAAAGCTACAGGGTATTAGGTTTTAGGCCTCTGTTTCGGGCTGTTGAAGAAGATGAACAGTGGCATGAGAAATAAATTCTAGTTTTTAAATCCATTTCTGAGTGAGATATCTGTCATGTTAAATAATTTGGGAAAAATACCTAGAGGCTCCTACGGGAAAAATTATCAACATAGGAAATGTAGCCCTTGAAGTCTACTTTAGTTCAAAATTAATTTCACTCGATTTGGGATCCTGGTTAGACCACAGCACCCTTTTTGGTGAGGTCTATCCAGAGGGCTGCCTTGACCTTAGAAAAATTCCCCACTCCAATCCAGTCATCCAAATGACTTGAAATTTGGGGTATGGTCTAATCTTACATATATCTAGGTGCTATCCAAAAATGAGAATTTTTGGAGAATATTTTTCTATAGTTTTTAGAAAAATTCAATAATCCTAGCCGGTTTTAATTAGATTGTTAAATAATTTCCAAACCCTCCCAAATTTTGGTGAGTGGTCCCTGGGTTCACCATAAGGTTTTGTATAATTTTTCATCTCATTTGGAGATGGTTTGGATCAGAAATGATCAACCCAAAGTTTTGCCCTAATAAGAGGTCTAAGGTTAAAAGTGC
Organism: Platanthera zijinensis; assembly: GCA_039513925.1. Taxonomy (NCBI): domain Eukaryota; kingdom Viridiplantae; phylum Streptophyta; class Magnoliopsida; order Asparagales; family Orchidaceae; genus Platanthera; species Platanthera zijinensis. The sequence goes on along the minus strand of CM077080.1, from coordinate 95,148,511 downwards.
ACTTTTGAAGTTTGAGTGGTGAGATCACCTCAACAGAGGCTGAGATTTTTACCACTGGCTAGTAATATTCTCTAGCACCCCCTCATGGAGTTTGAGGTGGATCGGGGTAAGTTTGCCCTAAGGCCCAAGGCCCAACCCTAAGGATGGATCTTGGGGTTTGTGAAGGTCATGTGGTCAAATGACCTTGGATTGAACCGAGATTGGGTGATGAGAACCATAGGGCTAATATTGTTCTCTGGATGAAATCTTAGTAGATTTGGAGATCGTTGGAATATCTAAAAATCTAACCCTAGTTTAGGGCGCAAAACTTGTAGAGATAGGAAATGACACCAAATCACATTAAAAAGTGATGAGAAATGGGTAGAGTTGATTATAGGGGTAGTACCAGCTCTGGATATTTTTCTATGAATTTTATGATCACTATTTTGGGTACTTCCTTAATGATTTAGTAGTTGTATGATTTGCTTAGAAAATTTATTATGGAGTACAAACTTCCTGGAAATTGATGAAATTTAGGCAGAGAACCTTTATTATGATTTTAAAACTCTGTGAATTTTTATGGGATTTTTAGAAGCTTAATTCTAAGGCTTGCTTCATTAAGTATTTTTTATCATGGATATTGGATTAAATCTATTTTGGTGCTTAGCAAGCTGGTGAAATTATGATTCTTTGCACAATGATCTTTTCTGTACCATACTATTAATCAGTAATTTTCTGTAGTTTTATGATGAGTAATTTCAGTACTTCCTTCTTTACATGGGAATAATGAGATTATAATGGATAAATTAATTAGAGGCTATATATCTTTTGTAAAATCCTGCAAATTAGTATTTGATGATACCTTACTGTTATTTAGTGATCATAATTTTTGGGTGGCCATAACTTAAGAATATCATGTAGTTCATGTTAAAAATTACCCATGGCCAATCTTTGAGAAAAATAAATAAATATCAGATTAATTAGGAAAATTATAAATTTCTGGATTTAAGCTAATTAAGTCATGATAGACCTCCAGTAAATTTTATAGGAGATTTGGAAGATAATTTAGAGTACCTCCCCTTGTGTACCTCATATAGTTTAGGATGGTCTGCATTTAGTAAAACCACGGAATTCTGATAATCGATGGTTGGTAGGGCAAGTTAAGGTTGAGTTCATTATTAGACGTCAGGATAAGTAGAATGTGGGACTGGTTAGGGTAAGGGAGTACGGGGACGACGAAAGATCGTCCGTCCCGGGAAGAAGAGGAAGAGTCTTAATACTCTAGGGTTAGAACTAAAGCAACTAAAAGGGGATTGGGTAAAGGGTAGACAACCAATAATAATAAGTGCCTTGCGAAAGGGAACTTCGGGCCGTAATGCACCGTCTTGGTTCCTAGTGCCCCTTGAGAGCCCTTCACGGGGAATACCGGGGGCAGTCCTGGGCTAACGTAAACCATAGGAATAATAAATTAAAAGAGCAACTAGTATAACTGGGATTGCACACACTCACTCCCCGGTAGCTAGGAAAGTAGAACTATAGGATTACTTGCCATCAGACAGTAGCTCTGAAGGTAGATGCACGGACAGTACTGTCCGGGGGGCCGCGGGCTCGAGGGTTGGAGTACGGAGAAAAGTGGTGGGTCATCGGTACTAGGCGATCGGTCACACCGACAGCGGTACGATGACTCGGCGAAAAGTCTGGAGGGTACATCCAGCAGCAGTACGCGGATACTCTAGGTTGTGTTCTTCTAGGGGCGTACGGAAGGGCTAGGCCTGGTAGTGTGGTTACCCGCCTAGGAGTGGGGGGCCCGACCCACTGTCTCCGTTTGCCACTACGGAGGTTCCTGGGGGTGAAGCTAGCCTCCCGAACAGGGGGAACTAAAGGTCTGTGCGCATAGAGTCGTGTGCGTGGGTTGCACTTGCATGAATCATGGCATAGCATATCACAACACTCATATTTGCATACAACCGACACCCCAACGTATAAATCGGTATGGCACTTTTTATACGATGGGAGCCTTGCAGAAGATCCCTTAACTTATAAGTTTGTATGGGCATTCATATAAGTTAAGGTTACTTACATACTTACTTACTTGTTGCTTACTTACTATTCTCTAGCAGTCTTTAATACAATTTGCTATTTATTAATTGTTCTACCTATTACAACATTTATACTGTTCACCTGATATAACTTGCTAGTTAGGTCCACCGTCACTTGCTTGACTACTCTCCACTTTTGTAGCTTCCCTTTCCTCCTCTCCGCCCGGTGCTTAGGAGCCATGGTGGGAGGGGTAGGGGATGATAGGGCTTAGTCTTTATGACTAATGGTTTTTGAACCAAACATTACAGGAGCTCCGGATGGGAGATAGGGACCAGCACCAGCGGAGTACGGTGCGCATGGAGGTGGGACAGTCTAGCACCAGTGCACCTGCGACCAGCTCCGTGAGTGATTAGCATTTTCTTAGCTTCCGCGATGAGCGACTTGTAGCGAGGACTCTGATGTATCGGGCATGAGCCCTTTTATTTCCAGACTATTTATACTCTGATGATTTTCTGTGGACACTCCCTTCGTGGAGTTTTATGTGATATTCTCTTTTGGTGGACTTGCTTCTCTCTTGCTTGCTACTTATTGCGATCGAAAAGGCCGGCAGAATCGGCGCATTGTAGTGGCAACCTTCCCGGGTGCGAAGGTGTCACCGCAAAGCGGCGGTTCTGGGCATAAGACCCCGGTGGTTGAAAAAAAGAAAAAAAAAAGGGGTCTTACAGTTGGTGCATTTCGCAAGGAGATGAACAGCAAATTTGACGCCCTTAAGGATTTATTAGACCAACTTAGTGGTCAGTTTCCGACTTCTCCGCTTGAGGCCCCTAGACAACATTACCAGCGTGATGGTAATTCTAAGTCGACTAGGATCGTATCAACCCCCTACGATGGGTTGGGAGGTCCCCAGGCCTTCCTTAGATGGGTTGTTGAGTTTGAAAGTTACTTCGAGCGTGCACGTGTGCCACACCACTCCCAGGCTTGCGTTGCGAGTATACAATTAACTAGTCTAGCCTGGAGCTTTTGGAACAGCGCCAAGAGACGTTATGTACCTGGTGCCAGTTGGACTATCATGAAAAGTCTACTCACCCATCAGTACGCTCGTGCGGAATTGTTGGATGTAGTGACATCTTTACGGCGGGGCACTAGACCCCTTCCTGTTTATGAGAGTGTTCCTATCAGCATGATTGAATCTGAGCTTGCGATTACGAGTACGCCCGTCACTAAGGAAGATGCTGTTAATGTTGACAACACGAGCGACGATGAGGAGTTTGGTTACCCGAGTGACTTGGATGAGGATTTCTCATTTGAGGAACCCTCTCCACTCCCTTTCGACGACATTTTGGAGCCATCCCCTTTGACTGTTGTGGAGCCTTTTGATGATCCTAAGTCGATTGATATTCTAGCTGAGTCAGAAGAGTTACCTTACGCTGAGAGCTTACCCAGTCGTGAGGTAGACGATGTTTGGGATGATGATAGTTTGACCTGTGAGAGTATTACATTGCCTTTTACCAGCCACACTAGCGTTGTGACTAATCACCCTAGTGTTGAGAGCCCCCTCCAAACTACAAGCCCCGACGTGTTAGAGGCTACGATTACACCTAAGGAGAATATCTCTGATTTTCCTGAGGATCTTGTAAGTGAGGATGTTCCAATCGATTTCTCTAATCACGAATTAATAGATGCCCCAACTGATTTGGAAGACTTACTATACGATCAACATTTATTGTTGGAAGAACTTTCGGATGAGTTGGTAGAGTCCTCCCGTGAGGAATGCAATTCAGAGAGTGAGTTGGGTGATGACGATCCAGATGAGTTTTTCGTGATGGAAAATCCTCTGTTTGATTTTTCGGTTAATTTTGATGGCTTGCACCCGGAGGATGTTACTTGGACGAAAAATCCGTATTTTGGCATGGGGAATGACTTAACCCCTCCTCCGGAATCTATCGATGCTCCCATTCGTGAGATTTGTACTGCTACTGATGTCGTGACTGACGTGTTGGAAGTTTGTCCTAGTGAGAGAGTGCTATTTTCTGAAGACGTTATTGATGTCTACCCGGATGAGCGTCCCCTGACGCTAACTCCGTCGCATGAAATTAAATTTGATCTCGACTCTCTCCCAGTTTTAATTTTACCGACTCTCCCTCCTGATCGGTTGATCCGACTAGCGGACACATTTGGACACAAGTTTTGTATTTCTGATCTGGATCATTGTATTTGGCCAACCTTGCGGGTCCTTCTGTTGGGCATGTCACCTTTGACGGTTCGTTACTCTACGTATCCATCTATGGTTATGTCCACGACTATTTTTGATTCTGATTCTGTGGCCATAAGGCCTATTATCCTAGTTGTGTCTCGATGTGCTTACCCTTTCGGTCTATTTGCACATGTTTTTCTACCCCCTGATGAAGTCCCGTTAGCGCCACCTGACGTTATTATATTGGTGCCACCTGATGTAGTTCCGCTGGTGTCACCCTATTTATTTCTGTTTGTGACCACGGTTTGGCCCCATGAGTTGTCTCGCTCGCACCTCTTGTCACACCTGAGAGCGTCCAACTCTCTTAGTAATTATGATGCGCAGATTCCCTTGGCATATCTGCATGCCAAGTGTGGTCGTAATAATTTTCGAATTAGAACTGTGACTTTGGAGCCATTTGAAGTCATCTTTGATGTTAAGGCTCCCGTCCCCCCTGACTTAACCCCTATATCCTCCGTATTCGGGTTGAGTCACGTAGCCTATGGTTTCACTCCCCACGATAGTATGATTCTTAGGCGCGCTTTAAAAGAATTAATCACTCTTGTTGCGTCTCTTTATTTTCCCTCTAGTTTGTCGCCGAAACTCACCCCGGATTATGCTCATTATGATCCCCTTTTATATAAGCACATTAGTAAAGCGCTAGCCATACCAATTAATTCGTATCATATTTATACTAGCTTACATAAAAGAGTATCTCACTGTAAGACGATCGATTTAGATTTGGTGCATCTCGACCCTGAACGGATGCCTTCGGGCACTTTAGAAAGTTGGCGATTTGGTAAGCGGGACCTTTATCGGATATTAATAAAATTTGGAGAATTTACTTATCATCTGAAGCTTTCCATTGATTGGGGTATTACCCCTTATTTTGATGTTTCTAATTTAACGCCGTATGATTCTCCACCACATGATTTATTTGCCTGTCCGTTTGGGTCCACTTTGTTCTCATTGGGGTTGGGTTGTGAGTTTATACTTGGATTGTTTTCTTCTTCGGACTTCTCTGGAGGTACGTTGGTTGTTGATGCTAAATTTTGTTTTCCTTTATTGCCTAATGCTTCTCCAAGGTTCCCTAGGAACAAATTTTTGCATGACAGGTTACTCCAGGTTGTTGTGCTCTTCTTTCCAAGTGAGGTTGTCTGCCACTCAGAGGTTCTATTAGATGATGCTTCCCCGCACCGGTACTTTCAGACCTACTCATCGGTGATGAGTAGTTTTAAGCGGGGTAGGATTGATGGAGACGACGGCCCTCAACGTGTTGAAGACGGAGACGGCATGCTTACGGAAGTTATCTCACCGCCTCCAAGTAAAGATTTGCGGCGTCATGACGACCATGTGGAGCGACGTCAAAAGATCCGCCCGCGGCGCAAACCAATCTAATGATAGCTTAATTAATTCATTTTCATGTTTTTTTTATTTGGCAATGTCTATGGCAATGTTTATGCCATGTTGTGTTTTATTTTTATGAGTGTTGTTTTATTTAGTTACTATGGGCTGCAAATAGCCAAACATTTGATGTAGCCTATAAATAGGCAAGGGTGTTTTCATTTTGATCATTGAAGAAAGAAATATTGAAACCCTAAAAAATCTCCCCTCTTGAAACTTTTCTCTCCCCCTTCTTCTTGGCCGAACTTCCCCATCTTCCCCTCTCCTTGGCCGCCGGCCACCTTTCTCCCTTCTGCCTCTTCTATTCTCCTCCCTCCTCCTAGCCACCACCACCAACCTTCTTCTACCCTTCTTCAACCCGAGCCACCTTCCCCTCCAACAACAAGCCGCCGGCCTACCCCTCACTCCCTTCAAAAAACCGACCCACCATCACCTCTCACAAAGCCGACCCTCCTCCCTCACTCCCTTGCAACCATCCCTAGCCGCCTCCTCCACTAGTAAATCCGACCACCGTTAAGGATCCCTTCCTCCCCTTTACTTGTGAAGAAATCGGCCAAGGCAAGCTTGCCTCCTTGTGGATTCCTAACACCGGCGTGAAGCGACGAAGGCGGGCAAGATTTTCATCTCCTTCCGGCGCAACTCCAGCGGAGCCATTGAGAGGCGATCCAAGTAGAGTGTAATTAGAATCACCCTTCCGATTGGGTAACGAAAATCCCTCCTACCTCTTGTGTGTTTTCATTTCAAAGAATATATCTTGTGGTGGATTATTTTTGGCGTTGTTTTAGATAGCTTGAAATTGTATCGTGGATTTCTTCGCATGCTTTGTATTTCCCTTATCTTCGTTTTATATTCGGGAAGGTTTGGCGAACCTCGTTTGACTTTTGTTGGGAGAGATCTACCCATTCCGAATCGAACTTTTCGGTAGATCTCTTTTGGTACAACATCGCTCGGTCGGATCCAATATTGGTCCTTTTAGCTCGATCGAACATTGGCCTTATAGCCCTTGTTAGATCCAAACCGGCTTGGCTACCCGTACGCTAGCAAAATATTGATAGATGTAATTGCGTGGTATCGCGTAGAGCGATTGTGCGAGTGTAGTGTTTGGATCGAAGAGTGTTGTGGCGTTAGGCCGTAGTTCCAAACGGTGTGAAACTTGCAAGCCTGCATCAGAAACCTATGGATCAGAAACTATATAGGGGCATTGTTGGGTCCCTACTATACCTTACAGTAAGCAGATCTGATATCATGTTTGGCACATGCCTTTATGCTAGGTTCCAGGTGAACCCTAAAGAATCTCATCTTGTTTTTCTAAAAAGAATTTTGAGATATATAAAGGGTTGTCTTAGTCTAGGTCTCTGGTATCCCACTGAGTCAGAGTTTGATTTAACTGGATACTCAGATGTTGACTTTGCTGGATGCAGAGTGGGCAGAAAGAGTACCTCAGAAATTTGCCAGTTCCTTGGTATAAGATTAGTGTCTTGGTTCTGCAAGAAACAATCATCTGTGTCCACATCAACTGCTGAAGCAGAATACATTGCAGCTTATAGTTGTTGTTCCCAGATGCTATGGATTCAGAACCAACTCCTAGATTATGGGTTCAACTTAAATAATTCAACTCTACTATGTGATAACACAAGTGCTATAGCCATAACACAAAATCCAGTCCATCACAGTAGGACTAAGCATATAGACATTAGGCATCATTTTATTAGAGAGAGTGTGTAGACAAAAACAAAATCAAACTTGTCTATATCTACACTGATTTACAAAGAGCTGATATTTTCACCAAACCCCTGGATGAAAGAAATCACTTGTTCTTTGTAAATTAGCTTGGAATGATCAATGGAGAAGACCTAGTTTAGTTTCTGTCTTCACTCAAAGAACTCTTCAAATTTCGTCGATCGGAGGTCGACGAACTATAAAAGGTTCTTGAGATTTTCATCGACCTGAGATCGACGAACTCTCTGTGGTAAGTGATCTTCGTTGACCTGCGATTGACGAACTTACTTCAGAAAACTTTCATCGACCAGAGATCGACGAAATGTCTTCAACTCTTCAGACTAAGATCGACGAACTGTTTAACTCTAAATTTTTTCGTCGACCTCAGAACGAAGATATTTTTATTTCTCGTGGACCAGAGTCTGTCGTTTCATATTCCGGAAAACCTTATATTTAGGTTTTCTTCAACCTCCATCCCACACTTTCAATTCCCTTTACACTTGATCCTCGTTTTCTATCTTGCAGGTGCTTTCATGGAGATTCCAGCAGGTGCTCTTGCGGCAATGAGGTTTGATATCAGATTCAATGTTGATTTCGACTCCTTCCAGCACTCCGATCCAGTGTTTCTCCACATTCTGCAACTGCTGGAAGACCAACAATTGAAAAATCTTTTGTCCATTAGAATCAAATTACCCAGCACGAAAATCAGAGAATGGGTCTATACTGCGTCTACAACCGAGGACAACACAATGACCGGATCAATAGCGGGTAATGCCATCTCTCTCACTCCCTCTGTACTGACTAAAATCATTGGATTAGTGAATGGTGAAGAAGAATTAGAAATTGATAATGAGGAATATGACATGATGTTGAGTCTGATGGGTTACTCTGGAGATAACCCAAATAAACTACTGAAGAAACACCTATCTGCCGAGTTCAAATTTCTCGCAGATATTGTTGGGAAAGTCTTGCTGGGCAAGCACACTGCACACGATTATATAACCAGGCATCAATTTCTGGTTATGTGTGCAATGGGAAACAAGAGGCAGGTAAACTAGGAACAGATCATCTTTGATCTCGTCAAGAAAAGGAATAGTAAGAAGGAAGTAAACTTTGGAAGGATCCTAGGGATCTTCTTGACAGAAAAGGATGCTGAATCACTGGTCTCCCAGACCACATTAATCAATGCCAGCAAAAGGCTCACATGTGCCTTGTTTGGCAGGTGGGAGTGGACAATCACAAAGCCCTCTAAGGCTTCATCCTCTGCCACCCAAGCTTCTAAAAGTACAAGGTCTGTTTCAGCAACTTCCCACCCTTCTGAAGAGATCCCATCCAACATTATTCCATCCAACATTACTCCAGCCACTCCTCAATCTCCAGCTCTCCAACCTTCATCTCTGCCAGCAACTCAACAAACCCCAGCTTCAACTCATGTTCCAGTCTCTACTCCCCTACCTTCATTATCCCCAATTCCTATATCTCCAACACATATTTCCTCCTCTACACTTTCCCCCCAACAAGATGCATCAATGTCAACACCACCTCAATCCCCTCTTCTATCTCACCTTGCTGATATCCCCCACATCAACCTCTCCTCATTCCCCTCCTTCAACTTATTATCATCTCCAATGCATACTCCTTCTGCTCAACATGACTCCCCCTAGTCACTCCCATTTTACCTATACCTATCACACCCTCAGCAACTAAAATCTCCACTCACCCAACTACTACCCCACCATCCACTTCTCCAACTCTGAATCCATCTCTTATCACCCCACTTATTACTCTCCTCACACCCCTACTGAAATCCCTTATAGTAGAGGCCATTTCTCCTCTAGATGCCTCCATATCCTCACTTGCTGCACAGATATCTGCTCTCACCACTGCTACCTCTTCATTTGGGGGCCTGGCTTTAGTAACTACTTAAACTAGGCAGGGGGAGATACTTGATCATGAAGAAGAAGTAGTAGAAATAGTAGTAACTACAGTAGTTGAAGTAAAAGCAGGAAAAGATATCACAATGACAAATACTCAAGAGATCACTCTGCCTGCAGAAGCAACAGTAACAACAACAGCAACAACAAAAGTATCAGAAGTAGGAATAGATATCACAATATCAGATACTCCAGAGATCACTCTGCTAGAGATTCTGCCAGGAAGGGTTTACTTCATTAAATCCAAAGTGCATCTAGATGCTTTGCTAAGAATATTTGGGTCATACATATATTTCTGCTTTCCCCCCATTCCATCATCTAAAGCAATAGTGTGCTATACCTCTCCTGCTAGCTCAGAGGTGTTAGACACCATAAAGAAAAGTTTGATAGCTCCTCCAGAAAATGAGTCTGATGATCAGAGATCTAGCCCTCCTAGGCCATCCTATACCATGGATGATAGCCCTCTCCCCAATCTGGATGACATAATAGCTCAAGACATTGCTATGGAAACTGAAATAGCTCATGCTGAAGTTGTCCCCACTCTAGTCAATAAAGAAATCTCCAAGGATACAATAAGCCAAATTGATGTTATGTATGAAAATCCTCAGTCTGATGATTATGATGATTCTGATAAGGATTAAAAGAGAAAGAAAATCTCTAAGAAAAGGAAGGCTCCTCCTCCTTCTGCTTCCAAGCCTGGAAATACAAATGACACTCCCTACTACATTTTACAAAACATAACCCCATACAAATGGATGCCAGCCTGGATGTGGCTTTCAAAGAATGAACAGAAAGCCAAAAAGAAAAGTAGAAGATACTCTCCTCCCCCAGCTCGTAGATACAAAAAGGACACCCCCTCCTCCTCCTCCTCCAGCTGCTAGTGCTTCAGGAACAACTCCTCAAAGTTCAGATGCTCCCTCCAAGTCTACATCTTTCACAAAATATTATTAAAGGCAAGGAAGGCCATCTAGACATCAATCACATGGAAGCAGTCAACAAAGAAGTACTGGTGATACAGAGCAGATAAAGGAAGTAATCCATCAGAAGACAGAGTTCTCTCCTCCCTAACAACAAGCTGAACAAAGAAGACACTCAGAATCACACAAACCTAAAAGAAAATATAGTGAAGCTGCACCTCCAAAGTCACTATACACTCAGAGTAATGAAAGCCAGAAGGCAACAAACTTTCAAGCACAGTCAACTCAATTCAGGCCTGCATCGCTGCTACCCTCTCAAGATGATCAAACATCTGTCAGTCAGGATGTTGATCCAAATTTCAGGATGGCTAGGATTCAAGAATTGATTGGTCTGTCACAGATAAAGAAGGCCAGAGAAGAAGGAGAAGATCCATCAAAGTATATAACTATGTCATCATATAGAGAAAAAAAACTGGATAGGCTTCAAGTCAGCAAGAAGGTATTTAATTCTACAGAGTATATGGCTAGACACCCAGAGGCTGTAGTTCCCAGAACTTCCACCCAGACTATGATTGGAGCAGCAGATCTATACATATCAAAGAAAGAAGCTGCCAATTCCAACAGGAAAATAATTTTCACTCAGCCTGGGGAAAAATGCAAAGAAGAAAAGCCAAGGAAAAAGAAACAGAAAAACTAGAACTTGAACTACTATTTGGTATATTTTTGATAAATTGTGTTTTTCTTGTTACAAAGATGACTATGCAAATATATCTGCTGCATTTACTGTTAAATTTTTTGCCAGATATATATTGTGTTCTTGCTTTGTACATTTTTTTTTGTATTGAGTCTGTTATTAGTGACCTCACCCAAATAGGGGGAGATTACTGGATCCCTAGTTGGATTTGGGCTAGGTTCACTAAGTTAGGATATGACCCAACATGTATAGATCAGGGTCATGGTTGTGTCCTAGAGTCTAGGTCAAGTCCTTTGAGTCAGGACCAGCCTCCAACACTACCGGAGACTCAAGACTTAGAGAATTCAAGACTTAGAAAAAGGAGTTCTATGTTCGTCGATCTCCGGTCGATGAAAGTCGAACTCAGCTAGACGAACTCAGGGAAAATTCTCTGAGCTCAGCTCGACGAACTTAGCTTTTAGTTCGACGAACTCTGGACAAAGTAATAACTCCTCTAAGTCAAACCTCAGTCGACGAACTAAGAACATTTTCTAGAAGAACTCCGTTCTCTGGTCGACTAATTATGGATAAGGTGATTCAACACTCAATGACAGATGACATTACACTCAACGCCAGAATGGTGAGTTAACACTCAAAGCCAGAGGACATCACACTCAACACCAAAATGATATTTCAACACTCTACATAAGAAAATATTCTAAGTCCAGACTGCAGATTCAGCTCTATGATCTTGGACCCCAATTGGACTAACTATGTTCTCAGGGTCAGCTCGACGATCTTAGATTCAGCACGACGTACTTGATGTACAGAAGATGAAAGTTATCAAGCAACATTCAGAGGTCGACGATCTTGGATTTCAGCTCGACGAACAACCATTCTCAGCTCGACGAACTGTGGACTCAGGTCAACGAATCCAGTCTTGGCAATTTCCCTCTTTTGTCCTTAGTACGTGGCAATAATTCCTGAGTAATTAATGCTCTAATATTCTCTGAATATTACCGTTAAACAAGAGTATTAATTATGGCCTTCATCAGAATTGTTGCCTGCTGCTTTTATAAGGGATAGTTGGGGAAACAAATCAATGCCAAAAAAATATTCCAAGGCCGTCAGCATTAATTGCAGAAGGAATTTCAAAATTCAAATGGACATTCTTGTTGGAAATATAAAGCAGAGATAATTATTTTTTAAACAGAGAATCACAACAAAAAACAACATTCTGTGAGACATACAGAATTTTCTTGAGATTGAAAATCGATCAGTCAAGAATCAACAGCGACTAGACAAGAAGAAGAACAATTCTGAAGAAGAAGAAGAACCATCAAAATCAAGTGTCTTCTTCTCAGGAACTCTCTGAAGGACAACAATACTGCATCTATCAAAATAGTTCCTGAAGTTCTTCTTGTCAAAACTGAAAGCTAGAAGGCCTATCACCCTGCAACAAAGCTTCCATCATCCTGAACAAGCAACATCTCAGGGGGAGCTTTTGCTACCATCAAATCCACAAGTCTTCTCAGTTATTTAATTTGAAGAAAGAGAAGACATAATCATTCTCTCACCCCCACTGTAAAAAGGGTTATCATCTCCCTTCAAAAGTGATTCTTGGTTGCAAGTCTCCTGATGAAAAGACTTGAGGTTTGGTTGTTGAGCACCTGATCAAAAGCTCATTGGTGTCAGGCACCTAATCAAAACTCTTAGTGGATTCCTACCAGGGTGGTAGAAGAGTGGACGTACCCAGGTTGGGGAACCAATATAAATTCTCATGTCGTCTGGTTGCCCCTTTTTCTTTTTGTTCTTGCTGTGGCTGTTATATTTAGGTCTTGCAGTGTTATGTAAATTTTCCAGTGCTTTCATTTTTTACTCTGTGATACAGTACCTGAGTTTAGAAATACTTCTTATAGTTCAGAGAAAAGTTTTAAAATATACCCATATACTCTATTCACCCCCTCTAGAGTATATCAGATATAACCCTTACTTTCACCTATAACTAAGATCCACACAAGGATCCTACCTCAGGCAAGACTGCCCTACCTCAGATCCAAAAATGTATCCTATCTCAACCTTTATAAAATTGGCCTACACTCAAATCTGTTAAGATCCTATAGAAAAGAAAGAGTTTTGTTGTTGTTGATATGCCTCCAGAGAAGTTCTCTTAGTCTACTGCTTCCTGAGCTGTGTTATCTCAGTCCTAACTTCTTCTCAGTAACAAGAAAGTTGATCTTCAATAAGCTGCTACTTATGCTGGAAGTAACTCAGAAACCAAGTCTCTTAACTTGTTGTTGAAGACTGAAGAGTTGATAGTTTCTGTTAATCTTCAAACAACTAACCTTGACTGCAGAAAGTTGAAGGCTCTTCTTAGTATTCTTTCTTAGAAAGCTTTTTTGAACTTGCTGTAGCTGATGAAAACTGCTACAGCTAACTGTAATAACTTTTAGTTTAGCGGGTTTGAAACTTTAGCTTCAAGCTCTGCAATAATGGCGAGGAAGAAGACGATGAAATTCCGCCTCTTTGTGAAATGATAAACCCTAAAAGTTGCCTTTGCATCCGCTGAACTTATCCCTTTTATCTTCCGCCGTCCAATGGCTATTTGACCCATGGGCCCCATTAAAGTTGTTTGCTGCAACTTATCTTTATCTACAAAAGTCATACTGTCGGCCTGCGGTGTCGTTTGTCTTCTTCTGTAGCTTTCCCACAACAATTTGAAACTTTGCTGACTCATGCTAACGTTAGCATCTGTGGACTTAGCCAAATTCTAAGTTTCATCACAGGCATTGAGTGCATTGAGTGAATATCCCTCACTCAGCGCAAAAACACTTAGCCAAATAATTCTGCACTTCCAGGTGTTGAGTGAATGGCCTTCACTCAAATCTTTTGTCCTTGGACAATCTTTCTGCTTCTCAAGCGTTGAGTGCGTTAAGTGATCTTTCATCAGTCAATGCATTTGGACTTAGCCAAATCTTTCTGCTTCTCAGGCGTTGAGTGCGTTGAGCGAGCATTCATCACTCAATGCCTTCTTTGACTTTGACAGTCTAACTGCTTAGGTGTTGAGTGAACCTTCATCACTCAATGCATTTGGACTTAGCCAATATTTCTACCTCTGCTAGGTCTTAAGTGCATTGAGTGAACTGTCCTCACTCAATGCATCTGGACTTAGACAGATTTTTGTGTCTATCTTTCTTTAGGCTTCGACTGGTCATTGCTCTGTCGACACCTTCTTATTTTGCATTGAGTGAGCTGTCCTCACTCAACGATTCTGGACTTAGCCAGAATTCTTGACAGAATCTTCAAATGCTTGCGCTTGACTCAACGCTTATCTTCAGGCATTTAGTGAGCTGTCCTCACTAAATGATTCTTGACTTAGTCAATTTTTTTGCTTGCAAATGCTAAGGTTTTGACAAACTTAGCTTTACTCGACGCCTCTTGATATATGGCGTTGAGTGAACTGCCTTCACTCAACACCTATGGACTTAGCCACATTTCTATCTTGCAAACTATCGGGCTTTGACTGTCCACCCTTTACTCGATGCTTTTTGGAATCTGTAGTTGAATGAAAAGCCTTCACTTAATGCCTGTGGACGTAGATGATTTTTAGTCTCTCCAGCATCCTTCCTTAGCATCTTGCATTGAGTGAACTGGCTTCACTTAACGTCTGTGGACTTAGACAAATTTCTGTCTCTCCACCTTTTTACCTTGTGACCACTTATCATAAATACTTAGACAACCTATCTAAACTTGTTCCAAGAAACATCCTGCATATGATGAACTTAACCAACATCAAATTTAACTATGCTCTTAGTGTTGATGGTGATGCCTCTTCAAATGAAATCTAGGGAACATTGAGGGTAATATTCCCAACAATCTCCCCATATTTGAAGAAGACAGTACACATAACAATATTAAGAAGCATTTTCTCATAAAGCAAATTAATTTAGGAGCAACTGTAAGCTTTCTCAAACCACTTAAAAATTCAGAGCTGTATGAAAATTCAAAGCAGCTTATAGCACTCCTCATAACTTAACATTTAAGTGGAGGACTTTCCTCAAGCCACTTGAGGGTGGAAACATAACATGCAATGGCTCAACATTGCTCTCTTCATATTACTTGAATGTTTCCAAGTAATATACACTCCTCAATATTATATATCTCCCCCTGGGCATGTATTGTCCACCATCTCCCCTTTTCTGACAAGTACTGCTCTACTCAGTATTCTCTACCCCTCCCCCTTTAGGGTTTAGGGTATTGCCTAACTCTCCCCCTTTCTGGCTTCTTCAAAAAAACATTTTCCTAATGAGGGAGGTGAGGGGATCATGCACCAGAGAATTTATCTCTGTATCGTACCCAACATCCTGTATTGATACCACTTGAGAAATAATCCTAGTGATCAAACTACTTGACTAGGAGTCATACCTTTTTTGTTGATACACTGATACTACACATCACTGCAGCCACTTGAGCTAGTTTTTAACATTGTTCCACTTGAGCCAATGCCACTCCTATACTACTTAAAGCTTATGCAGAATGCTTCTATAGTAAGGGAGGTGCTAGCTTTCCTCTTATCCTGCAGCAACATGTCTTTATAGCAACAGAAGTGACTGCACAACATCAGCCATCCACTAGGGTTGATCTCCCCCTCAGACTGTGCAAAGTCCTGAAGACCTACTGATCAGCAGTGACAATCTTTAATTCACTGCTACAGCTGCTGGCTACCACTTAACAGGAAGCTGAGCTTATTCCTGCAACTTGCTAGATTTGCTCTCCCTCAATAGGAGCATATGCAATCTTCTCTTTACTGGACACTTGAGTCCATCCTAATCATGATACCACTTGATATCACTTAAGAGTCATATCTACCAGTAAGAAAGGTGAATCCTGTAATATAAATATTACATGGAGAACCAGAAGATATACCAAGTTCAACATACCCAACTCAAATTTTAAGTAGTTGAACTTGACTTCATCTAGTTGTTTAGTAAAGATATCAGCCACTTGCTTGTCTGTAGGGACAAACTTAAGACAAATATCTTCCTTTTCCACATGCTCTCTAATAAAATGATACCTAAACTCATTATGCTTAGTCCTGCTATGAGAGATAAGATTCCTAGCAATTAAGATTGCACTAGTAGAATCATAGAACATGAGGGTTCTACATATCTGAAGGTTATAGTCTTGGAGCTGATACTGGATCCACAACAACTGTGCATAGCAGCTACCTACTGAGATATACTCAGACTCAGTTATTGAGATTGTAACACTGGTCTGCTTCTTGCTGCTCCAAGACACTAGTATTCCTCCCAAGAATTGACAAGTGCCTGCTGTGCTCTTCTTATCCCCTTTGTAGCCTGCAAAATCTGCATCTGAATAGCCTGTTAGTTCAAAATCCCTATTTTTAGAGTACCAGAGGCCAAGATCCGGTGTGCCCTTAAGTTACCTAAAAATCCTCTTTGCAGTAGAGTAGTGAGATTCTGTAGGGCTTGCCTGATACCTAGTACAAACACATGTAACAAACATGATGTCTGGACTACTTTCAATAAGATATAGAAGGGAGCTAATTATCCCTTTATACATGGTCTCATCAACAGGCTTCCCTGCCTTATCCTTACCTATTGGCATATTTGACCCCATGTGAGTTCTTATGGTGGAGGAATTCTCCATGCCAAATTTCTTTATTAACTCCCTAGTGAACTTAGACTGGGATATGGACAAGCCATCATCAGTCTGTCTTACTTGAAGACCCAAGAAGAACTTTAGTTCACCCATACTGCTCATCTCAAACTTACCCTACATAAGTTTAGCAAACTTCCTATAGAGGTTGTCATCATTAGATCCAAAGATGATATCATCTACATAGATCTTTCCCTTAGATTCCCTTAGGAATAGGGTCTTATCTATCTTCCCCCTTTAGAATTTGTTCTCAATGAGGAAGCTAGAAAATGTCTCAAACTATGCTTTAGGGGCTTGTTTTAACCCATATAGAGCTTTCCTAAGTCTATAAACAAATTCAGGTGAGTTAGAATCAATAAAACCAGGAGGCCATTCAACATAGTCTTCTTCCTTTAAGTCACTAGTCAGGAAGCCTGACTTCACATCCATCTATAGACTTTAAATCCTTTATATACAGCATATGCAAGGAAGAGTTTGATGGCTTCCAATCTTGATACAAGGGCAAAGGCTTTATCAAAGTTAATAACTTCTTCTTGTTTGTACCCCTTAGCTTCTAGACTAGCCTTATTCTTGATTATAATGCCATTTTCAAAAAGTTTATTCCTGTAAATCCACTTGACTCCAATGAAATTATGTCCTTATAGTCTAGGAACTAGCTTCCAGACCTTACATCTCTTAAAATTGTTTAATTCCTCTTGTATTTCCACAATTAAGAACTGATCTATGTTGGCCTCTTCAAATCTCTTGGGCTCAACCTGTGATAGGAAACTTGCATACATTACTGTATTAAGGCTCTTGCTTCTTGTCACCACTCCTTGGTTTGCATCACCATTAATCTGATGTCTTGGATGATCTCTTAGATTCCTGACAGCTGGAGGCAATCTTTTTTCAACATTAGCTTCAGTGGCAACATCTTGCTGATCTTCATCCACTTCAAATATGCCTTGCCCTTCTTCTGGAATAATCACTCCATCTTGGAATAATGGAGCAGCATCTTTGATGGTTAGCTTGTCCATCAATAGCTCTGTACCTACAGTACTAGAAGAGGAGCTTGGCAGCTCAGTATTAATCATAGTTGATTTATCAAAAGCTACATTAACTGACTCTTTTACAACTTGACTTTCCAAGTGCTAGATCCTATAAGCCTTACTATGATCGCTCTACTCAACAAAAATCCCATCATAGGACTTGGAAGTAAACTTAGTCACATAGGACTTCCCATTATTTAGTATATAGTACTTGCAACCAAAGATCTTGAGATAGGCCAGGTTTGTTTTTTTGCCCTTCATAATCTCATAGGAAGTCTTCTTGTGGCTCTTAGTAATAAATGCCCTATTAAGGACATGACATGCAGTATTAACTGCCTAAACCAAGAAATATTCTGGGAGAGATATTTCACTTAGAAAGGTCCTACCAGCCTCTATGAGAGTACTATTTTTCCTCTCAATAATCCCAATTTGCTGGGGTGTTCTTGGAGAAGAAAATTTTTGATGAATCCCTTGATCTTCATAGAACCTTGTCATTCTATCAGACTGGAATTCAGTCCTATGGTCACTTTTGATTTTGACCACAATACTGTCTAGCTCATTTTGAATCTGCTTGGCAAATGTCTTGAAGATATCACGGGTTTCAGACTTTTTCTTCAGAAAGTAAACCTAAGAAAACCTAGATAGTCATCAACCACCACAAGGGTATTGACTTTCCTACCTAGACTATGAACTGGCATTGGACCAAACAAGTCTATATGCAAGAGGTATAAGCACCTCACAAAATCTTTGGTCCCAATGCCTTTGAAGGAAGCTTTCGTTTGCTTGCCCTTTTGTCAAGTTGAACAAATGCCTTCCTTGGTGCATTTCATCTTGGGACAATTCGTAACTAGCTCTTCACTAAAGAGCTTGCCAATAGTCTTATAATTCAAATGAGCTAGTCTTATATGCCATTATGCATAATATGAGACTTTCTCATTTGCAACTACACAAACCGGAGAGTCTTTATTAAGACAAAGGAAATTTAAGCAATAAACATTTCCACTCCTAGTGCCTGTCAAGATGACCTCTTAGTCACTTGACCTCTTAATTTGGAACTGATCCTTGTGGAAGGAAATGACATAGCCAAGATCATAGAGTTGGCTTATGCTTATAAGGTTGTGTTGCAACCCTTCAACATAAGCCACGTTTGAGATTGTGACTATGCCACTGGTAATCTTACTATAGCCTCTTGTCACTCCTCTATCTTGTGGGACATCTTGATTGTGTATATGGAAGGCATAGGGGAAGTAAGGGATGATAGAAAATCCCCATTAAATCAAGAATATGAAGCCTTTAGGCAAAAGAAGAAGGATAGTATTGCTAATTGTTCTGAAAAGTTTTCAAGATAGAGAATGAGCTAAAAAATTATGGAAGGACCTTCACCAATTATGAGCTAAATGAGAAGTTCATACAATCCCAAAACAAGGAGTGGGATATTAAGATCCGTGCTTTAAGTGAGATGAGAAATCTTGGCAACATCTAGGCTCATAATCTGTATGGGAAGGTATTGTCTCATGAACTCTACCTGAACACCAGGAAGAGTGAGGAAGGACACAACAAAGATAAGACAATTTCTCTGAAGGTTGAGAACTCTAGAAGAGACAAAGAGAAGGCCTCATCCTCTCCTAGCAGACCAGCTGAGTTAGAAGAATTTGAAGGCAACGCCTCTGGTGAAGTTCTGTTTGATATGGATATGGCCCTATTCATAAGGAAATTAAAGAAGATGCTGAGAAGGAGGAAGAATTAGAGAAATAATAAATCTTCTTCCTCCTCTAAATCTAGAAAGCACAACAATATCTCAGAAAGATCCAAAAAAGAACCCAAGAGGGACATGTATGATTCTAATAAGAATAAATTTTATTCTAATGACACCATTTACTTTAGATGCAGAAAAATAGGTCACGTGATTGCTGACTGTCCATCCAAGAGGATGAATAGCAGCCAATCTGAAAAAAAACATCACTCTAGAAAGAAGTCTGGAAGGACCTTTCTGTCCAAGAAGGAAAATACTTGGGGTAATAGTGACTCAAGTTCTTCTAAATCTGAAGAGGAGGAAGCCTATATTAGGCTGAGTGCACTGTCAAAAGAAATTGAACCTGCTACTACTATTATAGGCATTAGGGCCCCACTGTTATAAATTAACAGTGACACTAAAGATAAAGAAGACAATCATGGACTCATGTCCCTGAATGAAGGGGAAGATCAGGATAACTCCCATCCTGCTGAGGTATAAATCAAAACTCTTCTTTCAGATTCTGATTATGAGACTGGTGCTATGCCAGAGGAATACTCAACATCTAATGGTGAGGATGATTCTAAGTCAAATAATAACTTCGAGGAAATGGTGGAGAAGTATGGTGGTCTGCTTGAGGCATTAGGGAAGAGCAAGTTGCTTTCTAAGAAGCAAGTTAAAGAGCTTGAGCTCCTTAAACATCTTAAGGCTCAACTTGATGGAAAGATGGACAAGGTCTCTCAGATCAATAATAAAATAACTTAGCTCAAGCAAATCATAGATGAGAAAGATGAAATGCTGATTCAAAAAGAAAGAATCATGAAGAAATTGGGAAAGGAACTCATCAAAGAGAGGGAGCTGGTGGCGAAATTCTCTAAGCCCCCAATAGTTCTTCCAATATTTGATAGTTTCTCTACACAAAACAGAAGTTATGTAGAATATGAGAGGAAGAGTAGAAGGAGTACCAATGCCAAAGGGAAGGAACCTATACAACCAACTGTTTTCCAAAAGGTTCTCCTAGCTTCAAACAGCTATGAACAGGGCAGTGCCTATAGACACTATAAGAATGAGTGTCCCACTAGTAGTACTAAGGCTATGAATAATGTGAAGAGTGATCTTAAGGGAGATAATGAAGAGATTGAAATGAAGGATTATGGTCCTTTTGTGTTTGGTAACAACGCCAGCACTAAAGGCAAAGAGAAGTCTTCTGAATGGAGAAATGCTAACTAGGGCAAGGCAGTGGCTGTGCAAACCAAGTCACATCCAACACACCCCCACATGCCCTGTAATGAGTCCTGATGAGTTCGATATTTATAATTGTTTTCAGACTCATCTGAGCTAGTTTTCACTCACTTGCACTTCACTTTTAAATTGTAATTGCTTCTATTTCATTAGTTCATAATTCTCACACAAAGTGCACTGTTTAGGGCTATTGTGGTGTGTATTTGCGCACTATATTGTTGGGGGTAAGCACTTGTTGCTCCCCATTCTATTTCTATTATTTTGCTTGTGCTGGAGGTGTGTTCCCAGCTTTTAGTTTGATGTGTAGGTGGGCAAATATCCTATGGTGCCCAAGTTATTTCCTATAGGAATTGCACGGGTGTGCATTTTTCTTCACGCACAATTGATGCAACCATGCACTGCCTACATCACCTATTTTTAGTGATCTGCCCCGAGTTGTGTGATTTGATCTCCCACAGACTATTTTTCCGGTGCATGACCAAATCGCACGACCTCATCTTTTTGTCTAAAATTTTATGTAATTATCGCCAGTTCATTTACTTCACGCTTGGTTGGATTTAACTGTGTACAAAGGAAACACACGATCCGCTCTGTTTGGCCTAATTTTTAGTGACATGTCATTAACCATGTGATTTGTTCTCGCACGGGCTGTTTTTTCCATCTGTGATAAAAAATGCACAGTCTCCTGTTGTATCAGGTTGGGTGATTCCTGTGTGATTAATATCGCATGATGCACGTAGAGTCATGCGTTCGACCGTGCATGCCTATTTTTTCTAACGTTTTACTATTTATGTATAGGAGCTCGTCCTATTCTGGATGTTTCCAAATTTTGGCTCCCAAGAGCTCAAGTTTCACTCCATTTCATCGCTCCACCACCACACACCTTCATGAGGCCCTCCGAACATATTATTCTTGAAAATTAAAGGCTCCTCTTGGCCTCATCAATCATTCTCTTTCCTCCAAGGGCGATTTCAAGGGATTTCTCACTACACTTGTGGAGTTATCCAGCGAGGTTGTGGCCGAAGACTAGTTATAAAGAAGACAAGTAGAATAGAAGAAGGTGATATCTCTTCTGGACCTTAGATGGCAATTTGAGCCCGAGCTCGGACAAGGCTTGACAACCCTAGATTCTGGCCATGAACCTCCAACGAGTCTTTGGTTATAATCTCACCCCCACTATATTGTAGTATTGTTCTTTTTAATTCCTTTGTTGTATGAATGATTGTTGTTAAACCATAGTTTATTTTTTAGTGTATTTCATGTCTATATGAAATCTCTTTGTGATTTGTGCAAGTGAGGAGCACCCCCACCTAGACATTTCAATTCTCCCAATTGTTAGCATGGTCACACTAGCAATTATTAGATGCGTGCATTTTGAAGAGGTGCTCTCGACCCTTATTTTGCTGGTGCAAATCATTCCCTTTGCTAGCCTTCACACCTATCTGCCGACCGAAGCAGTGCATCGCGACCTACAATGTTTCCATCCACCTTGCAAAGAGGTGTATGTAACCCACACTAGTTTTATATGATTTTCTTTTAATTTTTGAAACCAAATCCAAGCTCCCATTTTAGTTTAAATATTTATATTTGGTTTTCCAAATAATAGAATAATGCGCCCTAACTTGCGTTCCTCTAAGATCAATACTTGGGGATTTACTCCCATATTTTATATTACTTGAGCAACCAGTGCACTTATTGTTAGAGCATCAATTCCCATACAGTACCCCTCAGAAGCCCTCTTAATCATAGGAAGAAAAATCCTATACCTATTGTGAGCCCCAAAAGGAGGTACAATAGATATGAATGCTGGTGCTTTGGGAAGATTGGCCATTTTGCCATTGACTATTGGTTCAACCCATCTATATCAAGGGAAATCATTGGCAAGCTAGAATCCACACCTAGACTATTCTATAATGAACATCTGACTAGTCAAAAGCTAAAGTAGTCTATCAATGCTAACAAGAATCTAGGACCCAATAAGATTTGGGTACCTAAGAAGAAGTAATTGTTTTGTAGGAATGTTCAAAGGTCAATCAAACTTCTATATAGTACTTGGACAGTGGATTTTCCAAGCACATGAATGGAACAAGAAGCCTATTTTTCAGACTATTGCTCAGTGGAAGATGGACCAAAAGTTATTTTGGGGGATCTGACAGAGGAAAAAAGGCTATAGTAAGATCACCAATGTCATATTCACCATCACAAGGGTAGCTTATGTAGATGGATTGCAGCATAATTTGATCAGCATAAGTCAACTATGTGATCTTGGATGTGTGATTACTTTCAACAAGGATGAGTGCCTAATTAAAAAATATGAGAGGATCATATTAACTGGCATTAGGAGTGAAAATATTTTTACTTAAATTTCTTATGTGCTAGCTTAGATTCTTTTATATGTCTTATGACTGAGAATAGAGCATCTCACTATATGCAATAACACTAGAGACTTTCTCACATTAACTATAAGACTTTCAATAAGCTCTTTTCATAAAATCTAGTTAAAGCTGGCCCAAAGTGGAAATATGTCCAGGAACATCCTATTCATGCATGTCAAATAGATAAGCAAACAAAGGCTCATTTAAACCCATAGGGGTTAAGGACTCTACTTGTAACGACCCCATCCGTTACATGACGTATAGTAGAAGGTCCGGCCGGGCCCCCACACTATATGCCACGAACAGATGGTGAGGTCACAGGATAATACCAAACCATACACGCATCCTAACTCAGAGCATGCTAGCGGAAGCTTTAAGTTGTAAATTGAACTCTAACCAGGAATGTCCAATATATAAACCACTGTTATATATACAGCCACAGAATGTACAACAAATACATAGGGTTTGGCCTTAAGGCCTTACAGTTCCTCTTTCCACACCGTATGGATTACAAACATCGGCGCGCAGGCCGGCCATACATGAGTAAAAGAAAAACAAACAAAACCATTCGCATAGCCTTCAAGGGCCAGCCGCCGCAGCAGTAGCAACAGCAGCAAGGGCTTCAGCCCTTCAGTTACCACTTGTCTCTCCAGCACCTGCATAGGGATAATCCACCCAAACGGTGGCAAACATGGCAACGGTCAGCATTCAGCTGACCCAATTATAACAATCCTACCCCTTTCTCGGGGCAGTAGCATTCTTTCCCTGCACAGCATGGTATCAATAATAGCAACTATGTGCGCGCAGGCACATTCAAGCCATCACAACCGTCGGCCACACAGCCGACAGTCCGTGCACTCAGGGCACATTCTTGGTGCACCGGAAAACCAGGGTCAACACCACCGTTTACACGGTATTGAGCATTCTAGTCTTTTTGGCGCGCGGGCCTAAGACTCTCATTATGCGCTCCAACGAAACCTATAACCAGGCTTACCAGTCGGACGGAAATAACGCAGGTACGGATCAGCCACCCCCCGTTGCTCAAGTCGCCATGCCACCTCGAATACGGAAGTATCCATGGCAATTTATAGGCGCGGGTCAGTTTCACCTTTCCTGTTCGGCAATCTGCCTTTTCATCGAGTTGCAGCCCAACGGCTCAACCGCACACAAAGTGGCAATGCACGGCCACAAGAGTTGCATCCAACCCTCTTCATTTCCTGGACTTCATCCAGTACTTCCTACTGCACCAAGCAACAGGTAGGCACAAGGCAAAACAAGCCATAACCACGGAGTTTTCTCCGATATGCAAACAAGCATCACCAATCCATACCAATATGTCCAGATGGGCTTCACACAGCATGCCTAGATCCGTACTCCAATTCCGGACTCTAATAAGGGGGACTTCACATATCTACCCCAAGGGACACCACAACCCACCGCACACTCGCGGGGAAGGGTTTTCCCTATGCAATGCAGAAAAGAAGGACTTCACATGTCCAAGAAGGGAGATCATTACCCTTGACGATCTCTTGGGAGCCATCGAAAACTAGCCGGTGAGAAAGAACCGCAGCAGCTTTGCCTTCACAGCGCTGGCCTCGGATCGCAAATCGGACCACGGGAGCTCCGCCGGTGGCTTGATCTCCTCCTCCTTCTTCTTCCTCCTCTCTCTTTCTCTCTTCCTTAACCAAATGAAGAATGAACTCTTCATCAGGCCTTTGGTGATTTAATCCAGCAAGGAATCACCTGAGCCTTTGGATCCAAAGAGAGAAAATGAACGGCCACGATTTTCCCAAAATCCTACTTTTTTGGCTGACACGGCCTGTGACACGCCCGTGTCACAGGCCGTGTACCCTTAAGCGGCACACGCGGTACTCGTACCGACTGAACTTTACCAGAACACGGGCATCGACATGCCCGTGTCGAACCGGACACGCCTATGTCAATCATGTGACACGCCCGTGTCACCCCTGCCTCATCGAGCTCCAAAACCAACCAGCAGTACACGGGTAGGCACACAGCATCGAACATGCCCGTGTCAAATCTGACACGGCCATGTTCAAAGCTTGGTTCTGGGCCATGTAATCTTCTGACTCAATCCGCCTATTATTTGAGTGACATGCCCTGGGACACGCCCGTGTCCCAGGCCATGTACCCCCGACACGCCCTGGGACACGCCCGTGTCCCAGGCCGTGTAAAATAGCCTGCACCTCAAATCTATTTTTGAGATTTTTGGGGTGTTACAATCCTCCCCTCCTTAATAAAATTTCGTCCCAAAATTTGACACGGAAAGGAAACAAGAACATACAAGGCTATAACTTGATAACTCTGTTATAACAAAAGGTACACGGTCTACAGTTTATACAAACAGCTCGGGAAATTCAGCTTGCATGGTCTGCTCTCGCTCCCATGTTAGCTCTTCACGGCCACAATTGTCCCATCGGACCTTGACCATCCCGATCACTTTGTTCCGCATCTGTTTCTCGGCTCGATCCTCGATCCGAATGGGTTGAACCCTCGTCGTTAGCCCATACTCGACCGGTACCCGATCATTCTCTACTACTTGAGCTGGATCCTTAACAGCCTTACGAAGTACTGAGATATGAAACACATCATGTAATCCACCCAAGTCTGCCGAAAGTGCTAGTCGATAAGCAGCTCCCCCAACTCGCTCCACCACCTCAAATGGACCAAGATACCTCGGACTTAGCTTTTTCAACCGCCGAATCCGAGATACGCCTTTGAAGGGTTTGATCTTCAAATATACCCAATCACCCACCACGAACTCCACATTCCGATGTTTGGCATTGTAGTACTTTGCTTGACGATCTTGGGCTATCACTAGCCTCTCCCGAATAGAGCGTATAAGAGAGGTAGCTTCTTCGACTTCCTTTTTCCCCACTCAGCTTAGATTCGCCTGCTTCTGCCCAAGCTAATGGTGTACGGCATTTACGACCATACAAAGCCTCAAATGGTGCCATACCGATGCTCGCTTGGTAGCTATTATTATAGGCAAATTCTACAAGAAAAATATAATCTTCCCACCTCTTACCAAAGTCTAGGGCGCACATGCGGAGCATGTCCTCCATCGTCCTGTTGGTTCGTTCAGTCTGGCCATCCGTTTGGGGATGAAAGGCCGTACTAAACGCTAATTTTGTACCCAACATTTGATGAACTAGCCGCCAATCATTCGATGTGAATCGCCCATCACGGTCACTGACGATGCTCTGAGGAACACCGTGCAGTCGAACAATCTGCTCCACATAAAGCTTGGCCAAGGTTTCCTCTGAATCGTCTCTTTTGTTTGGAAGGAAGTGCGCCACTTTTGTCAACCGGTCCACAATCACCCAGATTGAATCATGACCGCGTTGAGATCTCGGCAACCCGTGCACGAAATCCATAGAAATGCCATCGAACTTCCACTCCGGAATGGGTAACGACTTCAGGAAACCGCCAGGCTTCTGGAATTCCGCTTTCACTAATGCACAAGTATGGCATTCCGCCACATAACGTGCTACATCTTTCTTTAGTCCGGGCCACCAGAACAGCTTTTTCAGATCTCTGTACATCTTTGTGCTCCCTGGGTGAACTGAGTACTTTGCAAAGTGAGCTTCGTACATCAACTGTTCCCTCAATTTACCCACACTCGGGATGCACACTCGACCATTTCTTCGTAACAAACCGTTATCCCAAGAGAATTGGTCATCCGGCCCATCTTTTGCATAGCGCTGGAGACTTTCATCAAGCTCCGTTGCTCGCCGAACTCTATCCGTAAGGTCATATTGCACCTCCGTCCAGTTCAAGCATGCATCGGTTGACGAACCCTTGTCAACACAAGATATCTCCAATGCTTCCAATTCCTGGATTAAACGCTGATCATGCCTCTGCAACCAGCTTGCCCGTACCGGAGTCTTCCGACTCAAAGCATCAGCGACCACATTTCCCTTCCCGGGAGTATAGTGAATCTCGAAGGTGTAGTCCCCAAGGAACTCCATCCATCTTCGTTGTCGCATATTCAGATCCTTCTGATCCAACAAGTACTTTAGGCTTTTGTGATCTGTATAGATGTCCACTTTAACGCCATAAAGATAGTGCCTCCACAACTTGAGCGCAAAGATTACCGCCGCCAACTCCAAATCATGGACGGGGTAATTCCGCTCATGCACTTTCAACTGGCGCGAGCCATAAGCAATCACTTTACCAAACTGCAGAAGAACGCAGCCTAAGCCGCTCCCGGACGCATCACTATAGATCTCATAGCCATCTGTACCACATGGCGATGTCAACACAGGCGCCGTGGTCAAACGACTCTTCAGGTCTTCAAAAGCACGCGCACACTCCGGCATCCAAATGAACCTTTGATCTTTTCTCGTCAGTGTGGTCAGAGGTAAAGCAATCAGTGAGAAGTTTTCCACAAACCGTCTATAGTAGCCCGCAAGCCCAAGGAAGCTCCTGACCTCGGCCACTGAAGACATCACTGGCCAATCTCGAATGGCACTTATCTTCAACGGATCCACCGCGATACCTTCTCCACTTACCACATGGCCTAAAAAGGCTACTGAAGAGAGCCAGAACTCACACTTTGAGAACTTGGCATAAAGCTTATTCCTCCGCAGGGTATGCAAGACCAACCGCAAATGGTTTGCATGATCCTCTTCCGACTGAGAGTATATTAAGATGTCATCGATAAACACAATCACGAACAAAATTAAGTACTCTCGGAACGTTCGATGCATTAGGTCCATAAATACCGAAGGCGCATTACATAGGCCAAACGACATTACCGTGAACTCATAATGATCGTAGCGTGTTCCAAACGCCGTCTTGGGAATGTCACCTTCCCGAATCCTCAACTGATAATATCCCGATTTCAAATCCAACTTGGAATAGACCGTTGATCCTGCCAGCTGATCAAATAGTTCATCAATCCGTGGGATCGGATATTTGTTTTTCTCCGTCAGCTTATTCAATTCGCGGTAGTCAATACATAACCGCAAACTACCGTCTTTCTTTTTCACAAATAGAACAGGCGCGCTCCAAGGTGACATACTTGGGCGTATGTATCCCTGCTCCAACAACTCTTGTAATTGGACTTTCAATTCAGCCATCTCTTTTGGCGCAATGCGATATGGTGAGCGGGCTACAGGTTTGGCACCTGGCACCAACTCAATAGAGAAGTCAATCTCCTGCTGGGGTGGTAACCCAGGAAGATCTTTAGGAAACACATCGGCAAACTCTAACATAATCAGAACTTCACCGACACTGGCCTTTGGCTCAACAACTTGAATTAGCGTGAAGAATAACTCCGCGCCCTTCCGAACAGCATTGACGACTTGGAGCGCAGACAACAAAGTCCCGCCAACTCCTCGCATACCAGCGAACTTCGTCACAAGTCCGGTATTCTGGCCCAGTGTGATCTCCTTGGAGTTGCAATCAATAAAGGCACGCTGCTCCGAGAGCCAGTCCATGCCAAAGATCACATCAAACTCCGATAACGGTAGCACAGCTGCACTCAAACCGAAATCTTGACTTCCTATTTGAACATCCACATCGCAAGCCCTAACCGCAAGCATCACACAGCCATTCGGCAATAGCACCCTTGTACTATCAACCGTCACATGACTCGACACCCCAATTCAAGATACGAAGTCCTCAGACAGAAAAGAATGCGAAGCACCCGTATCAAACAGGGCTCTCGCCAAAATATTCCGAATCAGGACAAAGCCTGCAGCACACATATCATGCACAAGCTATATAACAAAAGGCAATAGCACTTAAACAAGGAAGCTATCTTAACTCGTACCTGTGACGACGCCACTTTGCTTAATCGCCTCCTGCTGACCAAGGTGATATATTCGGGGCTGTGCCTGGGACGCAGAGGAATCAACCACCGCTTTGCCCTTCTCAGCATAAGACGCACCCGTCTTCTTTTCCCCCTTAGGTTGAACAACCCGAAAATCACGGGCTAGATGCCCCACCCGGTCACAAGTAAAGCATGTACGAGACTCCGGCCTTGACGTCGCCCCCGACACAACGGTCGTAGACACTTGCCCAGACGGCTTCGACCTCTTGCCCCCTTTCTTCTGGTAGAACGATGTGCTAAGGCGAGGTGCTTGCTCTGGCTTCGACACAACCAAGCCCTTGTTCCCTTGCACCCGCCTCATGTCCTTCTCCAACGCACATGCAGTATCAACCAACGCCTGAAACCCTTGGTTCAGTGAACTCGAAAGCAGGAACCTCAACTCATCCCACAATCCTTCATAGAACCGATTAGTTTTCCTTTGGTCATCCGCGAAGATTGTTCCCGCATACCGACCCAACCTTGTAAACTCATGCAGGTAGGTATCCACGCTACCTTCGCCTTGCGTTAACCGTTGGAACTCATTTTCCATGGCAATGCGTTGCGCCGCTGGGACATGTTTCGCAAGAAATATTCGAGAGAACTCCTCAATCGATATTTATGTTAATTGCCTGCCCGCCAAATGGTGTACCTCAACCTCGTCCCACCACAACCGCGCCTCTCCTTCAAGCATGAAGGTGGCCAAGGTGACCTTTAAAGTTTCCTCCACCCTGATCGCTGTCATTATCCGCTTGACACGCGATAACCAATTCTCTGCCTGCGTTGGGGATCCCAGTCCCGTAAATGTAGGCGGACTGAAGCTCATGAATTGCTTCAACTGTCGGTCAGCTGCTCGTGGATCGACAGCCTCAACCGGCTCGGGTCTTACATCAACACGAACTGGCACTACTGCCGGCTGCGCTTGCCCGGTCGGCTGAATCATGGCAAATAGAGCCTCAGCAACTAAGCGAACAGTTTCCGCAGATGGAGGAGGTGTTGGCACCTCAGCTGGTGCCGCACTCTCATCAGAGCGTTGGGGCTCAGACTGCCCAGCACCACTACGCGTCACCTATAGGTGGACAAGACACACATTAGCGATCGCATGCAAGCAAAACAACAGAAAAGGAACGCGCAGATTCCTCAAACAAGATTATGTACATTCCTTAGTGGACATTCCTGAGTTCATTAGCGTTACAGCAGGGCGCACAAACACGCGCTCGCCACCCCAGAAAAGAATTCGACCACGAATTTGAAAGTGGAAGACCAAACGAAGCTGATACCAAAATGTAACGACCCCATCCGTTACATGACGTATAGTAGAAGGTCTGGCTGGGGCCCCACACTATATGCCACGAACAGACGGTGAGGTCACAGGATAATACCAAACCATACACGCATCCTAACTCAGAGCATGCTAGCAGAAGCTTTAAGTTGTAAATTGAACTCTAACCAGGAATGTCCAATATATAAACCACAGTTATATATACAGCCACGGAATGTACAACAAATACATAGGGTTTGGCCTTAAGGCCTTACAGTTCCTCTTTCCATACCGTATGGATTACAAACATCGGCGCGCAGGCCGGCCATACATGAGTAAAAGAAAAACAAACAAAACCATTCGCATAGCCTTCAAGGGCCAGCCGCAGCAGCAGCAGCAACAGCAGCAAGGGCTTCAGCCCTTCATTTACCACTTGGCTCTCCAGCACCTGCATAGGGACAATCCACCCAAACAGTGGCAAACATGGCAACGGTCAGCATTCAGCTGACCCAATTATAACAATCCTACCCCTTTCTCGGGGCAGTAGCATTCTTTCCCTATACAGCATGGTATCAACAATAGCAACTATGTGCGCGCAGGCACATTCAAGCCATCACAACCGTCGGCCACACAGCCCGACAGTCCGTGCACTCAGGGCACATTCTTGGTGCACCGGAAAACCAGGGAAAAACCACCGTTTACACGGTATTGAGCATTCTAGTCTTTTTGGCGCGCGGGCCTAAGACTCTCATTATGCGCTCCAACGAAACCTATAACCAGGCTTACCAGTCGGACGGACATAACGCAGGTACGGATCAGCCACCCCCCGTTGCTCAAGTCGCCGTGCCACCTCGAATATGGAAGTATCCATGGCAATTTATAGGCGCGGGTCGGTTTCACCTTTCCTGTTCGGCAATCTGCCTTTTCATCGAGTTGCAGCCCAACGGCTCAACCGCACACAAAGTGGCAACGCATGGCCACAAGAGTTGCATCCAACCCTATTCATTTCCTATACTTCATCCAGTACTTCCTACTGCACCAAGCAACAGGTAGGCACAAGGCAAAACAAGCCATAACCACGGAGTCTTCTCCGATATGCAAACAAGCATCACCAATCTAGACCAACATGTCCAGATGGGCTTCACACAGCATGCCTAGATCCGTACTCCAATTCCGGACTCTAACAAGGGGGACTTCACATATCTACCCCAAGGGACACCACAACCCACCGCACACTCGCGGGGAAGGGTTTTCCCTATGCAATGCAGAAAAGAAGGATTTCACATGTCCAAGAAGGGAGATCGTTACCCTTGACGATCTCTTGGGAGCCATCGAAAACTAGCCGGTGAGAAAGAACCGCAGCAGCTTTGCCTTCACAGCGCTGGCCTCGGATCGCAAATCGGACCACGGGAGCTCCGCCGGTGGCTTGATCTCCTCCTCCTTCTTCTTCCTCCTCTCTCTTTCTCTCTTCCTTAACCAAATGAAGAATGAACTCTTCATCAGGCCTCTGGTGATTTAATCCAGCAAGGAATCACCTGAGCCTTTGGATCCAAAGAGAGAAAAATGAACGGCCACGATTTTCCCAAAATCCTACTTTTTTGGCTGACACGGCCTGTGACACGCCCGTGTCACAGGCCGTGTACCCTTAAGCGGCACACGCGGTACTCGTACCGACTGAACTTTACCAGAACACGGGCATCGACACGCCCATATCGAACCGGACACGCCCGTGTCAATCATGTGACACGCCCGTGTCACCCCTGCCTCATCGAGCTCCAAAACCAACCAGCAGTACACGGGTAGGCACACGACATCGGACACGCCCGTGTCAAATCTGACACGGCCGTGTTCAAGGCTTGGTTCCGGGCCGTGTAATCTTTTGACTCAATCCGCCTATTATTTGAGTGACACGCCCTGGTACACGCCCGTGTCCCAGGCCGTGTACCCCCGACACGCCCTGGGACACGGCCGTGTCCCAGGCCGTGTAAAACAGCCTGCACCTCAAATCCATTTTTGAGATTTTTGGAGCGTTACACTACTAGATGTTTTCACCCGCTGCACATGGATTTGTTTGGTCTCTTGCCAATTCACAGCTTAGGATGAAAAGTGTACACTTTTGTGATTATTGATGATTACTCTAGGTTTACTTGAGTGTTCTTCCTTAAACAAAAGTCAAATACACTAGAGGTATTCACTAACTTTGTCAGGTAAATCCATAATGAAATGGGAAGTTCTGTTGCTAAGATTAGGAGTGGTCATGGAGCTTAATTTTAGTCAGAGCCATGAACAAGTTATATGAAAGCCTAGGTATCTTTCAGAAGTTTTCCTCTCCATGAACTCCGGAACAAAATGGAGTTATAGAGAGAAGGAATAGAACCCTAATTGAAGCTTGTAGAACCATGCTAAGTGAATCTTCACTCCAAGAATACTTCTAGGCTAAGGTTGTCAACACAGCTTGCCAAGTGCAAAACAGAGCCTTAGTGAACAAGAATCACAATAATACTCCCTATGAGCTTATGAAAGGCAGAAAATAAACCTTAGTATACTTTAAGTTCTTTGGAAGTATGTATTATGCGTTAAACAATGGAAATCACTATCTTACCAAATTTGCTGAAAAAGCATATTAAGGGATTTTTGTTGGATACAGTTCTCATAGTAGAGCTTACATGATATTCAACAAAAATACCAAAGCAGTAGAAGAATCAATTCATATTGTATTTGATGAGACCAACCTTATCTATAAAGGCTAGCCTAGTTTTTCTAGTATTACAATAAATGTAGGAAGGCTAGAAAATGTTTCCATCAATGAACTGACATCACTAGATGAACTTACCAAAGTTGAAAGCCTCCCTAGAGAAGATGTCTAGGATACTTATGAAAGGATACATTAGGCTGAGACTAAAATTAAACTTGAAGCACCAAGAAATGGAGATAGGTTGCCAACTGCAATAAGACATCTAAGGGATCACCCATAGAGTTAAATCATTGGTGACTTGGGTCTAGGAGTTCAGACTAGAAGATGTATAATGAATGAAGTGATTCACCTTAGCTTTCTCTCATAGATAGAGATAAAGAAGTTTGAAGAAGCCAACTCTGATCCATCCTAGATCTTGGCGATGCAAGAGGAACTGAATCAACTCAAAAGATGCAAGGTTTGGAAGCTGGTCCCTAGGCCTAATGACCATAAAGTAATTGGGATAAAGTGGGTTTTAAGAAACAAGTTTGATGAACAAGGAGTTATAATAAAAAATAAAATAAGACTGATTGCAAAGTGGTACAGAAAAGAAGAAGGAATAAAATTTGATTAGACCTTTGCGTATCTTTAATAAGAATCAAATGGATGTGAAGTCTAATTTCCTCAATTAAGACTTAAAAGAGGAATTATATGTAGAACAACCTCTAGGTTTTTTAAACTCCTCTCGCCCTAGTTATATATTGATAGTTTTACTTTCATGACTACCTAAACACCTAGAGGGGGGGGGGGTGAATAGGTACTTTTCCTTGATTAAACTTTAGGCAAAAAATAACTACAGATCTTTGAGTTAATCAGATATTTCTACAACTAACACATCACAACAATCAAAATCATACACACATCACAGATTGCATAAAGATTTATAGTGGTTCCCCAAGGTCTGGGTACATCCACTTTCCCCCTTCACCTATCTAGCAGTATGATAGATTCGACCTAACTTCTTCCTTTAGCTCAGAATCAAGAAGGATTCCTACAACTAAGAATATCTCCACATTCCTATAACTCAGGATAACAAGCCCTACCTCAGCCTTGCCACAAGGCCTATAACTCAGAGAATACCTTCTCCTACAACTCAGGTATAAACAGCCCTACCTCAGACTTGCCACAAGGCCTACAACTCAGAGAATATCTTCTCCTACAACTCAGGCATAAACAGTCCTACCACTCAGAGAATAAATCTCCTACACTCAGCCTTTATAAAATAGGCTTACAACTCAGATCTATGAATAGATCCTACAGAATTTGATAAGGAATTTTATAATCTCTTACCCCTGTTGAGAGAGAAGGGATAAGAACTTTCTTGATCAGCTTCTTGAAGAGGCTGATGGCTGAAATTAACTTGATCTTAGCTTTCTTCAAAGCTTCTTGAATCTGAACTTAGTTGGGTTGATTTCATTTGAATATAACTGTCTGGCAGCTTCCTTCTTAGACTTCAAAAATAGATCTAAATCTTCTTGACAGATTAGTTCAGTATCTGCTTCTTAAGAGACATGTGAATGTCTCCTTCTTGACTTCAAATAGCTGGATCTCTCTCTATCAAAACCTCTTGAAGATACTTCTGAATTCTTGATTGAATTCAACTTAGACAGAATCTTAATAGAAAACTACTTCAGAAGGTCTTCTTAGATCTTCTCTCGAAGAACTTCTTCTTTGTGACTTGTACTTTCTTGATCAGAGATCAATCTCACAATAGGTGTGTTAGTTGTGTGTATTATTCAACTGCTTTCTTCTTCTGAATCCATCTATTTATAGACTTCATCCATGGTAACCGGCTGATCCGGATTATAACTAACTTCTGACAAGTCTGACAGCTTCAGTAAACCTGTTGTAACTCACAGCTGTCAAGTCTTCAAATAGTTCTTGAGCCTTTGTCTCTGTCAGCAAAGAGTCGAGACTGACTATCATAAAGTGTCGAGACCATCGGTCAATATGTGTCGACACAAGTTACTTAAGTGTCGACACAGCCTTTGGTGGTGTCGACATAGCTGCCTTGATGTCGACACAGCTTCTTGACACTGCATCTTGAAAATGTATCGACACTGATTATTTATGTCGACACAAACACTTCACCATTCATCAGCAATCAACTTGGTCTAGACTTAGCTGTGTGTCGACACAAGTCCTGTGTGTCGACACAAGTCCTGTGTGTCGACACAGTTGATGTAGACTCAGAACATAGCGTGTGTCGACACTGCCTCTAGGTGTCGACACAGTTGTTGTCGACTCTGCCTCTGTGTGTCGACACAGCCTCCCGGTGTCGACACATTTGATGTCTACTATAATCTTCTGTGTGTCGACACTGCCTCCCGATGTCAACACAAACTCACTGAAGTGTCGACATAGCCATTTCCAAGTGTCGACACAATCTTACTGAAGTGTCGACATAGCTTCCTCAGGTGTCGACATATGGGCTTCGAATCTTTTTCCTGCATTCTAGCACATTTTTAACCTGCACATATAAACTCAAAATAACATCAAATACACCTTGATGTATATCATTGAGCTAAGTGAGGCTTCTCCAAATCAGGTACACATTTTCCAATGTACCCAACAATCTCCCCCTATTTGGAGAAGTCATAACCCTTTAGCCGATGATATACACCACATTGAAAAATAAACATGATGATGTATATAAGCATTATATTACAGGGTACTATATAAACAAAACACATATCATAGTTACATCACAGAATAAAGATGCAAAAGAGAATGATCACAGAACAATGTTTTGTATATTAACTCAAAAATATTTGTTACAAGTTGTTTACATTGATTTCTTTAATAAACTAACAATTACATAGTTCTTGGACAAAAAACTTGTAAAACTTAGACTAAGGCTGGACTGGCTCCTTGATTACAATCCCTTTGCCAGATTTAATCTGAGCCTGCACAATAGGTTCTGTATCTTTAATAGGCTTCTTGCCTTTCAACTCAGCTTTCTTTTGTGCTTCAGCTTTGATCCTTTGCCTTTCAAAATAATGAAATGGCTTGGGGAAATACTTGCTAGGTTCCTGAGTATCAGGAGGTAGCTTCCCCATCTTAGCCTTTCTCCTGTGTTGAACTATGACCACCTGCCTGACTTCATACTTTTGCCATTCTTGCTCATTGTACCATTTTCCCCTTTCATGTACTTGATCTTTTACAACTTTCCAGGCAGTTAAAATGATATTCCTTGAAGTGGGGCTCCACTGCTCAAAGTCTGGCTTTAATTCTGCTTGCTCTCTAAATCTTTTCTTTGATAATAGAGCATCTTGCTGAGCTTTCAGACCAGCTTCTGGCATATCTACCTTTTCAATAATAACATTTGTAACTGGTAGAGGAGGGCTGTACATAGACTCAACTTGTTGATGTACCATTTCAATATTTGCAGGAGGGTAAATTACTTGGGCAACCTTAGGTTGATCACCATCAAGTAGAATTGGTTGCACCCCTTACTCATCCATATTATCATCATCACATAAGGGTGGATATCCCAGAGTGGCTCTTATGCTGTTGGTTACCCATTTGGCATGATCAGAGCCAGCATAGACTAACACCCTCTCCCCCTTTATGACTTCTCTGGTCATATGATCTCTTAAGTCCTCTTTTTGAAATCTTATTTTCCCATCCAGGTAATTGACTCCATCTTTAAAGAATGGTTTTAACTTTTGAAGCTTGTCACTAATTAACTTCTCAGAAGAAGTGATGGCAGTTTTAATTGAATCTAGGGCAACCTGTAGCTTCTTATCATAGTCTTCCATTTCTTTAGTTCATGCAGCAGTCATTCCAGTAACAGCATTTTTTAACTCAGTGACTATCTCATTGTGAGATTCAGTCAGATTGTCATTCATTCTTATTTGATTTTCAAGGACATAGCCTTGTTTGACTGCAATCTCATCAACTTGCTTCTTTATTTCTTCTTGTTGCCTGGCAAGAAATACCACAACATTCCCTCCCTTATGCAAGCAATCTGTCATCTCTTTTTTATTCTGATTGACCTCAAATCTAATAGACTTTATCTCTTGGGCTAGATCAAATTGAAGAGCCTTTTGGCTTTCATCCACATATTTTTCTAGAAGCAATCTCTGCTCATCAAATTTTACTTGTAAGTCAACCAAGTACTTGCTGTAATCAATCTCAGGAGTAGAATGTGAAGTAGTTGTTTGGAGAGCCTTCTTATAGCTTTGACTTCTTCTATTAAATACCATAAGTTTTTTTTTCTTGGCCTCCCTGACTTCTTCATGATCAAACTCTGAAGAACTTTCAATATTAACTCTCTCTTGAGGAGTGGAAGAAATTTCTTTCTCAGCTCTATGTTGCTCCTCCTCAATATTAACCTGCTCCCCCTCAACCCTTACTTGCTCCCCCTCAAATCTTAGGGTCTCCATTTTATCTGCTGCTCCTCCAAGATCAGGAAACAACTCTTTAAGAGTGAATTCTTGTTGTGTGAGAGCAGGAGATAGTACTTTTTCAGCAGTAGCAGCAACTCCAGAATTATCAAGACTAGATTGAGAAACTAAGTCTTCTGATAAATTGATTCTTTCTTCCTCCTGCACCTATTCAGAATGTGGCTCCCCCTGCAACTATGCAGTAATTGGCTCCCCCTGCACCTGTGCAGATATAGTCTCTTCCTGAACTTGTTCTCTTATTTGTGCTTCCTATTCTTGTTCATCTTCATGACCATGCTCAGAAATGTCATGCACAGGGGATTTTGCTACAGGCTCTTGCCTGTCCACATCAGGCATCTCCTTTGAAAGAACTCTATCCCATCTTGAGAATAACCTTATGTCCATTCTCCTCATGTGATTTATCTTTGATCCAGGAATCTGTTGCATCACCTCTGGAATTATTCCAGCCAGGTACAGACTCATGATCCTAGCCAAGTTTGGCTTCTTGATTCCTTCTTTTATCTTATCAAACAGTATTGCAGACCAATTGGTGTGAATCTTAAATATTACCCTTGTCATCAGGCTAAACATATAGGCTAATATCCTATCATGGCCACTTGGTTTACATAAGATCACTTTTCCTACTATTTCAGATAGGAATTTCCCTTGATGATTCATGCCTTTCCTATTTATGGTTGCTCCTATCTTTAAGGTTGGATCCAATCCACACCATTAAAGCGCCTCCCTGGTCCTTGAGGATGGGACCTCTTCCTCATCATGGATTCTAGGTAGATGGAGAATCTTGCTCAACCTCTTCTGAGAAAGCTTGACCTTTTCTCCATGTATAGTGGATTTGATCTTCAATCCTTTTGAGTCTATTGAAGCAGCAATATAGAACTCGAATACTTCTTTCTTCCATATCTTTATAGGTTCAGAGCCAAGATATTCCAATCCGTTGTCTGCAAGAAGAGAAATGACCTGTTTTATCTCTATTGCGGCATCGGCGAATGCATGCCTAACCAACTCATACCCTTCATTGATGTTGTCTTCAACCTTGGGCGCCATTGGAATGAAGAGAAAACTTGATTGGAGAGGAGAGAGTTTGTCGACACAAGGTTTTTGTCTCGAAACCCTGGTGAGTGTGTCGACAGAATAAGTTCTTGACCTATTTATACCCTTCTAATCAAAGAAGGTCAAAAGGCGGGCAAAAAATATCTAAAAGTGTCGACACTATTGAAAAGTGTCGACACAAACTTCTATTTTCTCGACCACGACACTGACTACAATGTGTCGACACCAATTGATGATATGTCGACACAGGAGATACTTAGTAGTTCATCAGAAATTTTGTGTTGACTCTTATTATAAGTGTCGACACAAAATCTGTAAGTGTTGACACCATTACTCTGGTTGTGTCGACACTACATTTCTGGATGTGTCGACTCTTTGTCCCTTAGGTGTCGACACATTTTCTCTGTGTCGACACAATTTCCCTGAATAGTCGACATGACTTCTCTATGTCGACACCTTATTACTGAATGTGTCGACACAATTTTACTTAGCCAATTTTTGGTAAACTAACCTATGGTCAGCATTCCTAATTCAATTTTAAATCTATTGAATTTAGTTTCATCCAGAGGCTTAGTAAATACCTCTGCAATTCTAAAATCAGTTTTAACAAATTCTAATGAGATGTCTTCTTTTTCTACATGTTCTCTTAGAAAATGGTATCTTATCTCTATATGCTTAGTCTTACTATGTGAAACAGGATTGTTTGTAATAGAAATAGCACTTTTAGAATCACATAATAAAGGTGTTCTACTTACTTGAATACCATAGTCCCTTAGCTGATGCTGAATCCACAACAGCTGTGCACATCAACTTCCTGCTGCCACATATTCAGAATCAGATGTGGATATTGCCACACTAATCTGCTTCTTACTGCTCCTGGATATCAACCTTCCTCCCAAGAATTGGCATGTACCTGTAGTACTTTTTCTATCTTCTCTACAGCCTGCAAAATCTGCATCTGAATAACCTGTTAGTAGAAAATCTCCATTCCTAGGGTACCAAAGGCCTAGATTAGGAGTTCCCTTTAGATATATCCTAGAATTCTCTTGACTGCAGTATAATGTGATTCCTTAGGGCATGCTTGGTACCTAGCACAGACACATGTAGCATACATAATGTCTGGTCTACTAGTAGTGAGATATAATAGAGAGCCAATTATTCCTCTATACAAAGACTCATCTACAGGTTTACCTGCATCATCTTTGCATATATGCATACTTGTTCCTATAAGAGTTCTCATGGTGGAGGATGATTCCATACCATACTTCTTAATTAACTCCTTGGTGAACTTAGACTGGGATATGGACAAGCCATCTTCAGTCTGTCTTACTTGGAGTCCCAAGAAGAACTTAAGTTCCCCCATACTGCTCATTTCAAACTTCCCTTGCATAAGTTTGGCAAACTTCTTGCAAAGGTTGTTCTCTGTAGACCCAAAAATTATGTCATCTACATAGATCTGAACTAAGATTATCTTACCTTTAGATTCCCTTAGGAATAGAGTTATGTCTATTTTACTTCTTGAGAATTTGTTCTCAATAAGTAAAGTAGACAGGGTTTCATACCAAGCCCTTTGGAATTCCTTTAACCCATACAATGCTTTCCTAAGTCTATAGACATAACCAGGTTTAAGAGAATCTACAAAACCTGATGGCTGCTCTACATAGACTTCTTCTTTTAGATCACCATTCAGGAATGCTGATTTCACATCCATTTGGTATACCTTGAAGCTTTGATATGCTGCATAGGCAAGGAACATCCTGATTGCTTCCAGTCTTGCTACTGGAGCAAATGTTTGATCAAAGTCTATTCCCTCTTCCTGCCTGTATCCTTTTGCAACCAATCTTGCTTTGTTCTTCACAATAACTCCACTCTCATCCAACTTGTTCCTAAAAATCCACATTGTACTAATGATGTTGTGGTCTTTTGGTTTAGGAACTAACTCCCAGACCTTGCATCTTCTAAACTGATTAAGCTCCTCTTGCATAACATTAATCCAGTGTTGGTCTTGGATAGCTTCTTCAAATTTCTTTGGCTCCAGTTGAGATAGAAAACTTGATTGCTGGACTGTATTCAGATTTCTGCTTCTGGTTTGCACTCCTTGTCTTGGATCACCAATTATTTGATTTGCTGGATGATCCATTAGATATCTTATAGTTGGAGGTAAACTTCCTTCTAGCTGAACACCTCCAGTTTCTTCATTATGCTGCACCTCTTGGTTGTCATCAGCTTCTAGAGAGTCTTGTACTCCCCGTGAACAGTATCAGTCATTTTCCAATACTTCATCTGCAGTTGAGCCTTCTACAATGGAAATCTTGTCCATTCTATTGCTTATACCTATTGGACTGCATGAACTACAAGGCAACTCACTGTTGATTAATCTAGTTTCATCAAATACAACATGTACAGATTCTTCTACAACCTGTGTAATCAAGTTGTAGACTCTATAAGCCTTACTATTATTGCTGTACCCAACAAATATCCCATCTTGGGATTTGGCAGCAAACTTAGTTAGATAAGACTTGCCATTGTTAAGGATATAACACTTGCAGCCAAAGATTCTAAAATAGTATAAATTTGGTTTTCTACCTTTCATGATCTCATAGGGTGTCTTTTTGTGGCTTTTGGTAATAAAGGCCCTATTTATCACATGACATGCAGTACTAACTGCCTCAGCCCAGAAATATTCTTGGAGAGAAGTGTTACTCAATAGAGTTCTACCAGGCTCAATCAATGTCCTATTCTTTTTTTCAGCAATACCATTTTGCTGTGGTGTTCTAGGTGAGGAGAATTCTTGGAAAATCCCAAATTCTTCACATAATCTTGTCATACTTTCTAATTGAAATTTAGTGCCATGGTCACTTCTGATTTTGAACACTGTACTGTTTAGTTCTCTCTGAATTTAATTAACAAAACTATGTAAAACACTTGGGTTTTCAGATTTTTGTCTCAGAAAAACACCCAGGAATATCTAGAATAGTCATCTACAACCACAAAAGTATAGACCTTCCTACCTATACTATGAACTGACATAGGACCAATTAAATCCCTATGCAGTGGGTATAGACACCTGACTGAATCCTTGTTTTCAAGGCTATGAAAGGAGGATTTTGTCTGCTTGCCCTTTTGACAAGCTTAACATATCCCATCCTTTATACACTTAACCTGAGGACCATTCCTCACTAACTCTTTGCTAAAGAGTTAGCCAATTGTTTTGTAGTTAAGATGAGCTAGCCTCTTGTGCCATTTGAGACAATGAGAAGCTCTCTCATCAGCTAAAAGACAAATAGGAGAAACCTTGTTCTCACACAAAAAGTCAAGACAATAAACATTTCTTTTTCTATACCCAGTCAATATGACCTTTTGATCACTTGACCTTTTGATATGACATCCATTTTTAACAAATGAAATGTCATATCCTAGATCACTCAGCTGACTTATGCTTATCAGGTTATGTTTCAAACCTTTTACATAAGCCACTTGAGTGATGGTAATTTGGTTTGAAGAAATGTTACCAAATCCTTTGATGATTCCTCTTTCAGATCCACCAAAGATTACTTTAGGACCATCCTTGATAGGTGTGTACTCCTTCAGTAGCCCCTTTGTTCCAGTCATGTGGCTGGAACATCCACTTTCCAAGTACCATATAGGGGTATGACAACTTGGACTTTCCTGCAATACATAATTACTTTCCCTTAGAACCCAAGTAAGTCTTGGGTACTTGGTTCAAGTTAGCACCATTCATATCAAAACTACCAGCAGCTCTTCTAACTGGTAGACTGTTATTCTTTCTGACACTTATGTTATGCCAGCAGTCTAAGGCAAAATGGCCTATCTTGCCACAGCACCAGTATTCATACTTGTTGTATCTAGGTCTAGATACATTTTTGGCAGAAAAATTTCTATTCTGTGCTGGTGCTGCTGCAGCTACATCCACTCATTTCTTATAACCATGGGGTTTATGAACATGAGCTGACTTATTTGCATTAACACCGTTGTTATTCAGAACACCAATCTTATTATGACCATGAATGTTTTCAAGATCATATTTGTTAGAAGGCACTTGTACCTTTCTAAACATTACAGGCACTTTAAAATTTACTGGCTGAACTGGTGCTTTGCCTTTTCTCTTTAATTGGACAGTCCTGGTGTTACCTTTAAAGCCCAATCCTGCCATACCCTTTTTAGCAACAAACTCATCTATTAAGGGTAAGAATGATTTTGGCTTAGAGTAACAAGCCACTAGATGTTTCTCCTTTTGAATTCTGACTTCCAGACTTTTAATTAGATCATTCTTATATGTGATTGTACCCATCTGAATAACAGATATAGTTTTCAGCTTGGCAACCTCATTCAATTTTTGATCCAATTCTTTCTCTAAACAAGATGAAGTCATCTTAAGATCTGCAATTTCCTTAGCCTGAGTTTTGGTCAGGTTTTTGCTTTTCTTAAGTGCCTGCAATAAGTCCCCATATTGATCTATCAACTGATGAATATCTCCTTCAGATTCTGATCCATCCTCATCACTTGATGAAGATGAATTTGACTCTGAACCAGTACTGTAATCAGAAATTCTAGAATTACTTTGTACCTTACTGGGACCAGGCTGATCCTGGCACTTGTTGTCTTCTGATTCTGCCATCAGTCCCATGCACTGATGGTCTTCTTGTTCATTGATGGAGTCCAGTATTTGCATAAACTCCTCTTCTTCACTAGCTGCATACAGTCCAATGTATGCTTCAACTTAAGATTCTGACTCTGAGGAGGATTGATCTGTAAGACTCTTCTCCTTCTTAGCAACAAAAGATTTCTCCTTCTTGCCCTTTTGTTGAGTCTTCTTTTTGTCTGCTGACTCCTTCCTCTTTTCTGGACACTCAGCCATCATATGTCAAGGCCTATTGCAGCAATAGCAAACAATTTTTGATGTTGTAGCTTTGCTGGGCTTAGACCCGCTCCTTTCCTTTCTTGATGATTTTATCTTTCGATAGTAGTCATCAACTGGCTGTGATGTGGAGGGCCTTGACTTCCACTACTTCTTCTTCTTCAAGAACCTCTGAAACTGCCTTGAAAAGACAGCAAAATCTGCATCTGAATCACTGCTATCTGAGTTCTGATTGTCTGAATTCTCTGAGATAACTTCAGCAACTTCCTTAGGAGGTGATGGAGACATCCTCCTGCTCTTTCTAGCGGCTTCAGCCTTGAAGGCCACTGACTTTTCTCTATGCTCTCCTTTTGTATTTCTTTCTTCCTCCTTCCTAGCCATTAGTTGCATTTCATATGATAGCAACTTTCCAAATAAGGTTGGAGGAGAAATGTCTGCTAGTTTGGCCACTTCTCTAATGACACAAATCTTGGTATCCCAATCCTTTGTCAAGTATCTTAGGAATTTTTCATTCAGCTCATAAGTACTGAAGACCCTTCCATAGGACATCAGTTCATTCACTATCCTGTAGAATTTCTTGTAGCATTCAGATATGCTATCAGGCTTCCCTTGTCTGAAACTCTCATATTCTTGATTGAGCATATACTTTCTGTCTTGTCTAACTTATTCAGAATCCTCCATGTAGACAATCAAAGTATCCCACATTTCCTTGGAGGTTTTGTAGTGAATCAAATTTTGTAAAGTAGAATCACTTATGTTACTAACTATGATATTCTGAGCTCTTTTATCCATAGTTGCCAGTATAATCTCATCCTCAGTCATTTTAGAAAAATCTTAAGGAGTTCTTTGATTTGCATCTAGAATAAACACATTCATTGGGATATATGGACCTTCTTTTACTGTGATATATATCCTTGGGTTAGAGGCCTCCATAAACAATTTAACCCTTTCCTTCCAGATTCCAAAAATCTCTTTCCTGTAGATGGGTAATTTCATTGACCCTAGTTCCTTGTGATTCTCTCCAGAACCCATTTTCTAGATTCTTGATTCTGCCTTAGGGATCTAACTAAGACTGTTAAGTCCTTCTTTGAGTAACCCCCCTCTGATACCACTTGATAGTTTTACTTTCAAGACTACCTAAACACCTAGAGGGGGGGGGTGAATATGTAATTTTCCTTGATTTAACTTAAGGCAGAAAATAACTACAAATCATTGAGTTAATCAGATATTTCTATAGCTAACACAGCACAACAATCAAAATCATACACACATCACAGATTACACACAGATTTATAGTAGTTCCCTAAGGTCTGGGTACATCCACTTTCCCCCTTCACCTATCTTGTAGTATGCTAGATTCGGCCTAACTTCTTCCTTTAGCTCAGAATCTAGAAGGATTCCTACAACTCAGAATGTCTCCACATTCCTACAACTCAGGCTAGCAAGCCCTACCTCAGCCTTTCCACAAGGCCTACAACTCAGAGAATACCTTCTCCTACAACTCAGGCATAAATAGCCCTACCTCAGCCTTACCACAAGGCCTACAACTCAGAGAATATCTTCTCCTACAACTCAGGCATAAACAGCCCTACCACTCAGAGAATAAATCTCCTACACTCAGCCTTTATAAAATAGGCTTACAACTCAGATCTATGAATAGATCCTACAGAATTTGATAAGGAATTTTATAATCTCTTACCCCTGTTGAGAGAGAAGGGATAAGAACTTTCTTGATCAGCTTCTTGAAGAGGCTTATGCCTGAAATCAACTTGATCTTAGCTTTCTTCAAAGCTTCTTGAATCTGAACTTAGTTGGGTTGATTTTATTTGAATATAACTGAC
The DNA here is from genome assembly GCA_039513925.1 of Platanthera zijinensis. NCBI lineage: Eukaryota > Viridiplantae > Streptophyta > Magnoliopsida > Asparagales > Orchidaceae > Platanthera > Platanthera zijinensis. The sequence goes on along the minus strand of CM077080.1, from coordinate 95,103,546 downwards.
TGACAGCTTCCTTCTTAGACTTCAAAAATAGATCTAAATGTTCTTGACAGATTAGTTAAGTATCTGCTTCTTGAGAGACATGTGAATGTCTCCTTCTTGACTTCAAATAGCTGGATCTCTCTCTATCCAAACCTCTTGAAGATACTTCTGAATTCTTGATTAAATTCAACTTAGACAGAATCTAAATAGAAAACTACTTCAGAACGTCTTCTTAGATCTTCTCACGAAGATCTTCTTCTTTGTGACTTGTACTTTCTTGATCAGAGATCAATCTCACAATATGTGTGTTAGTTGTGTGTATTATTCAACTGCTTTCTTCTTCTGAATCCATCTATTTATAGACTTCATCCATGGTAACCGGCTGATCCGGTTTATAACTGACTTCTGACAAGTCTGACAGCTTTAGTAAACCTGTTGTAACTCACAGCTGTCAAGTCTTCAAACAGTTCTTGAGCCTTTGTCTCTGTCAGCAAAGCGTCGAGAATGACTGTCATAAAGTGTCGAGACCATCTGTCAATATGTGTCGACACAAGTGACTTAAGTGTCGACACAGCCTTTGGTGGCTTTGACATAGCTGCCTTGATGTCGACACAGCTTCTTGACACTGCATCTTGAGAATGTGTCGACACTGATTATTTGTGTCGACACATACACTTCACCATTCATCAGCAATCAACTTGGTCTAGACTCAGCTGTGTGTCGACACAAGTCCTGTGTGTCGACACAGTTGATGTAGACTCAGAACATAGCGTGCGTCGACACTGCCTCCAGGTGTCGACACAGTTGTTGTCGACTCTTCCTCTATGTGTCGACACAGCCTCCCGGTGTTGACATATTTGATGTCGACTATAATCTTCTGTGTGTCGACACTGCCTCCCGGTGTCAACACAAACTCACTGAATTATCGACACAGCCATTTCCAAGTGTCGATACAATCTTACTGAAGTGTCGACACATCTTCCTCAGGTGTCGACATATGGACTTAGAATCTTTTTCCTGCATTCTAGCACATTCTTAACCTGCACATATAAACTCAAAATAACATCAAATACACCTTGATGTATATCATTGATCTTAGTGAGGCTTCTCCAAATCAGGTACACATTTTCCAATGTACCCAACATATATATTATCTAAAGAAAGCATCATATAGTCTCAAATAGGCACCTAGAGCCCGGTAAGAGACCCTATCTAACTTTCTTATTAAAAATAAATTTTCAAGGGAAAAGATAGATAAAACATTATTCTCAAAGGAAGTTAAAAGTATGATTCTGCTAATGCAAATCTATGTTGTTGGGGCTGCGGTCCGGAATCGCCCCCGCGCTGCGGTGCTATGCGGTAATGGCTTAACTGGCTGCCCCGTGGATCCGCCTGAGGACCTTTGATATAAAGATTAGTGGCGCCGTCCTCCATCAGTCCGGGCTTCTGGTGCGAGTGGTTGTGCTAAGTCCTCTCAATTGGTATCAGAGGGAGGTTGCGGGTTCGAAACCCCGGGGTCGTTTCCGGGGGGGGGGGGGGGATTGTTGGGGCTGCGGTCCGGAATTGCCCCCGCGCTGTGGTGCTATGCGGTAATGGCTTAACTGGCTGCCCCGTGTGTAACGCCCCCGATTTTTCCTGCGTTTATTTTTAATCTCGTTGGCGTTACGATGACGCGTTTCCGTGGCTTGTGCCATGTGTGGAGTATGGTTAGCTCCTTAGAACTGAGTGCCCTGTTTGGTAGCCTGTTGGCAAGATCTTCCTAGCAAGCCGAGTCGTTTTGGGTGACCCGGTGTGGCCTCTCGGGGAGATGTTTGTGTTTGGCTTTGTTTGGGTATAACTCGAGTTCTGTTCGTCGAAAGTTAATTTCGACTTCTCCGTTGTGTTCGTAGCGTGAGTATTTAGCTACGGTGCGAATTTCGTCGAATTCCGAGGTGATTCGGTTTTTGTGTCGTTTGGTGTGTTATTAGTATTTGTGATCAATTAATTAAATTGATTTGGCTTGTTTTGTAGCCCTTTGGTTTTGACCGATTAATAAATTCTGCGGGAGAATTTATTTGGGCAGTTATTGCCTTGCCTTGGTGGCAGCCATATTTTGGCTATTCCTTTATGGGATTTTCTTAATTGTAATTAAGGGTTTAGGCATTTTAGGGTTCGGTTATTGCTGAACCGGTGTTTAGCTTTTCGTATAAAAGATTTTCTTAAGAAGTGATGGCCCACTTCTTCTCCTTCTTTTCCTGAGAGAGAAGCTGTCGCTGCCTTTTTCGCGGAGAGCAGAGGAGAAAACCGCCTGTCCTGTACCTCCTTCGGTCGGCGATTCCGGGCTTGTTCGTGGACGGAATTCGATTCCGAAAGCGGTGTTGTCTTGCTCTCTCCGAGATCTTCGTTTCGACGGTAAGATATTCGATTTTCGTGTAGTTTTGTTGAGATTTGGGTTTTCGGTTTTGGAGTTTTCCGCCATTAATGGCCGTGAGATTTATTCTAGGTGCTGCGGCTGTTTGTTCCGTGTGAAGAGGAGGAAAACCGTCCAAGCTTCGCTGAAAGTTGAGGCAAGTGGTATTCTTGCCCTTGCCAAGTTTCTTTTGATTATTTTTTGCTGAAATAGAAATCCCTGTTAGCCCAGGTTAGAGGCCTTGTTGATCTCATATTTATTGCTATCTATAGGGATTAGTTCTTCCTATTGACCCCCCCTACTTGTGCTGGTGGAACCCAACTTTGCCAGCGTAATGCCGTTTATCTTTGTTCAGATTTGCTCTGGTTTGGGTGTAGCCGAGAGGGAGTGTTAGGAGGGGAGGGGGGTGTTTTTCCTAAATTTGTTGAGTGTATTACTCGAGTATGGGGGTATGTTACTCGAGTAGGTAGTAGATTACTCGGGTATTAGTTCTTGGGTTACTCGAGTAGTGGGCTCGAGTACTCGAGTAGTTGCTTTGTGATACTCGAGTAGGTTGTAGATTACTCGAGTATTAGCCGTGGAGTTACTTGAGTAGTAAGTAACTACTCGAGTAGGGGTCTTGGGTTACTCGAGTAGTGGGCTCGAGTACTCGAGTAGTAGCTTTGAGATACTCGAGTAGAAGGCATTAACTCGAGTATTTGCCTTGGAGTTACTCGAGTAGTAGGTAACTACTCGAGTGGGGGTTCTGAGTTACTCGAGTAGTAGATAACTACTCGAGTAGGTGGGTTGGTTTACTCGAGTAGTAGGCATCTACTCGAGTGTAGCTATTTATAGATACTCGAGTAGCTGTTTGTAGATACTCGAGTAGTTGCTTGTAGATACTCGAGTAGCTGCTTGTAGATACTCGAGTAGCTGTTTTTAGATACTCGAGTAGTTGTATACAGATACTCGAGTAGCTGGTTGGAGTTACTCGAGTAGTTGTTTACAGATACTCGAGTAGTTGGTTGGAGTTACTCGAGTAGTTGTTTACAGATACTCGAGTAGCTGGTTGGAGATACTCGAGTAGCTGTTTGTAGATACTCGAGTAGCTGGTTGGAGTACTCGAGTAGTTGGAAACTACTCGAGTGCTGGTTATGTTTGTATACTCGAGTAGTAGGTGACTACTCGAGTAGAGAGTTGAGGTACTCGAGTAGTTGGTAACTACTCGAGTGCTGGAACTTGAATACACGAGTAGTTGGTAACTACTCGAGTAGTGGAAATTCCCTGCCTTCTTTTCGTCTTAGAATCGTCGAGCTCCGTGTTACCTTAGTGGGATTGAGGTTAGAGTTTGGTTTTAGCCTTAAGTGAGGCTAGCTCACTCAACGCCAAGGGTTAGGTAGGCACTGAGTGGGTCTCACCCAGTGCCTTGTCGTGTTGATTCTTTTCAACACTCTTCATTTACCTTGTTTTTCGTTCCCGAGTGGTTTTCTTGTTATATTTCTGGTATTTCCTTGCCGGCCGTTTTCTTTACCTTCTTAAAGGCCGAATCGTGGGTCGTGGTTAGTAGTGGTGGTTTGTAGCTCTTCAAGAGGGTGGAGTTGTGTGATATAGCCAAGGCCACTCTTGTTTTTCTTGCTCCAGGTACGAGCTGGGCATGTGTGGGTGGAAGGTCCCTTGTGCTTTCACGTGTAGACCCTTGAGCTTGCTGACTTGGACATGGTGGATTGGGGGGACTGTGTTTGCCTTCGATCTGGCTCCTCGTTGTTTGTTTTTGCTACTACCACCTCCCACAGTTTAGGGTGTTAGAAGTTTCTTCCTTGGTAGTTTGCAGCACTTTTGGCTCTTGGTAGCCTAGTAGGCCCGACAGGATGTTGTTCCTGAGTGGGGTTGTTGCTGTTTCCTTTGCTCGTTGTGCTTTTCTTGTTGTCCTGTTTTGGACAGTTGTGGCTCTTTCTACTGCATGTTTTTCAGTTACTTCTTCCTTTTGGTTGACTCTTACATGCAGTTGTTTTTACCTTGTTGCTTGCTGAGGTATTCTGTTTTCTTTTGGAATACCCCAGGTTCTGAGCCATAGCCAGTTGGGTGGCAAGTTTGCAGTGGTGGTGTTGGTGGTATCCTGGACTTTGGAGTTCCGTTTATCTTGTTAGTGAGGTAGTTTTCAGTACTTTCTTGCAGACATACATATGTGCCAGTGGGTTCGTGTCAGGTTGTTGGCGCCCACTGGTAGTTTTCTTACCTTTGTACTGGATGTATTTACTTATGCTGCTACCGTTTTCTGGAGATAGTCTACTTGCTCTGAGAAGATTTTATGCTAGGTTGCTAGTTATTTCCAACCCTAATTAGTATTATAAATAAAGCTCATGATCAGCATGTTTTATAAGCTTAATCACTATTTTCCAAATCACGTATGAAAACCGTTTTCTTATATGTTATCTAAACTAAATGCAGTGTCTTGCATAGCATGAGTGGCTCTCTTGGGACCCTTATGCGCTCTTTAGGGTGTAAAACCTAATTAAAGTATTTTTCTTTCCGCAGCGTATAAATATAGTTTTTCTTTTGTGGACTAGGTGATCCACTGAGCCGAGGGATACGGTCTCTAAAATATAACTGATTTTCTATTCATAAAACACAGGATTTTCTTGCATAAAGTTTGTAGTTGGGTTTGCCTGAGCGTCAGCGGTTATCCCCTGCTTGACGTGGCATCATGACGCGTGTTTTCTCATACTCTGTTAATTTCTTATAATTGGAGAAAATGCGGGTTGTGACAGTTGGTATCAGAGGGAGGTTGCTTGACAAGTTAGTTGAGCAACCTTCCTTTGTTTGCTTTAGTAGTTCAGCATCATGTCATTCACACACCGATATGTCATCAGCACGTCTTGGCAAAAGCACGAACACTATACTCATGGCATAACATGAAGTATACGAGGCATATTATGTAGTATGGGATGCATAATATGTGTTCGTATATGGATCCACCATAGGGGCTACATGTGAGGGTTATGTAGTATGGGATGCATAACCTCACCACATGACTGCGACTAGCACATTTCTTTTTCGTTGCATGGGAATGTTATGTAGTATGGGATGCATAACATTTTCATGTGTACGCCGCTCATAACATGCATTAGGGCCTTTTTTAGAATGCATAGCACAAACATGCATATCATATTATTGCATAAGCACAACATGCCAAGCTAAAGATTTGCTGGATGACATACGTACACACATAAGTTTTCAAAACAAAATAAAGTCATGCATTCCCGATCTAGGCACGAGAGCTAGCAAGGTGATGGTTAACTATCCTAGGTTAGGGCATGTCATCAAATTTTTGTTAAAAAGATAAACTCTCAGAGCAAGTTTAGCAGCTTTAAGCCTATATCTATATATGTATGGTCTGTACTTGTGTTTGTGTTCTAGTCATTGATTGGGGATCTGATTTGGGGTGGTTATGATTTTAGGATGGCTAGGCGACCTGCGACGCGCTCGTCTCCCCTGTCTGAAGGTGAGTCATCTGGGGCTCAGCGTGATGCGGTAATCGAGAGTCTGCGTCAGAGTAGCGAAGCTATGGGCAGGCAGTTGGGGGAGGTGCATGCCCAGATTCAGTCTTTGGTGGCAGTTGTGGCAGGACAGGCTCATGGTGTGCAAGTTCCTGCTGGGGGGTTAGCTGTCCCTCCTCCCCCTGCATTCGTAAGACCTCCAGTAGTGGTGCCAGCGGAGATGGCCTTCATCTCGCAATTTCAGAGACTGAGCCCTCCCACTTATGATGGGAAGGTAGATTTTATGGTTATAGATGATTGGCTGATCTCCATGGAGGAGATGTTTTCGTATTCAGGGATTGCAGGTGACCAGAGGGTAATGCTAGCCACCTATCAGCTTAAAGGATTGGCTAAGAGTTGGTGGCTGAGAGAGAAGGAGAGCTTAGTAGCTGGATGCTCTTGGGAAATGTTTAAGGAGATGTTGTTAAGGAAGTTCTTGCCTTTGGTCGAGCGTGACCGCCTCATGAATGACTTTCTCTATCTGAAGCAAAGGCAACTCACGGTGGGTGAGTATGAAATAGAATTTAGCAAGTTGAGCCGTTTTGCCCCTGCCTTGGTCAGCGTTGTGGCTGATCGAGTTAAGAGATTTCTTGGTGATTTGAGGAGCGAAGTGCAGCAGTTGACCAGTGCTTATGGGTCAGTGACTTATGTTGGAGTTGTAGAGGCTGCTCTTAAGGTTGAGGCTATTGAAACGACAAAGAGCAGAGGCCAGCAGATGAGAAAGGACAAGAGAAAGTCTGTGGAGGGGAAGAAGCCCCTGGTACCCGATGCTGTTCCGGGAAAGAGGAGCCGAGTGGTGTGCAGTTTCTGTGGCCGGTCAGGCCATCCTGTCGAGAAATGTTTTAAGAGGTCAGCAGCTCAGAAGAAGGAGCAGGTTCATGCGATCCAGGGTGCTCCTAGGAGAGATGTCTCCTGTTCAGTTAGAAGCAGTCCGGGCGTGATGCGGCCCAGTGTTGGACCATGGATAGAGTCTGCTTTCAGTGTGGGCAGAAGGGTCATATCAAGTCGAGGTGTCCTCAGGTTCAGTCAGTTCTTCCTGCAGTTCCGTTATAGGCTTTGCCTCCACCTCCGCGTATGGACAAGTGAAAAGGGAAGCTGAACGTGATTTCTTCTGAGGAGGCTCAGACTTCGTCCCAGGTTATCTCAGGTTAGTTGATTGTTGTTTTCCTAGCCTGGTAGTTTTATTTGCTAGAGTGTTGCAGTATTGCTATGGTAGTTCCTTAGTTTGTGTGTTCCTATAGGGAAGTTTAAGGTGAAGAACCGCTGGGCGCGTGTTCTGTTTTACTCCGGCACTACCCACTCGTTCGTGGCTAGAGCCTTTGTAGAGCGTCATCGATTGACTCTAGATCGTGCTCGGGATTCCTTCTGTGTCAAGTTTCCTTCTGGTGAATCTGTGTTGTCAGATTTGGGCATTTTGGATTGCCCGGTTTTGTTGGGGGACTTTCTTGCAAAGGCGGACCTGAAAATGATTGATCTGGAGGACTTCGATGTCATTTTGGGCATGGAATGGCTCTCTCGGTATGATGCGGTCATTCAGTGCAAAGGAAAGCGCTTGGACTTCATCATGGACGACGGTCAGCCCGGCAGCGTGTATGCTGCTCTGTGTCAGGATTTTCCTGTCATCTCTGCGGTATGTGCTCAGAGATTGTTTCGTTCTAATTGTTGTGTTTGTTTAGTCTCGGCGGTTGGAGCCGCTCTTAGCGTGCCACGCTTAGAAGAGATTCCTATTGTTCGTGGTTTCGCCGATGTTTTTCCCGATGATCTTCCTGGTCTTCCTCCAGATCGGGATGTTGAGTTTGTGATCGATTTAGAGCCGGGTACACGTCCTATTGCTAAGGCGCCGTACCGGATGGCCCCTCGTGAGTTAGAGGAGTTGCGAGTTCAGTTGGATGAGCTGTTAGCTAAAGGGTTTATTAGGCAGAGTTCGTCGCCTTGGGGTGCTCCTGTTTTGTTTGTAAGGAAGAAAGATGGGTCGATGTGGCTCTGCATTGACTATAGAGAGTTGAACAAGGTCACTATCAAGAACAGGTACCCTCTGCCGAGGATCGATGATTTGTTTGACCAGTTGCGTGGTAGCACGGTGTTCTCCAAGATCGATCTTCGTTCTGGTTATCATCAGCTTAGGATCCATGAGGCGGATATTCCGCGGACTGCGTTTAGGTCGAGACATGGACACTTTGAGTTTTTGGTGATGTCGTTTGGTCTGACCAACGCACCTTCAGCCTTCATGGATATGATGAACCGGGTGTTCAAGGATTTTCTCGATAAGTTTGTTGTGGTCTTCATTGATGACGTGTTAGTTTATTCACGCAGTGCTAAGGAGCATGAGCAGCATTTGCGTTTGGTCCTATCGGAGTTGAGGAATCACAAGTTATTCGCCAAGTTGAGCAAGTGCGAATTTTGGTTGCCTCAAGTTTCTTTTCTAGGCCACGTGGTGAACAAGGAGGGGATCTCGGTCGATCCAGAAAAGATTGCAGCAGTGATGGATTGGAGTAGACCGAGTACGCCTAAGGAAATTAGGAGTTTCTTTGGGTTGGCTGGTTATTACAGGAGATTTGTGGAGGGTTTCTCTTCCCTAGCCGCACCTTTGACCAAGTTGACTCAGAAGAATGTGGCGTTTGTTTGGAGCGAAAAGTGCGAGGAAGCTTTTCTTGAGCTAAAGGAGAGATTGTGCACTGCTCCCGTTCTGACCCTGCCTAACGAGGGAGTAGATTATGATGTTTATGTGGATGCTTCGCTTGTAGGTCTGGGATGCGTATTAATGCAAGATGGAAAAGTAATTGCCTATGGGTCAAGGCAACTGAAGACTCATGAGAAGAATTATCCCACGCATGACCTCGAGTTTGCAGCAGTTATTTATGCTTTGAAGTTGTGGAGACACCTACTTTATGGGGCTCATGCAAGATCTTCACTAACCATAAGAGCCTAAAGTACGTGTTCACGCAGAAGGAGTTGAATCTGCGTCAGCGGCGGTGGCTGGAGTATGTGGCTGATTATGATGTAGAAATCCAGTATCATGCGGGCAAGGCCAACGTGGTGGCCGACGCCCTGAGCCGAAAGACGGGAAAGATCTTTAACCTCACCGCCGATCGTCTAGTGGAGGAGTTCCTCCTTATGGATATATCAGTGGGATGCTGTAGTTCGCAGAGTAGTTTGTCAGTGGCAGAGCCGTCCTGGATTTCTTTGACTAGGCTGCACCAGAAGGACGATCCTGATCTTATGCACCTTTTCACCAGGACTGAGAAGGGAGAGTTGCCCGATTTTGCTATCGATGATGAGGGTACTTTGAAGTACCGTGACAGGTTTTGTGTTCCCGCGGTTGGGGATATTAGGAGGATGATTTGCAGTGAGGCTCATGGTTCCAGTGTTTCCTACCATCCAGGATCTACACAGATGTACCGTGACTTAAGACAAATTGCCTGGTGGTATGGCATGAAAGGAGATATAGCCCGATTTGTTGCCGAATGTCACACTTGCAAACGTGTGAAGTCCGATCATGGAAGGCCTGGTGGTAAGTTGACTCCGCTAGAGATCCCGACTTGGAAGTGGGAAAGTATATCTATGGATTTCATTACGGGATTAACGAAATCCCTGAGGGGGTTTGATTCGGTTTGGGTTGTAGTAGATAGATTGACGAAGTGCGCTCACTTCGTGCCTTATAAGATTGATTACCCTATGAAGAAGATAGCGGAGTTGTACATGAATGAAGTCATCCGACTCCACGGTGTGCCGGTTAGCATCATTTCCGATCGAGACTCCCGGTTTACTTCTCGTTTTTGGCAGAGTCTGCAGGAGGGTTTGGGTACGGATCTGAGGAATTCTACTACCTACCACCCGCAGAACAATGGGCAGACGGAGAGGGTGAACCAAATTGTTGAGGATATGATCCGGTGTTATATTTTAGACCACGGTGGAGCGTGGGATGAGCGGCTGCGACTCATGGAATTTGCCTACAACAACAGTTATCAGGAAAGTTTGCAGATGGCTTCGTTCGAAGCCTTGTATGGGAGGCGTTGTAGGACTCCGTTGTTTTGGGCTGAGGCTGGTGAGAGGCCTTTGTTGGGTCCCGATGCGCTTGAGGAGATGGAAGTCGCAGTGAAGCTTATTCGGGAGAAGCTTCGTTTAGCCCAGGAGAGATATGAAAAGAACGCCAATCGGCGTAGATCTGCTTTGGAGTTTTCCGTCGGGGACCTTGTATTCCTAAAAGTTTCCCCGATGGCAGGTGTTAAAAGATTTGGTAAGAATCGGAAGTTAGACCCAAGGTATGTGGGCCCGTTTGAGATTTTGGAACGGGTTGGCATGTCAGCATATAGATTGGATTTACCAGCGAACTTCCCAGGTGTGCATAATGTTTTTCATGTTAGCCAACTACGGAAGTGTGTTCGCAGTAGTGGGCAGCTCTTAGATGTTGTGCCCCAGTTGGAGCCCAACCTCTCTTTTGTTGAGGTGCCGGTTCGTATTTTGGATACTCAGGTGCGTGTGCTGCGAAAGAAGTCCATACCGATGGTTAAGGTTCTATGGAAGAATCAGGATTTGGAAAGCTCGACTTGGGAGTTAGAGTCGGCTATGGGGAGGGCTTACCCTCACCTGTTTCGTTGATTTAATCGGTATGTTTTCCTTCTTGTAACTCCTATTTGTTGTTTCTCCTTCTTTAGTAGGAGTGTTGTGCGTAAAGTTTCGGGACGAAACTTTCTTTTAGGGGGAGTGGCTGTAACGCCCCCGATTTTTCCTGCGTTTATTTTTAATCTCGTTGGCGTTACGATGATGCGTTTCCGTGGCTTGTGCCATGTGTGGAGTATGGTTAGCTCCTTAGAACTGAGTGCCCTGTTTGGTAGCCTGTTGGCAAGATCTCCCTAGCAAGCCGAGTCGTTTTTGGTGACCCGGTGTGGCCTCTCGGGGGGATGTTTGTGTTTGGCTTTGTTTGGGTATAACTCGAGTTCTGTTCGTCGAAAGTTAATTTTGACTTCGCCGTTGTGTTCGTAGCGTGGGTATTTAGCTACGGTGCGAATTTCGTCGAATTCCGAGGTGATTCGGTTTTTGTGTCGTTTGGTGTGTTATTAGTATTTGTGATCAATTAATTAAATTGATTTGGCTTGTTTTGTAGCCCTTCGGTTTTGACCGATTAATAAATTCTGCGGGAGAATTTATTTGGGCAGTTATTGCCTTGCCTTGGTGGCAGCCATATTTTGGCTATTCCTTTATGGAATTTTCTTAATTGTAATTAAGAGTTTAGGCGTTTTAGGGTTCGGTTATTGCTGAACCAGTGTTTAGCTTTTCGTATAAAAGCTTTTCTTAAGAAGTGACGGCCCACTTCTTCTCCTTCTTTTCCTGAGAGAGAAGCCGTCGCTGCCTTTTTCGCAGAGAGCAGAGGAGAAACCCGCCTGTCCTGTACCTCCTTCGGTCGGCGATTCCGGGCTTGTTCGTGGATGGAATTCGATTCTGAAAGCGGCGTTGTCTTGCTCTCTCGGAGATCTTCGTTTCGACGGTAAGATATTCGATTTTCGTGTAGTTTTGTTGAGATTTGGGTTTTCGGTTTTGGAGTTTTCCGCCATTAATGGCCGTGAGATTTATTCTAGGTGCTGCGGCTGTTTGTTCCGTGTGAAGAGGAGGAAAACCGTCCAAGCTTCACTGATAGTTGAGGCAAGTGGTATTCTTGCCCTTGCCAAGTTTCTTTTGATTATTTTTTGCTGAAATAGAAATCCCTGTTAGCCCAGGTTAGAGGCCTTGTTGATCTCATATTTATTGCTATCTATAGGGATTAGTTCTTCCTATTGACCCCCCCTACTTGTGCTGGTGGAACCCAACTTTGCCAGCGTAATGCCGTTTATCTTTGTTCAGATTTGCTCTGGTTTGGGTGTAGCCGAGAGGGAGTGTTAGGAGGGGAGGGGGGTGTTTTTCCCAAATTTGTTGAGTGTATTACTCGAGTATGGGGGTATGTTACTCGAGTAGGTAGTAGATTACTCGGGTATTAGTTCTTGGGTTACTCGAGTAGTGGGCTCGAGTACTCGAGTAGTAGCTTTGTGATACTCGAGTAGGTTGTAGATTACTCGAGTATTAGCCGTGGAGTTACTCGAGTAGTAAGTAACTACTCGAGTAGGGGTCTTGGGTTACTCGAGTAGTGGGCTCGAGTACTCGAGTAGTAGCTTTGAGATACTCGAGTAGAAGGCATTAACTCGAGTATTTGCCTTGGAGTTACTCGAGTAGTAGGTAACTACTCGAGTGGGGGTTCTGAGTTACTCGAGTAGTAGATAACTACTCGAGTAGGTGGGTTGGTTTACTCGAGTAGTAGGCATCTACTCGAGTGTAGCTGTTTGTAGATACTCGAGTAGCTGTTTGTAGATACTCAAGTAGTTGCTTGTAGATACTCGAGTAGCTGCTTGTAGATACTCGAGTTGCTATTTTTAGATACTCGAGTCGTTGTATACAGATACTCGAGTAGCTGGTTGGAGTTACTCGAGTAGTTGTTTACAGATACTCGAGTAGCTGGTTGGAGTTACTCGAGTAGTTGTTTACAGATACTCGAGTAGCTGGTTGGAGATACTCGAGTAGCTGTTTGTAGATACTCGAGTAGCTGGTTGGAGTACTCGAGTAGTTGGAAACTACTCGAGTGCTGGTTATGTTTGTATACTCGAGTAGTAGGCGACTACTCGAGTAGAGAGTTGAGGTTCTCGAGTAGTTGGTAACTACTCGAGTGCTGGAATTTGAATACACGAGTAGTTGGTAACTACTCGAGTACTGGAAATTCCCTGCCTTCTTTTCGTCTTAGAATCGTCGAGCTTCGTGTTACCTTAGTGGGATTGAGGTTAGAGTTTGGTTTTTGCCTTAAGTGAGGCTAGCTCACTCAACGCCAAGGGTTAGGTAGGCACTGAGTGGGTCTCACCCAGTGCCTTGTCGTGTTGATTCTTTTCAACACTCTTCCTTTACCTTGTTTTTCGTTCCCGAGTGGTTTTCTTGTTATATTTCTGGTATTTCCTTGCCGGTCGTTTTCTTTACCTTCTTAAAGGCCGAATCGTGGGTCTTGGTTAGTAGTGGTGGTTTGTAGCTCTTCAAGAGGGTGGAGTTGTGTGATATAGCCAAGGCCACTCTTGTTTTTCTTGCTCCAGGTACGGGTTGGGCATGTGTGGGTGGAAGGTCCCTTGTGCATTCACGTGTAGACCCTTGAGCTTGCTGACTTGGACATGGTGGATTGGGGGGACTGCGTTTGCCTTCGATCTGGCTCCTCGTTGTTTGTTTTTGCTACTACCACCTCCCACAGTTTAGGGTGTTAGAAGTTTCTTCCTTGGTAGTTTGCAGCACTTTTGGCTCTTGGTAGCCTAGTAGGCCCGGCAGGATATTGTTCCTGAGTGGGGTTGTTGCTGTTTCCTTTGCTCGTTGTGCTTTTCTTGTTGTCCTGTTTTGGACAGTTGTGGCTCTTTCTACTGCATGTTTTTCAGTTACTTCTTCCTTTTGGTTGACTCTTACATGCAGTTGTTTTTACCTTGTTGCTTGCTGAGGTATTCTATTTTCTTTTGGAATACCCCAGGTTTTGAGCCATAGCCAGTTGGGTGGCTAGTTTGCAGTGGTGGTGTTGGTGGTCTCCCGGACTTTGGAGTTCCGTTTATCTTGTTAGTGAGGTAGTTTTCAGTACTTTCTTGCAGACATACATATGTGCCAGTGGGTTCGTGTCAGGTTGTTGGCGCCCACTGGTAGTTTTCTTACATTTGTACTGGATATATTTACTTATGCTGCTACCGTTTTCTGGAGATAGTCTACTTGCTCTGAGAAGGTTTTATGCTAGGTTGCTAGTTATTTCCAACCGTAATTAGTATTATAAATAAAGCTCATGATCAGCATGTTTTATAAGCTTAATCACTATTTTCCAAATCACGTATGAAAACCGTTTTCTTATATGTTATCTAAATTAAATGTAGTGTCTTGCATAGCATGAGTGGCTCTCTTGGGACCCTTATGCGCTCTTTAGGGTGTAAAACCTAATTAAAGTATTTTTCTTTCCGCAGCGTATAAATATAGTTTTTCTTTTGTGGACTAGGTGATCCACTGAGCCGAGGGATACAGTCTCTAAAATATAACAGATTTTCTATTCATAAAACACAGGATTTTCTTGCATAAAGTTTGTAGTTGGTTTTGCCTGAGCGTCAGCGGTTATCCCCTGCTTGACGTGGCATCATGACGTGTGTTTTCTCATACTCTGATAATTTCTTATAATTGGAGAAAATGTGGGTTGTGACACCGTTGAGGAGGACCTTTGATATAAAGATTAGTGGCGCCGTCCTCCATCTGTCCGGGCTTTTGGTGCGAGTGGTTGCGCTAAGTCCTCTCAATTGGTATTAGAGGGGGTCGCGGGTTCGAAACCCCGTGGTCGTTTTCGGGGGGGGGGGGGGGGATTGTTGGGGCTGCGGTCCGGAATCTCCCCCGCGTTGCGGTGCTATGCGGTAATGGCTTAACTGGCTGCCCCGTTGATTCGCCCGAGGACCTTTGATATAAAGATTAGTGGCGCCGTCCTCCATCAGTCCGGGCTTCTGGTGCGAGTGGTTGCGCTAAGTCCTCTCAATTAGTATCAGAGGGAGGTTGCGGGTTCGAAACCCCGGGGTCGTTTCCGGGGGGGGGGATTGTTGGGGCTGTGGTCCGGAATCGCCCCCGCGCTGCGGTGCTATGCGGTAATGGCTTAACTGGCTGCCCCGTGGATCCGCCCGAGGACCTTTGATATAAAGATTAGTGGCGCTGTCCTCCATCAGTCCGGGCTTTTGGTGCGAGTGGTTGCGCTAAGTCCTCTCATATGTATATGACATCATCTTTGGATCTTTAGATTATAGCCTTTGCAAATGGTTTGCTAACCTTATGCCATGGAAATTTGAAATAAGTAGCATATGAGAGATAAAATACTTCTTAGAATTCTAAGTGAAATAATCTAAAGATGACATTTTCATCTCTCAGACAAAATTCATAAAAAAGCTCATTTAGAAGTTATAAATGAAGAGTGCAACCTCTATGAGGACTCCAACGGACTCCAATATATCTCTACACAAGGATGAAAAAGGGAAAACTTTTAGTAAAACCACATATATATATGATTGAATCTCTACTCTACCTAACTTCTAGTAGACTAACCATTATGTTTTTCATATGTGTTTGTGCTAGGTATCAAGTGAACCCTAAGGAATCTCACTACTCCTATGTCAAGAGGATTCTATGATATCTTAAGGGTACACTTAATCTTGGCTTATGGTACCTTAAGAGTAATGATTTTGAGCTAAAAAGATTTTTAGATGCAAAATTTGTGGGATGCAAGGAAGACAGGAAAATTACTTCAGGTACATGTCAATTCCTTAGAAGAAGACTAATCTCTTGGAGCAATAAGAAGCAAACCAGTGTGGTCATTTCAACTATACAATCAGAATACATCTCAATAGTAAGTTATTGTGCTCAACTACTCTAGATACAACATCAACTACAAGATCCTAACATCTAGCTAAGTAGATCACCTTTATTCCGTGATTCATCTAGTGCAATCTCAATTGCCAAAAATCCCGTGTCATATAGCAGCACCAAGTATATTGAGATAAGATATCACTTCATCAGAGAGCATATTGAGAAAGAAAATATCTACCTTGAGTTTGTCCCCACTGACAAATAGGTGGAATACATCTTCACTAAGCCTCTGGATGAAGAGAAGTTAAATTACTTTAAAATTGAACTGGGCATGTAAAATTTAGAGTTAGATTCATGCTTAGCCCTTCCACTAGATAATCTGCCCTTATAATATTATTATTATTATGTTATGTAAGTAGAAACTAGGCTCCTAACAAAGATGCAAATGATAAGCTAAAAATGGAAAGATGTCAACTTTATGGGGAGACAAAGAAGTAATAAACCCTATATTGGGAAGGATATCTGCACACTTCATTCAAATGCATTCTAATGAGTTATTTCTTAATAAAGATACACATTCCTTGGACTCCTTTTACAAATAAATAAATTAGAAATAAAGGGGAAATTAGGTTAAATGGCATAAAACCCCCTTACATTAGCACCAAGATTTTCCCTCACTTGCTCCCATTTAACATAGAAGTTTTCTCTCCTTTAAAACTTTTGCATCATTAATGAGACCCAAGGAAAGCTCATCATAAAAGATTAACACAGGAAGTGAAGTTGTTAGAGGCAGCTTCAGGAACTATTATGAAGAAATCCAAAATATCATATTTCTTGTAAGAGTGGCAGGATTAGAGGTAGTCCTCCTTGAACCTACATAAATAGTGACCATTGTAGTAGAAGAGTTCTTCAAGAATGTATAAATTAGTAGTTCAGGGTCAAACATCAAAACCATTGTTCTGAATCACCGTCTTCAAGTAATTACCAAAAGTATAAGCCTCCTACTAGAACTTCCTACTCTCTCAAAAGGAGAAGAGGGAGAAGAAATATCTAAAGAAGATCGCCCTAGATTGGTTCAACTACTCTGTAGAAGAATAAGGGTCCTTGGAAAAGAGGTACATGACCCACCCTAGAAATTATTGGCCGACATCATAGACAGGGCTCTCCTATACAAGCCTGGGTCATATAATAGAATCTCTAAGGAGATGTTTAAGATAATGACTCCTATAATCCTTACCAAGAGGAGTGATTGGAGTTAACTTATCCTGAGGAATTTGAAAGGATTTTCACTACCTCAAACATGTGGATGATTGTTTCACTCCACCTCTCCAAATTCCTAGGAGATAAACTAGATGAGGCACCTAAGGTACCTCTATACTACCTCAAGAGAATGGACTATAGAACCATTGAGAGGTGGGAAAAGCTCTTTCCTAAACCTAAGAAGGAAGGAGAAAGTTCTAATTAACAATTAGAGGAGAAAAGTGTTGGAAGCCCTCAAAGACAGAAGAGAGGATTGGAGAAGAAGATAGAGCCATCTCCAAGTTCTATACCCTCCCCTGTTCATGTTAAGGGGTAGCATTTAGGAGAATCTCACCATGTAACTTTTGAACATGTGGTCCCTAAACACTTAGACAGCTAAACCCCAATGGAAGAGTTTAGGGGTACGGCTTAGATTGAAATGGTAGAGATAGAGATGTTCAATAAGAACTTGTTGCCCAAGGAAATGAAGAGACGTGTCTAGGAAAAGTTCTTGTGGAACTTGCTCCTCAATACACTGAGAGTGAAGTGTTGGAAGGAACTATATCCACCCTTCGCATTGAAGTTGTGTCAGAAGAATATAACTAAGATTTTGCTATCCTAAACACAACAATAGTTGAGGGGGAGTTGGTCCAAAACAATTATGCCCAAGAGACTGAGGTACTAGAGGAAGATGACAAGACACTCACTAAAGAGATTGAGGGAGAGTCAAACCTACAAGACTCTTCTAGAGTGGTCTTGACCTAGAAGGAGGAGGCCAAGCCATCAAAAAGCTTGTAGAATACATACCTACACTACCTCCAATCCAAGAAGAATCTGAAGAATTTGCTCTTACAGGGAAGGAAATAGTCCAATGAAAAGGCAAGATATGCTGGAAGATCCAGACACTGATAGTATCCCCTCACATAAGTCTACTCCTGAATATCTGTATGAAGATTATGAGCCTCATATAGGTACCTCCTATAGACCAACTGAAGCTGAGCCATAAGCATCCACTCTTCCACCAAGTGCAAAACCCTCTGGTTCACTTCTGGCTCAGCTACAAATCATGATGGACAATCAAATAAAGAGCATAGAATTTTTTATGGACAGGACTGTACAAGGATTATGGAATGAGATAAATGTGAAAATCTCAATAGCGGAAAAAAATACACCACCTAAATTCTCAAACACTGCATTTCTTTATGAAGGATGTAACTACTATAGATTATACAAAAAAAATAACATGACTCATCAAGGCATCCAAGCAGTAATAAACAATCAAGAGGCTATTAGAGCCAATCTTCAACAAGCATTCCTAGTAACTAATAATATGATGGATCATCATAGAATAGATATACTATAAAGAATTGATTTCTACAATCAACTACTGGATGGCCATCTCCTCTAAACAAAGAACACCATGGTGGCAGGGGTTAACATGCTAGAAAAGAAAATTGGTGAAGCACAAGCAACCATCTACCAATCTATATTTGAAGAACTAATAAAGGGGGAGATGTCAAAAACCCATCATTCTGCACATCAAGATATTTGGACCTCCAATTCAATAAGGGAAGCAATGAATCTGGAACCACTACAGTACTCTCCACATCCAACTTTCCTAAAATCTGACCCAACAACAAATTATGATTACATCCCTCCTGGAACTATGAAGAAGCCAGGGAAAAATATGATCACTCCTCCTCCAGCTGAACATGAAGAGGCATCTTGATCAAGGAAATGGAGAGCTGATCAAAGCCAAAAGGAGATCATGATGGCAAGAAAGAGAAGGATTTAGATTCAGAACATGCCAGGGTATGAAGAGTAGAGCTCCATTTATAAACATATCATTCTATATACATGTGATAATTTTGGAAAACATGGCATAAAAATTCCAAAATATTACAATTAAGTTGAGTGGGAAAAATATGAGAAGTAGGAGAGTAGGAAGAGAATTCACAAAAGGAATCACCCACACAGACCACTTCTTCTCCTAAATACATTCCCAAACCATTGGGCTACTTTTAAAGACAAAAGGGGAAAACTAAAGGAGAAGAGTTCTGAATGCTATGAAACCTTGGGGCTGATTGACTTGTATTTTGGGATCTTTTACTTTATTTAACTTAATGTAGAAATCCACTATTTCTAGTTATTATTTATATATATTTGGAATGATTTTATCTCTATGAAAATCTATTTCTGTTTCAGTTTATATATATATGGTTATTGTTATATCTGGTCCTGACATCTTCAAATAGAGAAATATTGTTGGGAATATTGTTCTCAAGATTCTTGATTTGAAGAAGGCCTCAAGATCACAATAAACATCTTGTATTTGGGGCTATCATGTGGTATCGTATAACGCCCCAAAACTCAAAAGAGGGATAGACAGTGTTTGAAGCCAAGTTTGGGGCCTGGTAAGGGTCACACAGCCTTGGACACGGGCATGTCCATGGCCATGTCATGCTCGGGTTGGACGATTTCCGTATGGTCGACGAGATGCAGTTGATGATCATTGGAGGTCGGGCACACGACCTAAGACACGGGCGTGTCCAGGGTCGTGTCCTACTCAGGCATTTAGCTGGGCTGTGTCAAAAGAGTTACATGGCCTGGGACAAGGGTGTGTCCCAGGGTGTGTCTGGCACACGGCCTGTTATACGGGCGTGTCACATGGCCGTGTCCTCTTCGGGATGTTTTTGGTCCTGTATCGAGTGAGGAATACACCCCGCAACACGGGCGTGTACCGATTGACACGGGCGTATCTAAGCCCGTATCCTGGTCGGGTTGCGATGGTTTCAGCGTCGATTGGGGCACACGACCCATGACACGGGCGTGTCTATGGCTTACATGGGCATGTCCCAAGCCGTGTCACAGGCCGTGT
The DNA here is from genome assembly GCA_039513925.1 of Platanthera zijinensis. Lineage (NCBI taxonomy): Eukaryota > Viridiplantae > Streptophyta > Magnoliopsida > Asparagales > Orchidaceae > Platanthera > Platanthera zijinensis. Next base: position 95,084,177 of record CM077080.1, on the reverse strand, counting down.
CCTGTTTTGTATTTCCTGGTTTACGGCGAGCGAGGAACACAGCCTTGGACATGGGCGTGTCACAAGCCGTGTTCGGCCCAGGAAATTGATTTTAAGTGCGTATCGTGGTCGTTTGTTTCCTTCTTTTGGGATCCAAGGGCTGTTCTTGCTGAGTTAAGGCTGGGAATAGGGTTTGAAACTCTCATGCCACTTTAAGCTTTCTCTTTCTAGGGCTTTAGAGAGAAGGAGAGAAAGGAAGAATGAGAAGGTCAACTCCTGCCTCCGGTGGAGCTTCGGAGCCCCGATTCTCGATCCGAGTCCAGATCTACGAAGGCGAGGCCGCTGCGGTGCTTTTCATCTGTCTAGATCTTCATGGAGCCAAAGAGAACAATGAGGGTAATGATTATCTTCTTGGACATGTGAAGTCCCGTTCTTTTTTTGCATAGGAAGCCCGCTCTCGCGAGTATGTGGTGAGTGCGAGGTATTCCTTCTGGTAGACATGAATTGTCCCCGTTATTTTGCATGTAGAGTCCGGAATCGAAGTACGGACATAGGCAAGGTGTGTGAAGCCTATCCGGACAAGTTGGTCTGGATCAGTGATGTTTCATTATGCATGAATGGTCAGAGAAGACTCCATGCCGATGGATGTTTTCAGGTTTTTCTATGTGGTAGATTGCAGCAGGGATCCTTGGGGATTAACTCCAAGGTGCACTCGTAAATCTGGGCGGAAGCAAAGTTCTGTCATAACGGTGGCCTGGGAGCCAACCATGTACATAACCGGGTTATGTAAGGTTGTTTGATCGATATGTTAGGACTGGGGGAAACTTGGCCCGTACCGATGGATAAATGGCCATGGCAAGGTGAGCAACGGGCGGGTGGAACCTTACCCACTCCAAGTGGTTCAGTGAAAGTTGGCTTGGAGAGCGAGTCTAGCCTTCGGCTGAAAGGACTTTAATGCTCACATTGTTTGCCATCCTGGGGGTAGTGGTGGACCGCAGAATGGATCAGATTCACCGAGTAAGTGCCCTAAGAGCACGAGGTGTGTGGACGTGCGGGCCTGCACCTGTGGTGTATTGTGCAAATGTTGTACTTTAACTTTAATCGTTGGATTATACTAATGCAATGCATGGAAGGAGCACCACCACCCCAAGAAAGGGGTGGGGTCATTATAATTTGGTCAGCTTTAGCTGACCGTTGCTTTTGTTTGCCACCATTGCGGTGAATTGTTGCTTGCAGGTGCTACGGAGCCTAGTGGCAAATAGCAGGATGAAGCCCTTGTTGCTGAGCCGGCCCTTGAAGGCTTTTGCGAATGTTTACTTGATATTCTCATGTGTTACCGGCCTGCGTGCCGATGTTTGGTAGGCACTGTTTATTTAAGTAAACTCTTGTAAGGGCATAAGGCCAAGTACTTGGTGTATTTGTACGCTCATTCCTATTTTGGGTATCTTAGTGGACATTCATGCCGTGTTTTGGGTTCTTTTCTCTACAACATTTAAAAGGTTCCGCTAGAATGTGCACTGTGTAGGACGTTGTTATTGGAAGGTTGGTTTCATTTAGTAACCCACCGGTATGTTTGAGGTATATGGCGTCGGGCCCCGGCCGTACCTACTACTATATGCTGTGTGACGGATAGGGGTGTTACAATTTGGTATCAGACTACCGGTTTCGGTCATGCTTATTAGAATTCATGGGCGAATTATTTTAAGGGATGGTAAGCACATGTGTGTGCGTCATCGTTATAACATTAAAAGAACACATGAATATCCACTTAGGAATGAAAATACACATGTTTGAGGAACCTGCATGTTCCTATAATTGCTTTTTGCAATATTGTTCGGTCACTTAACGGTGTTTTGTACGTCTATAGGTGACCAGGAGTGGTGTAGGGCCTTCATAACACCCGCATTCTTAGGCAAGTAGTGCACCGAATTATGTGACTACAACACATCCTTTGGTAGAAACCATAAGATTTGTGGCTGAAGCGGTATTCGCAATGATAAATTCCCAGCCTGCAAGGCAAATACAGCAGCCTGCCCCTACTGTGGAGCAGGTACCGTTTCAAGCGGCGGAACCAAGAAGGGTGGAACAGGTGGTGGTGAAGCCATTGATACCTAGGAGAGCAACCGAAAAGAAGCTCAAGCATGTTATGGGCTTGAATCCTCCGATGTTCTTGGGGACGGGAACCCCATCCCAAGCTGAGGATTGTCTCTCTCGAGTAAAGAGCGTCTTGACAGCTACGGAGATGGAGGAGTGGCAGAAGATGACCATAGCCACTTTCTTGTTGGATGGCGATGCAAGGCTGTGGTGGGAAGATTTAGAGCTACACCACTTGGGGGGAGGGCAACTCACAGACGTCTCGACTGAATAATTTTTGAGACTATTCTTGACAAGGTACCTTCCCTGAGCTCAGATGATTGCGATGGAGAACGAATTCCAGAAGTTAATGAAAGGAGAGAGTAGCGTGGACAAGTACCTCCACAAATTTACACGGTTGGGTCAGTATGCTAGCTCTACATTTGCTGATGAGGAGCGTAAGACAAACCGTTTCTATGAGGGTCTTAGGGATGACTTAAGGCTACTGCTATCGGAGCCTATGATGCAGGGCTTCTTGACCCTGGTCAATATGGCCCGGTCTTTGGAGAAGGATATGAGGAATGTGCAAGCGAAGAAAGACCTTAGTGCTAAGAAAATAGAGTTCAAGGTGCTGACTACCTCAAAATCTGGGTATTGTAAGTTCAATAAGAAGGCTAGGACTTCGGGTTCAACCCCTTCTTCTGGTGCTTCGAGTGAAACTACAGGCTGAACCCCGGGCGCATGCTACAACTGTGGGAAGCCGGGGCATTTTTCCCGTGATTGTTGGAGCGGATGCCCAAAGTCTGAAAGAAAGCCTGGAGCAACATACGAGGAGAAGGGAAAGGCGGTGGAGTCAACCGCATCACACTATGCTCCAACCCAGCCCAGGGTCTATAACCTTGGACAGTAGGAGGCCATAAAGCAAGCTGATGTGGTGACAGGTACGGTTTAAATTTATAGAAGTTTGGATTTAAATACTTATTACTTTGCGCATGTTAGCTTATTATTGCTTGTACTAGGCTTTGTTTTGATTTTCAATAATCTGGCTAGAGTACTCTTTGATACGGGAGCTTCACACACCTTTTTGTCCGAAGGATTTATATCACTCATTGGAGTACCTTCTTCGATGGAAAAGGACAAACTAGATGTGTTGTTGCTAAATGGGTGTTCAATGCGCGCGGATAGAGTCTGTTGCGTAAAGATATGGATTAGGAGTCAGGAGTTCGACTTACAAGCATCATTACTGCTGCTAGTGGAGTTCAACGTGATATTTGGTATGGAATGGATCTCGGAGCAACAAGCATACATTGATTGCAACCGTAAGGAGGTCAAGTTGGGAACTGGTTTTGAGACGACATTTGCAGGCTTGAAAGGGTCGAGCAAGACTTTGATGTCTGCTCTTCAGGTGGTTAATGCAGTTCATGCTAGTGCCGAGCTATTCTTCACACTAGTGGAGGCTTCGAAGCCTAAGCCTACTTTGGACAGTATCCTAGTGGTATTCGAGTACATTGACATGTTCCCTGGCGATCTCCCTAGAGCCCCACCACAGCAAGAGATTAACTTCACAATTGAGCTAGTGCCAGGTGCTAAACCTGTGTCACACTCTCCATATCAGTTAGTGCCTAAGGAGATGGCGGAACTGAAGGTTCAACTTGAAGAGCTGGTTGAACAGGGTTATGTGCGTCCTTGTTCGTTGCCTTGGAGTGCACCGGTCCTTTTTGTTAAGAAGAAGGATGGAAGTTTGCGACTCTATATAGATTATCGAGAGCTGAACAAGTTAACGGAGAAGAATAAGTATCCAATCCCAAGTATTGACGATCAGTTTGATCAGTTAGTTTGGTCATCGGTGTACTTGATATTGGATCTTAAATTTAGATATTATCAGCTGAGGATAAGAGAAAGTGATATCCCCAAGACAGCTTTCAGCACGAGTTATGGACATTATGAGTTTACCGTCATGTTGTTTGGGTTGACTAATGCGCCATCTGTGTTTATGGATTTGATGAACAGAACATTCAGAGAGTGCCTGGATCACTTCGTGGTAGTCTTTATCGACGACATATTGGTGTACTCGCAGTGCAAAGAGGATCACTTCAAGCATCTGCATTTGGTGATGGAGACGCTGAGGAGGAACCAACTGTATGCCAAGTTCTCCAAATGCGAGTTTTAGTTGTCCTCGGTGGCATTCCTTGGTCATATAGTCAGTGGAGAAGGGATTGCGGTGGATCCGGAGAAGATAGTTGTGATACGGGAGTGGTCTGTGTTGTGTTCATTAGCTGAAGTTTGGATTTTTATGGGACTTGCAGGCTACTACAGGCGCTTCGTAGAGAACTTCTCGCGGATAGCGTTATTCCTCATGACTTTGACGAGGAAAGATCAAAAATTTGTGTGGTTGCTGGAGTGCGCGCAATCTTTCGAAGAGCTGAAAAGTCGGTTGATCACAGCGCCTATTCTATGTTCGCTGGTTGGGACCAAAGGTTTTGAGATCTACAATGATGCTTCGGGCAGTGGTTTGGGTTGTTTCCTACTGCAACATGGGAGAGTTATAGCTTATGGCTCGCGCCAGCTGAAGGTGCATGAGAGAAATTATCCGGTCCTTGACTTGGAGTTAGCGACTGTGATATTTTCTCTAAAGCTGCGGAGGCATTACCTGTATGTTGTAAAGGTCGATATCTACACTGATCACAAGAGCTTGAAATACTTGTTGGATCAAAAGGATCTAAACATGCGGCAACGGAGATGGATGGAGTTCCTGGGGGACTACACATTCAAGATACTTTATGTGCCTAGTCAAGGCAATGCGGTGGCGGATACATTGAGTCGCAGGGCTCCCGCGCAGGCCAATTGGTTGTCGGTTCATGACGAGCATTTGATTTGGGATTTGGATGCATTGGAGATCTCTTCTGTGGACAAGCAGACTGGTGCCGAAGCACGGCTGAACTGGACAGAAGTGCAGTATGACCTTGCTGATAGGATTTGGCAGGCTCTTGATTTGGACAAAAACATGAAGCAAATCATGGATAAGGCTTTGGATGGGTAAAATTCCCAATTTGGTGTTGTTGATGGACTATTATAGAAGGAAAGTCGTCTGTGCATCCCAAATGTGGGTAAGCTACGAGAGGAATTGATGTACGAGGCTCAACATACCAAGTACTCGATTCACCCAGGGAGCACGAAGATGTACTGTGATATGAAGAAGTTGTTCTTGTGGCCAGGACTTAAGAAGGATGTGGCACTTTACGTGGCGAAGTGTCAAATGTGCGCCTTTGTGAAGGTTGAGTGCCAAAAGCCCGGAGGTTTCTTGAAGCCCTTGCCTATCCCGGAGTGGAAGTTCGACGATATTTCTATGGATTTTGTGTATGGTTTGCCAAGATCGCAGAAGGGGAACGACACAATCTGGGTGATTGTAGATCGATTGACAAAGGTGTCGCACTTTATTTCGAATAGGAAGGATGATTCGGTGGATAAACTGGCAAAACTCTGTGGATAACATTGTTCAACTACACGGTGTGCCCCGCAGCATCGTGAGTGACCAAGACGGGCGGTTCACGTCGAATGACTGGAGGTTGGTGCAACAAATGTTGGGAACCAAGCTGAGTATCAGCACGACCTTTCATCTGCAGACGGATGGTCAGACCGAGAGAGTCAACAGGACGAGGGAATACATGCTTTGCATGCGTGTCTTTGATTTCGGGAAGCAGTGGGAAGATCACTTATACTTGGTGGAATTTGCTTATAATAATAGCTACCAAGCGAGCATTCAAATGGCATCCTTCGAGGCCCTTTATGGTTGGAAATGTCACACGCCGTTGTCGTGGCTGTAAATGGGTGAGTCGAAGCTGTACAAATGGCAAGAGGTGGAAGATGCAACTTCGTTGGTACGAACTATTCAAGAATGATTGCTAATCGCTTAGGACAGGCAGGCGAAATACTATAATGCCAAGCATCGGAACGTTGAGTTCGCTGTTGGCGACTGGGTGTATTTGAAGATTAAGCCGTTCAAGGGTGTTTCACGGGTACAATGCTTGAAGAAGCTAAGACCGAGGTACCTTGTACCGTTTGAGGTTCTGGATCGTATTGGTGAAGCAGCTTATCGACTGAAACTGTCAGTTGAATTGAGTGGTCTAGATGATGTATTCTATATTTCGGTGTTGCGGAAGGCGGTGCAAGAGCCATCACAAGTTGTTAAGGCCGATCAAGTACCCATTGATATTGGGTTGATGACAAAGATTAAACCCGTCTGTATTGAGGACTCTAAAGTCAAGTGATTTCGTAACAAGGACATCAGGATTGTAAAAGTCTGTTGGGACAACTGCGGTCGTGAGGAGCTTTCGTGGGAGCGAGAGCAGACCATGCTCGAGGAGTATCCCGAGCTCTTCTTCTCAGGTACCGTTTAATTTTGAGTACTTTCTTTTCTATAATTTTGGGATGAAATTATTTTAAGAGGGAGAGAATTGTAATGCCCCGAAACTCAAAAGAGGGACGGACAATGTTTGAAGCTAAGTTTGGGGCCTGGTAAGGGTCACACGGCCTTGGACATGGGCATGTCCATGGCCATATCGTGCTTGGGTTGGACGATTTTCCGTGTGGTCGACAAGATACAGTCGACAATCATTGGAGGTCGGGCACATGACCTGAGATACGGGCGTGTCCAGCGACGCGTCCTTCTTGGGCTTTTAGCCGGGCTGTGTCGAGAGAGTTACACGGCTTGGGACACGGGAGTGTCCCAGGGTATGTCTATCACACGGCCTGTGACACGGGCATGTCACATGGCCGCATCCTCTTCGGGATGTTTTGGTCCTGTGTCGAGTGAGGAAAACGACCCGTAACACGGGCATATACTGATTGACACGGGCGTGTAAAAGTTTGACACGAGTATATCAAAGCCCGTATCCTGGTCGGGATGCGACGGTTTCATTGTCGATTGGGGCACACAGACCATGACACGGGCGTGTCCATGGCTGACACTGGCGTGTCCCAATCCGTGTTGCAGGCCGTTTCCTATTCTATATTTCCTGGTTTAAGGCGAGTGAGGAACACCACCTTGGAGACGGGAGTGTCACAAGCTGTGTTCGGCCTAGGAAATTAATTTTAAGTGCGAATCGTGGCCGTTCGTTTCCTTATTTTGGGATCCAAGGGCCTAGGGCTGCTCTTGCTGATTTAAGGCCGAGAATAGGGTTTGAAACCCTCATTCCACTTTGAGCTTTTTCTTTCTAGAGCTTTAGAGAGAGGGGAGAGAAAGGAAGAAGGAGAAGGTCAACTCCGACCGCCGGTGGAGCTTCGGAGCCCCGATTCTCGATCGGAGTCCAGATTTACGGAGGCGAGGCTGCTGTAGTGCTTTTCATCCATCTAGATCTTCATGGCGCCAAAGAGAACAACAAGGGTAACGATTCTCTTCTATGACATGTGAAGTCCCTTTTCTTTTTGCATAGGAAGCCCCCTCTCGCGAGTATGCGGTGAGTGCAAGGTATTCCTTCAGGTAGATATGAATAGTTCCTATTATTTTGCATGTAGAGTCCGGAATCGAAGTACGGACATAGGCATGGTGTAGGAAGCCTACCCGGACAAGTTGGTCTGGATCGGTGATGTTTCATTATGCATGAATGGTCGGAGAATACTCCATGCCGATGGATGTTTTCAGGTTTTTCTATGTGGTAGATTTCAGTAGGGATCCTTGGGGATTAACTCCAAGGTGCACCAGGAAATCATGGAAGAAGCGAAGTTCTGTCATAACGGTGGCCTGGGAGCTAGCCGTGTATATAACCGGGTTATGTACGGTTGTTTGACCGATATGTTAGGACTGGGGGAAACTTGGCCCGCACCGATGGCTAAATGGTCGTGGCAAGGTAAGCAACGGGTGGGTGGAACCTTACCCACTCCAAGTGGTTCGGTTAAAGTTGGCCTTGAGAGCGAGTCTAGGCTTTGGCTGAAAGGACTTTAATGCTCACTCTGTTTGATGTCCTTGGTGTGGTGGTGGACCGCGAAACGGACAGGGTTCAGATCGGGTTCAACGAGTAAGTGCCCTGAGAGCACGAGGTGTGTGGTCAAGAAGGCCTTCACCTATGGTGTATTGTGCAAATATTGTACTTTCACTTTAATCGTTGGATTATTCTAATGCAATGCAGGGAAGGAGCACCGCCACCCCAAGAAAGGGGTGGGGTCTTTATAATTTGGTCAGCTTTAGCTGACCGTTGCTTTTGTTTGCCACCGTTACAGTGAATTGTTGCTTGCAGGTGCTGCAGATCCTAGTGGCAAATAGCGGGCTGAAGCCCTTGTTGCTGAGCCGGCCCTCGAAGGCCTTTGCGAATGTTTACTTGATATTCTCATGTGTGACCGACATGCGTGCCGATGTTTGGAAGACACTGTTTATTTAAGTAAACTCTTGTAAGGCCATAAGGATAAGTACTTGGTGTATTTGTACGCTCATTCCTATTTTGGGTATCTTAGTGTACATTCATGCTGTGTTTTGGGTTCTTTTTCTGCAACATTTAAAAGCTTCCACTAGAATGTGCTCTGTGTAGGACGTGATTATTGGAAGATTGGTTTCATTTAGTAATCCACCGGTCTGTCTGCGGTATATGGCATCGGGCCCCGACCGTACCTACTGCTATATGCTGTGTTACGGATAGGGGTTTTACACATCGATGAATCATCGAGTGGTATCGAAAAATCATCCATGGAGTGGACTCGACAAATCCATGGAGTAGACTCGACGAATCCATGAAGTGGACTCGACGAACCTGTCGAATGGACTCGAAGAACCCGTCGAATGGACTTGACGAACCCGTCGAATGGACTCGATGAACCCATCGAATGGAATCAAAGAAACCTTCGAATGGACTCGATGAACCCGTCGAATGGACTCGACGATACTATCGAATGGACTCGAAGAACCCATCGAATGGACTCGACGAACCCGTCAAGTAATATCGACGAACCCGTCGAGTGATCTCGATGAAATCGTCGAGTGATCTCGACGAACCCGTCAAGTGATCTCGACGAGTGATATAGACGAGTGATCTCGACGAACCTATCGAGTGATCTCGGCGATTGATCTCAACGAACCCGTCGGGTGATCTCAACGAATCATCAAGATTAATCAACGAATGGACTTGTATGGCGCATTGATAATATGGACTCTTATCTTTCTGAAGTCTTATTTTTTAAATATAACTAAGTATGGTCCAATAAAAGAGTGATACGTGGCAATATAGTCATTCCCAGGCATGAAAACCATTAACCCTTGGTAAAATCATCCTATTTTTTCTCTCTCCTCAAGACTTCATACTGAACGATACTTTCTCATCCAAAAAGGAGTTTTCTTCTTCTTCTTTGTACCGACTGCTCTTCCCTGAAAGAATGAAGGAACAAAGTTAGGTCACCAAAAGATGAATGCTGCTTTGCCGCTGAGGAGAAATTTCCGATCTATGACCGAAAATTAGGTGAGCTTACTACCCTCTCCCTTGGTGCTAGATCTTTAGATCTGAAATTAGGAGAGACGTTGAATCAAGAGTGCTTAACTTTGGGAGTTTAATGGAGTTTCCTAGGAGAAGACCACGCTAGAACTTTCGTTCTAGGGCATCGATTGCCACAAAAATATCTTCAATCACTTCCTTTCTTCAATACGAAGGCGACAGACTTTCTTTCGTGAAGAACGGTGGTCTATTGATGGAAAAAGGAGGAAAAAAGCTAAACACATCTTGTACATTGGCTGGAGGAAGAAGATGACTAGTTACTATTCATCTGTCTTTAAGATCTATGCCGGAATTTACTTATACTACGTAGACAGAAATCTGCCATATACGTGTGACGGACTTCAAGCCAATTTTTAGGCATGATCCAGTCAGATTCAGGTCTCGGTATCAACATGAATGTTGTATCCCCTATAAAGATCTTTCCAATGAGTGTTTTAAATTTTTTGGAGAGCTTTATAGCTCCCTAAAAGTGAATTCAAAATTGCTGCCCTGAAAAAAATTAAGCTGTAGTGCAGGACAGATTCTATCCAGATCTGCGCAGCCAGGTTCAAACCCGATTTTAGGCATGATAGACTTAGCTTTGGACCTAGGACTTTATAGGAAAGTTGTAGGAATTGGAAATACATTTCCGTAATGGGGATAAACTTAACTTTTGGTGTTCTGTAGCTCTAAGAAATCCAGTTTCTGTAAGATGCGTCGTAAATGTATAGATTTTGATGACTCGTGAATTTCTTTAAAATTGTTTATTAGGAAGCTTTGGAAAATCTGGTAGAAATTGCTTGATGACAATATGGACTCCACTATTTAGTTTCATTATTTTTATATATACTTGATATGAACTGCCAATATTATGTTATAAATTATTGGGCCATAAATGGTTAACGTGATGATCCGAATGAGCTGATGTTTGGTGCAAACACTCAAGATGTTAACTAAGACACATAGAAGAAATATTCAGAGGATTTGGGTTGTCATAACCACTTAATTAATCACTTGTTTGATTACTTGTTGGTGATGGTAAGATATGTTGTATTCTAGGTTGTATTGTGTAAGGATGCGATTGGAAGTCCTTGGGAGCTTCTTGTCTTATTGGTACATGTTGATTGCATGAGTGTATGTCGATAAACTATTGTTGAATAATCCTGAGTTGAGGATTACTTATGAAAGGTATATGGGCTTACTGATCATCACACTAATTGAAGCTGGCAGTTAGACCTTGGCCGGTTGGACTGGATTCTTTGGTGCTTACTTCCCAATGACCCCTTCTGTACCAGTTAAGCTGGTTGGGCTGGGCTCTTTGGTGTTCACTTCCCAAAGACCCCTTCCATGGTGTTGAGGACAGTTGGGCTGGGCTCTTGGTGTCTACTTCCCAAGATCCCTTCTGTGTTGTAGTACGCATGAGCTATAATGTTAGTGTTGTTAGCATTGAGGTGTATGGAGGCCTAGGCCTAGTTGTGTGTATGCCTGCCTAGTACTGGAGATGCAAGCTCCACTATCACCAGTTGGCCATGACGGGTGATGCCTGAGAGGTTTGGTACCTCTCAAAAAGTGAGAACTAAAGGTCAATGTCGACATACCAAATCAGGGTGGGTGTAAACATGAGTGAGTCATCATATATTTATTGCATTGCAATGCACTGCATAAGATCCTTATCATATAAATTAGTGTGGGTTCTTTTATTTGATGAGTTACTTTTATTGTACCAGACCCTTAACTTATAAGCTTGTCTGGGCATCCTTATAAGTTAAGTTTAAGTTAATTCAGTTCTTACATTTCTGTCATTTGATACAATGCTAAGATAAATTTACTTGATATACCAGATAATACTCTTTGTTAATACATGTTTACTTACTGAACTATTGATGCAAGATAACTGCCCAATTTTTTAATACATCTTGTCACCTACTTGTTATACTACTGATTTTATTGTGTCCCCTCTTACTTCCTTCTGCCAGGTGCCTAAGATTTGCCGAGGTGAGAGGATGTGAAGCCACTTCTTATGACTAACGGTTGCTACACCCACTTTTTAGGAGGATACCCCACCGACGGAGTAGCATCAACACCACATGTAGGAGGGCATCTAGCTAGGCCAAGGGGACAAGGACTGACACTATGGTACCTTCACTCCCCTCAGTGACAAATGTGAGCTTTTGATCCTTTTGATGTAGCCCTTCAGGCAAATTCTGTACTCTGATATTTACAAGAGCTTGTGTAGCTTCATAATTGTTGTATTATTCTAAACATTTACTTTTTGTTGATTATGACTTCTGTGTTCTTCCCTTATTGTTGGGTTAGCACTGTGATATCGGGAATTCGCTGGCAGAATAGGCAACTTGTAGTACAGATTAGCCTATGTGTTGATGCAACCGCAAGGAGACTGTTCTAAGCATAATACTCCCCTCAGCTGTGTCTTGTATTTCGGGAGGGGGGGGGGGTTACAATTGGTATTAGCTTGCACCGATCCTGCGATAAAGAAGTAATTGAATAGTGGCGTTAACCCCGCTCGATTATTAAGTTTGCGGACAAACTGAATTAGCAGAAGCAGTGGTATGCCCATTTGTGATTCACACTAAGTATATCCATCTGTTATCCTACGTTTAGCTAACCTAACCCTAAATTTGTACTCTGTACATAGTCCTGATACATATAGAGCTAGCAATGGGCCTTGATCCCTAGTCCCTTCCAACAGTCAGAGCTGGGGCCAACCCTAACTGTGATTTTAGATGCCTTTAGATCTTAGCAGGTCCCGGTGCATCAACAGGCCCTGAGCTCCAACTGGTTGAGCACCTTTTGAGCTCTTTCTCCACCTACTTATCACGATATAAAGTCAGTTATTCACACAAAGGAGTGGTTTGATTTTGTGCAGGAGTTAATGGCCGGGATCCGATGCCCAGCCAACATGGTTGTCACCTTAGTAGTTTTTGTCCTAGAATTGCATGCTAAGAGGTGGTGAAAATCTCTTATGGGCTCCACTTTCGAAGGATGTGTTTACACTAACATCAGTTGGAGTGAGTTCTCAGATGCTATTTTAGAGCATTTCATTCCCTATACTGCTCACAATGAACATGAAGAAAAGTTCCTGTAGTTGAAGTAGGGATTTAAATAAGTTGTGGAGTACTAACGGGTGTTTCAGCACATTGCCAGGTTTGCTGACTCCTATGACTTGGATGATCGCGGTTACGCAAAGTGGGTCTATAAGGGCTTACGAGACTCCCTGAGGAAGGATCTCTTATTTATCGTTGACTCGAGCCTTTCTCAGATTATAGACATGGCAAAAAGATTGGAGGCGGACCACCTTGAGGTCTAGGTAGTAGGAAGAGACCAGCAAAAGGTGTAATGGAGGAAGGGCCTAGTAAGAGGAGGCAGCTTACTAGAAGCATAGAAGGAAACCAAAAGAGGAGGAGACATACATTTTTGTCAGAATTTTTGGATGGAGCGTCAGACCCCATAATTAACACTACCTTCACCCGAACAAATTAATGTATATCGGAATCCTAGGGAGCACTTCATGGAAGGTTACATCCATTGTCACCAACTAGGACACATTTGGCGCTTCTACCTGCAACTGATTGGGAATATTCCAAATCATCATGTATTCCCTCCTGTAGCTCAACGAGGACGAGGATGTGGTCGAGGATGGGGACCACAAGGTAGGAACCCTGAACCTGCTCGAGAGCAGGTGTTCGCTTTGGATATGACTCTGGAGCAGGACCCGTAGGATGTATTTGCAGGTATATTCTCGTCAAAATTATTATGATATGCTTATAAACATTCATCCTTAGCATGCCTGAAGTTGCATTTTTCAAGACGATATTTAGGCATGATCTAGTCATATTCAGGTCTTGTGCTCAGCATAAAAGTTGTAGTTCCTAGAAAGACCTTTCCAACGAGTGGATGTACATTTTCTGTGGAGCTCTATAGCTTCCTAAAACTGAATTCCAAATTATTGCCCTTGGACTTTACATGAAAGTTGTAGGCCTTGGAATACCTTTCTGGAATGAGGTTAAACTTAACTTTTGGTGGTCTATAACTCTGTAAAATCCAGTTTCTGTATGTTGTGTCGTAAATGTACAGATTTTGATGACTCATGAATTTCTGTAAAATAGTTTATTGGAAGCTTTGGAAAATCTTGTAGAAAATTGCTTGATGATATTATGGACTCCCCTATTTAGTTTCATAATTTTGATATGTACTTTATGTGAACTACCAATATTATGTTATAAAATATTATGCCATAAATGGTTATGATGATGATCCGAATGAGCTGAAGTTTTGTATAAATGCTCAAGATGTTAACCAAGACAAAGGGAAGAAATATTTAGGGGATTTGGGTTGTCATAACCACTTAATTAATCACTTATTTGATGACTTATTGGTGATGGTAAGATATGTTGTATTCAAGGTTGTATTGTGTAAGGATGCGGTTGGAAGTCCTTAGGAGATTTTTGGCTTGTTGGTATATGAGGATTACATGAGTGTATGCCGATACACGATTGTTGAATAATCTCGAGTTGAGTATTACTTGTGGCAGGTCTACGAGCTCACTAATCATGACACTGACGGAAGCTGGCAGTTAGACCCTTGATGGTTAGGCTGGGTTCTTTCGTTCTTACTTCCTAAGGACCCCTTTCATACAGGTTAGCTGATTGGGCTGGGCTCTTTGGTGTTCCCTTCCTGAAGACCACTTCCATTCTATTTTGTCCAGTTGGGTTGGGCTCATGGTGTCTACTTCCCAAGACCCCTTCTGTGTCATAGTACGCAAGAGCTCTATTGTTCATTTTATTGGTGTTGTTAGCGTTTAGGCATACAGAGGCCTATGCCTGGTAGTGTGAATGCCTGCCTAGTAGTGGAGATTGTCGCTCCACTCTCACTGGTTAGCCATGATGGGTATTGCCTGAGAGGTTCATGTTGGAACCCTTTTACTGATTTGGTCTATGATCACTATTATTTATTTAGGATGATTAGTTTGACCCATTTTGTATAGTCTAGGGTCATAGGTTTATTTCTAGGGTTGTTACTTCAGAAGAATTCCAGAGAAGTGCTGCTCAACGAACACAGAATTCAGATCAACAAAAGTTGAGCTCAGTTCGACGAACGTCGAGCTCAGTTCGATGAACTCAAAGTTCTAACTCTGAGTTTAGTTCAACGAAATCTGGGCGCCATTTGATGAATGATGATCACAACTCATAAGCTCAGCTCGATGAACTCCAGGCTCAGTTCGACGAACTCCAGGCTCAGTTTGACGATCTACAGGCTCAGTTCGACAAATTTTTTGTAGTGTTCAATGTTCAGGCAGTTTTATATTCTGAAGGCAGAATGATTTTGAAAGGATTAATTTCAGTCAGTTACACTCTGATATTTAATGCTAAATATTCTTAATGAATATAGTCGTTTCAGGCAGCATTAAATATGGATTTATCATAGAGTTTAATTCTAATTTATTACCCAGAAAAGTTATAATTATCAGAGAATCTTCAGGCATTTCAGAATGGTTTTAATTAAAATGTTTGAATTCTTCTCAGAGATTATATATTCAGATTATTGTTTCTTCAAAGGGTTACACTCTTATAGATCTCAAAAGTTTACCGAGTTAGACTTTCAGAGTGACACACTGTTACTGATTTAGAGACTTAATGATCAACATATTTTTTAACATATTTTCTACTTCAGTCTCTACAAGTGAAAAGTCTTCAGCCAGTCAAATAGAAGAAGGCCTACACCCTGAAGAAAAGCATCCCCTCCTGATCTCAAATCTTTACTCAAATCTGGGGGAGCTTTTTGCATCTTCATCCACTAAAGTCTTCCCAGAGATATTTGATAGAGAAGACATCATCAACTCTCTTAGTTTATTTCTTAAACTATGTACAGGGTTTTTAACTCCCTTCAAAAGTTATCTCTTGGTTCATAAGTCACCTGATCAAAAGGCTTAAGCTTGGTTTTGGGGCACTTGATCAAAAGCTCAAAGGGTTGCAAGATCTCCCTTAGAAAATAAATCTTCTGGTGGCAGGGCACCAGACAAAAACTTGTAGTGGATTCCTACCAGGGTGGTAGAAGAGTAGACGTACCTAGATTAATTGGGAACTAGAAAAATCCTTGTGTCGTCTATGATTGATTGCTTTCTTTATTTGTGTGATGTGATTTTTCATTCTATAAATATATTTATCACTTAATTTAAAATCCGCTATAAAAATAAATCAAAGTTTTAAAATACTCTATTCACCCCCCTCTAGAGTAAAGTTAGATCTATCCCTCACTTTCAGTTCACTACCTCTCAAAAAGTGGGAACTAAAGGTCTATGTCGACATAGCAAATTAGGGTGCGTGTGTAAACATGGGTGAGTCATCATACATTCATTGCATTGCACCGCATAACATCCTCATCATATAAATTAGTATGGGCCCTTTTATATGATAAGTTACTTTTACTATATAAGAACCTAAACTTAAAAGCTTGTATGTGCATCCTTATAAGTTAAGTTTATTTCAGTTCTTACATTTTGCCATTTGATACAATGCTAGTATAAATATACTTGATATACCGGATAATACTCCTTATTATTGCATATTTACTTACTGAACTATTGATGCAAGATAACTGCCCAATTATTTAATACATCTTGTCACCTGCTTGTTATACTAATGATTATATTGTGTCCAATCTTTCTTCCTTCTGCCCATTGCCTAAGAGTCATCGGGGTGAGAGAATGTGAAGCCACGTAGTCTTTATGACTGACGATTGTTATAACCACTTTTTAGGAGGACACCGCGTCGATGAAGCAACATTAGCACCCTGTGCAGGATGGAAGCCAGGCCATGGGAACATGTCCTAACACTACTATACCTTCACTCCCCTCAGTTACATATGCAAGCTTTTGAGCATTTTGATGCAGCTCTTCAGGCAATTCTGTAATCTGATGTTATTGGAGCTTCGGTAGCTTCCTGATTATTGTATTATTCTGGACATTTACTTTTTGTGGATTATGACTTCTATTTTGTTCTCTTATTATTGGGTTGGCACTGTGATATCAGGAATTAACCGGCAGAATAGGTGACTTATGGTACAAATTAGCCTGTGTGCTGATGCTACCACAAGGAAGCTATTCTGGGCATAAGACTCCCCTTGGCCATGTCTTATGTTTTGGGAGGGGGGGGGGGGTTACACTGTATTGACATCACTGTGATAGAAAGTATTTAGTAGAGTTAGAAGGCTAAGTGTCGAGTGTTTCCAATCAAGTTCTTATGATGAATCATGCTGACTATATATGTATCATTAAAGTTATAGGACTTTATCAATTATAATAATTCATGATTACTTAGAAAAGATTTGTCGACCTGATGCATGATGCAATGGCTCTCTCTTAACTTTAAGCTGTAGATTGTTCAATTTGTTTGAATTATTTTAAAAAGCAATAGTTGCTGCAAAAATCAAGACGCTTCCAGGGAAAGAAATATCCACATCCAATTAAGATTAATTCCTTTTCCAGGATCTTTTCCTATGTAACAAATCTCTAGCCGTTAGAAGATTCCTAATTCAAAAAATTCCTAAGGAGGATTAACTAGCCGTTGGGAATTTCCTTATCAGTCTTCATGCCTTCTGCCGACCAAAGTCCACTATAAAAGAGGACTTCAAAAGATAGAGAAGATATATGAATGCACAAGCAATACACAAAGTTTTCTCACGCAAAATTTTTCAATGTTTTTTGTGCAAGTTCTAACCAGTGACCAAGAAGTAAAATTGACTCAAATCTTCATCCACTACAAGCAACAAAAATATTCAAATCTCTGTAACATTTCTTTTGAAGAATTCTTCTTTCTATCAATGTGATCTTGATCAAGTCTTCAATCTTTCCAAGCCAAAATATTCAAGTGCTGACCAAGAAAGAAGAAGAAGCCTACTCAGTGTTTCCATTTGAAGATTCCAGTCTTATATGTTGAGTCAAATCTTGTAACTCCCTTTTATTTTTAGGTTCATTGTGATCTGAGTTGTAGGGCTATTTAGCCTAAGTTGTAGGGTTATGTGGCCTGAGATGTAGGATCTGTTAACAAGATCTGAGTGTAGATCTCTAGTTGTAAAGATTGAGGTAGGGCAGTGTTAGGCCTGAGTTATAGGATCTTGTGATAAAAGATCTGAGTGATAGGACCTGCGCATAAGGTGTAAGGTAGGGGATTGCTTTCCCTGAGTTTTATGATCTATAGATCTGAGAAAGTTTGGAGAAGTTTGGCCTAAGCTAGCTCTTTATTAGATAAGTGAAGGGGAAAAGTGGATGTACCCATCTTGGGGAACCACTATAAATCTTTGTGTCCTGCACTGTGCTGTGATTTGATTGTGCTATATTATTACTATATTGTGCTATAACTAGGAAACTTACAAGAAAAGCATAAAATAAGTAAAACACCCATTCACCCCCTCTAGTTGAGTAGCAACCCTTATCTTTCAAACTTGACCTCGCTTTTTTCCTTCGCTCCTCAGGGTCATCGTTTTCAATAGGAAATCAATACTTGCATACTGCTCTACAAGCCAGTCAATCCCCAGAATAACATCAAACTCTGCTAGTGGTAGAACTACAGTTACTAACTAGAAGTTAACTTCATAAATTCTCAAACTGATGCGCCCTTTCTTTCTAGTAATCATGAATGACCCATTAGGCATGCCAACATTAATCTCCCCATCCGCCTCGAAGGACTAGACCCCAATTCTCTGGATAAAACTTTCTGTGAGGAAGGAGTGTGACACTCTCATATCAAAAAGCACTCTAGCTGGGAAACCGAAAAACAACATGAAGACCAACAAGAATGCAATAAATGCAAAAAGGTCACAAACTATTTAAATCTAGCAATCAAACTTAAACTTTTTGTACCTATCACTACGTCGGGCTGATGAATCGCTTCCTATTGCCCAAGGTTGTAAGCTCTTGGTTGTATTGAAGGAAAGCGTGAAGCACTTGACTCCACTTCTTTCCCCTTCTTCGTATAACTAGGAACAAAACACACTAACTACTCATGCCTCAGCTCTATCTCAGCACCTTTGTTAGTACAATTCTGAGCTATGTGGTCCGGCTTGCCACACTTGAAGAACATTAGTGGCCCCTCAAAATGGATTTCTCCAAAAGATGCACCCCACTTCTCTCCAGACATGAAAGGAAGGGACTTCTTCTTCCACTTACTCCCATGTGACCTCCATAGAGATTGAGAAGTCTTGACTTCTCCCTACTTTGCCACGAGATCCTTACGTCATTGAGTACGCACCATATTGCTCTCCAATGTCCTAGCTACTTCAACCAACTCATTAAATCCCCCATTCTTCAGGGATATTCATGAGTCCGATTTATATAGGGTTTTTCTGACTCATCTGGGCTCCTTTTCACTCACTTAAACTTAACTTTTTTGATCCTAATTGTTATTATTTCACATGTTCACACTTTCACTCAAAGTGCACCATTTTGGCCTATTGTGGTGTGCAATTGCACACTATTCTGTTGGGCGTAAGCACATGGCGCTCCTCATATCTGTTTATATAGTTTTTCATGCTATTTGTCTGTGTTGGAGACTTATGCCCTAGCTGGAGGTTTACTTTGTAGGTGGGCAGATCCCCAATGCTGCCAGTTTTCTATCTTGTAGAAATCACATGGTCGTGTGTTTCCTTGATGCATGATTTTTGCGACCGTGCACTTCTTACAGTGCCCAAAAATAGTGATCTGCCTCGTCTCATATATTTTGGTCGTATACGGTCAGTTTTGACAATGCGTGAGCAAAACTGCACGAGCAGCCTTCTTTTGTCTAAAATTTCATGTTTGTTTGCAATTTTCTTGATCGCACAGTTGTGCGTTTATCCTTCATGCACAATTTGGTTGATTGCGCGTCTTTATTTCTCTCAAAATCATGAAATTCTTTCATTTTGTCTATGCTAGTGTATTTTCATAATGCACTGGCTATTTTGTCCATGTGTGGGTAAACACACGAGCAGATTTTTTTGTCTAATGTTTTTGTTTTACCCGTACAATTCCTTCTGATAAGGTTGACTTAGCTTGTGCGTTTGACCGTGCACGAAGGATTTTCTGACATATTTTCTATTTAAGTCCCGATTTTTAGGTCATTTGGAATCCCGAAACCAAACGTAATTTCTTCCATCGGAAGAGGCGAATCTTTAATTTTCTTCCTCCTTCCACGAGGGCTATGCCCTAGGCCGCTTCACATCATCCAAGCACTTCAATGAGAGTATTCTATACTCATCTTCATCGCCAAGCAAGGAGTACTTTTCATTAGATATGGACGGATTATAGTTTATCAGAGAAGATGGGTCCATTGGGAGGAAGTGGAACCCCTCCTCTACCCCGAATGATAGTTGGGACTGAGCTAGGATGCAGATTCACGACCAAACGATTCCTACCGTGAATCTACAACAAGCATCCCTATTTGATTGTATCTCTTGCATTTTTTTCCTTCTGGATTGTTGTTGTTAAATGTATTGTTCTTCATTTGATAATGTATGCACTACTAAACTAATGATTTTTAGTTCTATTTTCATTATTATGTAAATATTTATATGTTTAGTTTGTGCTTGAAGTGCACCGATTCTGCCACTACCCTCCACTCCATTACACAAGAATACTCTTACATTTCATGAGCCTACTCTTCCATCCCGCACGATTACTCTTCCATACTGCATTCTTACTCTTCCATTATGTGTGCTTACTCTTCCATCCGCCAAGTGAAGTGGTTCTAATGGCTTGTGTAATCCCTCACATTGCGAATGTAAGTATCTATCGTCTACCTAAATCACCTAGAGGGGGTGTGAATAGGTGATGTTTGCGTCTTTTTGCGAAATAAAAATATTTAAAAGACAAGCACACAAACACAAAGATTTTTTAGTGGTTCCCTGGGTTGGGTACGTCCACTGTCCCGCCTCGCCTATTTACCACAAAGGGTACGATTCAACTACTTCACCAAACTCAAATTTTATCAAATCTTATACCTCAGAGTCGCAACTCCTACACCACGGAGACGAAGCTCCTACCACTCAGAGAACAAACTCTCCTACAACTCTATTTGCAAATTGGATCTACTCACTCGATCCACAACTGGATATACTCTCTCGATCCACAAACAGATCTACAACCTCAGAGAAAAATCTCCTATAATATTCAAAAAGAAATTACAACACAACACACGATTCTAATTTTGATCCGACGTTCTTTGAAGGCTGGAAGTTGAATCTTGGAGAACTCGGAAAAACTTGAAATCCTTGGATCTTGAAATTTGGATTTTGAATCTTCAACCAACGAGGACTTGAGTTAATCAGATCTTGAACGAGGAAGCGTTCCAGTCAAAGAAGTCATTGTAGAAGAAGATTGCTTGTTGTCGCGACTGATCAGAAGAGTTTAGCGAAAACAGGAGCGTGCGACCGACGATTGCTATTTTGGGAAAGTGTGAAAATATATTCGAGAAATTAGGTTTTCAAGATCCATTATAATTTCGAAATTATTCTAGGTATTTGTAGAGGGATTCAAAATGAAATGGCTATAAAAGATTTCCAAAAATGAAACCTAAAAAGCACTGTACATGGCTGACCGAACCCGTGACAGGAGGAAGAAATTTTCGGAAAAATGACCTAAGTCAAATTCGTCGAGTACCAACGAGTATCATAATGATACTCGTCGAATACATCTTGATATACGACAAAAAAGACTTAGAAAAAACATCACAGGTCGGCTGGTCACTCAACGCAATAGCGAGGAGTCATACTCGACGAATTCGTCGAGTATCACCTGGCATACTGGATGAATTCGTCGAGTATCAGTCAAAAGACTCGATGATCTCAACGCCATTACACTTAAAGCTTTTGCTCACTCAACACCATAGGCGGAATTCGTAAAATATCATCGAGTTAACTCAACGCACTAAACTCTTTGATATTCGATGAATTAGACTTGAAAAAAATCTAAAGAAGTAGCATTGACTAGACTCAACGAATTCTGCATGTATCACTTAACATATTCTACGAATTCGGCGAGTATCGATAGATACATTCGACGAATTCGTTGAGTATGCACAATGATACTCGGCGAATTTTACTTGATAGATTTTTCACTTGTCCAAATATTTTACCCTAAGTATATATTACGAATTCGTTGGGTATTGGTAAGTATACTCGACGAATTCAGCGTGTATCAACGACGATACTCGATGAATTCGACGTGTATGCTTAACCATACTCGCCGAATTTTATTTAGGTAAAATTCTACGTTCCTGACTCCTGGTATTTGGCCTTCCTTGATCCTTCTCCTGTACTTGGGATAGATGTACATCCTAATAGAGAGATTACATGTGAGTCAACATATTGGCCTGCACAATGAGGGATTACATTGTGCAGTCCTGTGTTTACTGACTCACTGTAACCTGACATTGGTGTGTACTTTACATTATAAACCTGCAAGTACATAACTAAAGTGCAATATAAAATACAACCTCAATTCATCTTTACTTGACTCGACCCTTCTTCAAATCAAGGTTATTGTGGATACAATACCAAACAATCTCCCCCTATTTAAAGAAGACAAAATCCTATAAGCTAAGGTGAATTGTTCAATAAAGTTAAGACATGACATGATAAATGAATTGACACGCATTCTAGATCAATATATAAACCATTACACACACACATATATATATATATATATATATATATATATATATATATATCAAATAAAATGGTTTTAGAATAGGGAGGGCATCCCACAACACACATTATTCAACAAAGAAAAATTAGACATCAGCCCTTCCTATCATTCTCTTCTACAACTGTCTGTCAAAATATTCAATGGGATTCAGATAGTACTTTGGTGGAGGAGGAGGCATAGGATCAACATTCTTGTACTTCCAGAAATGAATCCTCCTCCTGGTGCAGGCGTCTTTATATTTGTTCCATTCTTCTGGAATATAGTGATCCTGATGCTTCTCTACTCTGAGCTCGTAGAGGGCAAAGGTGTCCAAGATAATTCCCATTGAAGTAGGGCTCCAAACTTCATCCATCTCACGGTTAGGTCCTTCTCCGACTTGAGCTGGCTTGGTCGGTTCTGGTCTGAATTCTGAAGTACCTTCTCCAAATTTCCTTTTCTTGATAACCCGAGCCTCAGATAACACAACAAGAGCAGTATCAGTAGCAACTTGAACCCTTGAAGTCACAGTAGCAGCAACAGGAACCTGAGAGAAGTTATGTGAGTCTGTCCCATATTGAGTGTAGTCCGTAGCTGGATAAATGTCATCATGACCATGCTCAGCCGGAGGAACGTCAACATGAATAGGCTCAATAGGAACTAGAGGAGGGAATAGCTATCCATGTAGCCACACGGTGTTGTCATAGCTATAATCATTTGCTTGTCTGAATTTGTAGAACATAGTCTTTTCAACACCGGCAACCTTAGCTGTAATAGATTCCTCCCCCTTTTTGGATACTGCAACAATTTCATTGGCATAAGATTTCAAAGAAGAGTCATAGTGTGTCATAGATCTATTATGGGTCTCGATGAGAGAGCGAGAGAGCTTTTGTGTCAACATTTTTCAGTACTCCTTCGTTTTGCTTAAGTCCTTTCATCTTAAGAGTTACTGCAGTTGCAGATTCGTTATACTTTGCGTCAAACCTTTCCCTTAGCTTATTAAATTTCACTGAACTGCAACAAGACCATCAAGCATAATCTTCTCAGATTGCTTAACTGGTTTGACCACTTTCTGCAACGAGGCATCAAATTTAGCCTGTTGCCTAGAAAGAATTTCTTCAAAAGCTTTTAGTAGTTGATAACTTGAACTGGAAATGCTAGGAAGCACTGGTGTAGAGGCAGATGGAGAAATACGAGCTGGCTCCGCAACATCTAGGATATGAGAATGTATAACATCATCTCCTTCTTCCTCAGAAATGGTGACCACCTCCTAATGAGAAACTAGAGGGGCACCTGGGATCTTGCCAATCCGCTTCTCCAGGTTGCGTATCATCCTATCAACCTGAGTGGAGATAGAAAACCTGGACGGAGTTGCCTCCCTCTCAGACACTGTGTTGGAACACCCTATTACTAATTTGGGTAAGGATCACTATATGATTAGGTTTTTGTTTTGACCTTGTTGTATAGTCTGATAGGTCAAATAGAATGAGTCTTAGGGTTAGTACTTAGGTTTGAAAGCTGCCCTCAAGACCTTCTATAGATAAGAATTCAAGTGCTGAGACAAAGACAATTTTCGTCGAGCTCAGGTCGACGAAACGTCGAACTCAGTTCGACGTTCTCTGAGCTCAGTTCGACGATCGTTGAGCTCAGATCGACGTTCTGTTTCCAGCTATTTTCCAAGTCGCTGAGCTCAGTTCGACGATCGTAGAGCTCAGTTCGATGATTTCTGTCTTCTGTTTAAATCAAATCTCTGAGCTCAGTTCGACGATCATGGAGCTCAGATCGACGATTTTTCTAAGAGATCGATGATTTCAGAATTCAAATTCAGGACAATTATGGAATTCATTCAGATTTATTTTCAGCATTTATGACAAAGGATTCTGTAGCCGTTTCAAGCAATCTGGAGCAAGTTTCAAGGAAGAATAATTGGAATGTTACTTAGGACTTTCCCTAGAGATAGTTGTCAATTATGGAAGTCATTTATGACTGAGTAACGGCCATCTAAAATCAGAATCTGATATAATCCTTAGAGAATAATTTTCAGATGAGAATAGACAAGATTTGAAAAAGATATACAGAAGAGAGAACAAAAAATTCACTCATCAAGAATTCATATTCTGAGAATAGATTCAGTAGACAAAAGCTTGCAGAATTACTGAGTCAGAATTCTTCAAGAACACAGAGAACATCATTGTGAAGTAGATCATCTGCTATTCTACTCCTTCAAGCTTCAAGTGTTAAAAAGCTTCATTATCAAGGACTCCAAACAACACACATTTCAGCATCTGCTGAAATCATCTATTGCTGGAGATCTGAAGCAACTGAAGGCCTATCACCCTAAGCAAAGCTCATCTTCCTGAACCCTTACAAATCTCAGGGGGAGCTTTGACAACATCTTCCACTTGTCTTCTCTCAGATTATTGACAGAGAAGAACAACTCAACTCATTTTTTTTCCTTTCTCTCATGTAAAAGGGTTTCTCAAAACTCCCTTCAAAAGTTTTGTGGCTGGTTTCTGAGACCTTGTCAAAACTCAGTGGTGGCAAGACACCTTATCAAAAAAATCTAGTTTTGGTTTTTGAGCACCTTATCAAAAGCTCATTGGTGCCCAGGACACCTGATCAACTATTTCTGCAGTGGATTCCTACCTAGGGTGGTAGAAGAGTGGGTGTACCCAGGTTGTTGGGGAACCACTATAGCTCCTTGTGTCATCTAGTTTGCTATGCTTTTTTACTTTGCTGTATGCTGTGTGATTTCCTATTTCTTGCTTACTTAGTATTTCTTTTTGCAAGCACCTTACACATATATATAAATCAAGACTTCTACTACTTAACAGTTTTTGAATTGTAAATTATTTTAAAGTACTCTATTCACCCCCCCCCCCTCTAGAGTTAAGGTAGATCTTTCACTCACTTTCAATTGGTATCAGAGCCAGGTTGGTTACTCAATATCTGAATTTTCAACAGATTGGTTGAACAGGCTAACACCTGAACCAAAAGATCTTTGAAAAGATCAACCCTCTATAGAGGGTAGTTATTTCTTTTGTGTATTATATATTTATTTTTAAACAAAACCATGGCACAGAACAAAGATTATGCTAGCACCAGACCTCTAGTGTGCAACCTTTCTAAGTTTGCACTTTGGAAGGCAAGGATTAGGCTTTACATGAATTCTATTGATGAGGACATCTACAATTCTGTTATGACAGTTTGTCCAAGACCCCCAGTAATTACAAGTACAAGTGCTGTTCCACCTCCCTCAGGAACAGATGCAAAAATAAAGAAATGAAAAGTTGCAGATGCAAAGGCTATGAATATCCTTGCTCAGACTATGTCTGATGAGATATTCCAAAAGGTGGCTGAATGCAGTTCAACAAAAGAGATATGGGACAAGTTATCTTAAATTGTCTCAGGATCTGCTGATGAAAGGAAGGACAGGAGATCCCATCTCATAAGCCAATATGAGAACTTCAAATAGGGAGAAACTGAATCAGTGACTGACATGTACAACAGGCTCAGCCTAATAGTCAGTGAATTAGAAACACTGGACAAGGAGATCTCTCTAACTGAACTAAATGACAAGATCCTAATGTGCTTCCCTAGCACTTGGGACTCAAGGATCTGGTCAATCAAGGATGCCAGAAGCCTAACTGATATTACTACTAAAGCTTTGTTTGGCAAGCTCAAGTCTTATGAGTTGCTCATCAAGAACAGAGAGGAAGAACAAAAGGTTGCTTCTCCAGCTATCAGGAAGGAGAAGACAATAACATTCAAAGTTATAGAAGATCTGCCTGAAGACAAGGTCACAGGCAATGAAGAATTGATGAGCTTGCTGGCCAAAAGATTCTATATGATGGACAGGAAAGATTTCAGAAAGAGGTCATCCAGAGGCCATGAGAAGCCAAGGTATGACAAGTCAAATAATAAAGAAATAATCTGTTTTGGATGCAGGAAACCAGGCCATATTGTGCCTGACTGTCCAGAAAATCAGAATAAGGATAAGAAGGACAGGAAATATAGGAGAAAAGACAAGAACTCCAGGGGAAACAATTACAACAAATCCTCCTCCAACAAAAATAAACATACAAGGAAGGGATTTGCAGCAGAAACCTGGAGTGAAACTGAAGAAGAATTAGAGGCTTCATCAAGCTCAAGTGATGATGAAGATGATGCTGAAGAAAAGGAATTCTGCATGATGGCTATCAATGCCTCCCAACAAAATTCTGATGCAGAACAAGAGTCAGAGTCTTAATCTGAAACTCAAACTGAAGAAGACCAGGTAATAGACTCCTTTGACTTTGATTCATAGGACTTTAGATCTGAATGTAAGGCACTTTGTTTAGACCTGTTAAAGTCTGAGAAAGAGATTATCTCTCTCAGAAATCAATTGTCTGAATATAGCACCTTAAAATCAGACAACCTCAAACTCTCTGAGGAGTTAGAATGTTGTAGGGAGGATATAACTTCACTGAAAAGTGAGTTATCCCAGGCAAAGAAGTTTGAAGAATCCCTTAATAGGAGAAGCATCAGACTGATTGACATCACAAGCACAGTGAACTCAAGATTCAACAGTATACTGGGCTTGGGTGCTTCATCCAGCCAACCTATAGTATTAACAACCCCAATTAAATTTATTTATGATAAAGGAAAGGGTGTTGTAGAGGTAGCTAGGAAGAATCCTGATTTACCTAAGGAAACCAAAGTTCAACAGAAAGCGTTGAACAGAGCTTGACGATCGTCGAACAGAGCTCGGCGAACCAAGGCTGAATCGTCGAACTCAAGTCGATGACTTCTGAACTCTAAACTCTGGTATAGTCGATCTTCGAACGGAGCTCGACGATCTGACCCAAGATCGTCGAACTCAGCTCGACGATCGTTGAACGGAGCTCAGAGGCTTTGAACATTCTTTAAGAGGTAAATCTAAAATCAATCCTAGAAGTCCCTCATCCCAAAGCTTCAACCCTTATACTGAATGGATAGTGCCTCCTAGGAGATACCATCCTGAAGGATATAAGAGTTAGCCAGGGATGTCTTTTATTTCTGAGTTTAAAGGTTATAAACCTAGACCCAAGGTAAACTGGGTCAAAAACATATAAATTGTTTATGTGCAGGTGAAGACCTATCCAGCAATGAACCAACAATGGTATCTGGATAGTGGGTGCTCAAAGCACATGATAGGGAGCAAGGAGAATCTAACATCCTTCAGAACAAAACTTGGACCCAAAGTAATATTTGGAGATTCAAACTTTGGTCAAACAAAAGGATATTATGCTGTTCAGATTGGCTCAGTCACATTCAAGAAGGTGGCTTATGTGGAAGGACTGAAGCACAACCTAATCAGCATCAGTCAACTCTGTGATGAAGGCTATCAAGTGATATTCAACAAATCCTTATGCAAGATCAAGTCTGAGGATAACACAACAGTGTTAATAGGTAAAAGAAAAGGTAACATTTATCTTGTAGATTTCCTTTCAACCAATATATATATGTGTTTATTTAATTCAATTTGCAAACCAAAAGATCTTTGGCATAAGAGACTAGGGCATATAAACCTTAGAACCATTGCTAGGCTATCCAAGGACAACCTTATTAGAGGACTACCTTCTATCCCCTACAAGAAGGAAAGACTTTGCAGGGCTTGTCAATTAGGCAAGCAAACAAAAAATAGTTTTAAGTCACTTAATAAGAGTGATTCACCTAGGATATTGTATCTGTTACACATGGATCTTTTTGGACCGATTATAGTACAAAGCTTAGGAGGAAAATCTTACACTTTAGTGATTGTAGATGACTTCTCTAGATTCACATGGGTATTCTTCCTGAGGAAGAAGTCTGATAACTTTAAGTGTTTGACAGATTTTCTCAAATGCATACAGATTGAGTTCAATACTCACATTGCCCTGATCAGAAGTGATCATGAGATAGAGTTTGATTCTCTTTTTATGCAAGAGTTCTGTCAGAGTAAAGGGATCAGGCATACTTTCTCAGCTCCTAGAACTTCTTAACAAAATGGGGTAGCCGAAAGGAAAAATAGAACCCTAATTGAATCTGCTACTACATTGTTGAAAGATGCTCACCTCCCTCTATCTTTTTGGGCAGAGGCAGTGAACACCTCCAACTATGTGTTGAACATAAGTTTGATACATAAACTGAAGGGCAAGACTCCCTATGAATTTCTCAAAGGGAAGAAATCTAAAGTAGACTATTTCAGAATTTTTGGTTGCATTTGTTATATTCACAATAATGACAAGAAGTACTTAGCAAAATTCCAAGCTAAAGCTGATGAAGGAGTGTTTCTGGGATACTCCATGATAAGTAAAGCTTATAGGGTTTATAATAAAACTTCTCTTAAAATTGAAGAATCTGTTCATGTATCTTTTGATGAGACTAACATGTTTTACAAGGAGAAGAATACTTCTACAATGGAACTCTTGCAGGTAAACTCTCTTTTAGAAAACTTGGACAAGTTGCATATTTTAGATAAGGATTCAATATATTCACCTACCCAACAGAGAGAAGAAATCAGTGAAGATGAAGAGGATACTAAACATCTTGGTGTTCAACATCTTGGAGAAAACCATCTTAAAGAGCTAGTTGTTGTTCTACAAGAGGAAACAACAACACAGGTTGGTGAACAATCAACACCCCGTGTTGATTTAGTAACAACAAGAGATCATCCAATCTCCCAAGTGATTGGAGACATCTTAGCTGGTGTGCAAACTTGAAATCAGGTCAACCAGATCCTGATGCACACCTTCTTTCTATCTCAAGTTGAGCCTTAATCCATTCAAGATGCAGAACAAGATCCACACAGGATCATTGCTATGCAAGAGGAACTACATCAATTTGAGAGAAACAAAGTTTGGGAGCTAGTACCAAATCCTAAGGATCACTCAATTGTTGGAACAAAGTGGGTGTTCAGAAATAAGTTGGATGATCAAGGAGTTATTGTAAGGAACAAGGCAAGGCTAGTTGCTCAAGGTTATTCTCAAGAAGAAGGAATAGACTATGACCAGACCTTTGCACCAGTTGCAAGGTAAGTGTCCATAAGAATATTCCTAGCCTATGAAGCTCACAAAGGATTCAAGGTTTACTAAATGGATGTGAAGAGTGCATTTCTCAATGGAGAAATCAAAGAAGAAGTCTATGTTAGACAACCCCCAGGTTTTATCTCTTCAACTTATCCTGACCATGTTTTCAAATTACATAAAGCATTATATGGTCTCAAGCAAGCTCCTAGAGCATGGTATGAGACCTTAGCATGCTTTCTTCTGAAAAATGATTTTATAAGGGGTAGAGTAGACCAAACTCTTTTTATTAGAACCCATAAGTCCCATACCCTACTAGTACAAATATATGTAGATGATATCATATTTGGGTCTACTGATTCAAATTTGTGCAAAAGATTTTCCAATGTGATGCATTCTAAATTTGAAATGAGTAGCATGGGTGAGCTTTCCTTCTTTCTAGGATTGCAAGTCAAACAACATGCTAAAGGCATATTTATTTCTCAAACCAAGTATGCAAAAGAACTGGTTAAGAAATTTGGTATGTCTGAAGCATCTTGTATGAAAACACCTATGCCTACCAATATTGTATTAGATGCTGATGAACATGGAAAACATGTTGATCAGACAACATATAGAGCAATGATTGGCTCTCTATTGTACCTTACATCCAGTAGACCTGTTATAATGTTTGCTACATGTATATGTGCTAGGTTTCAAGTAAGCCCTAGAGAGTCACACCTAACATTAGTTAAGAGGATTCTTAGGTATGTAAAAAGTTGTCAAAATCTAGGCCTCTGGTATCCAAAAGACTCAGGATTTGAATTAACTGGATTTTCAGATGCAGATTATGCTGGATGTAGAGTAGACAGGAAAAGCACCAGTGGAACTTGCCTGTTCCTTGGTGACAGACTTGTCTCCTGGTTCTGTAAGAAACAAAAATCTGTGTCCACTTCAACAGCTGAAGCTGAATATATGACAGCAGGAAGTTGTTGCTCACAGATTTTGTGGATTCAAAACCAGCTCCTAGACTATGGCTACAACTTAGAAGGGTCAAAAATATTTTGTGATAACACCAGTGCTATTTCTATAGCACAAAATCCAGTCCTCCATAGTAGGACAAAACATATAGAGATTAGGCATCACTTTCTAAGGGATAATGTTGAAAAAATAAAATTGAACTTCAGTATATCCCAACTGATTTTCAAAGGGGAGATATACACCAAACCTTTGGATTAAAAGAAACATACCTTCTTCCTAAATCAGTTAGGAATGTTAGATGGAGGAAGTCTAAAATAAATCCCAAGATTTCAAAACTCTAAAAATAGACCAAGACTAGGCTAAAAACTTATTTTTTTTATAGTGTCTGCAGGATGCTTCTAGTCTCTGAACTGCGCTCGACATTTTTCCCAAAAAGCATCGAAAGGAGATCAGCGATTCCCAAAATCATCGACCGGAGTTCAGCACCGTTAGATAGCGCTAGGCTATTTTCTTTCTGGTCAGCGATCGTCGATCGGAGATCGACGCTCTCCAATATCGTCGAACGGAGATCGACGTTATTGAAGACTCTTCAGATTCCTTTAGAAGCCCAGATCATCTAATGGAGATCAACGATCTTTCCTTTCCGGCGTCGAACCCTAATATAAAATCATTCTTTAGGCCGTCGTTCTTCTTTTGCTCTTTCATACTCTCTGCAAACTTTTTCTTTCCCTCCAAACTTCTCTACACTTGGTCGTGTTTGTTCATCTTTGCAGGTATACAATGGCAGTGTCCGTTGCTGCCCTTGCCAAAATGAAATTCGACACAGGCTTTGATATCGACATGGACTCCTTTGAAGGCAGTGACCAGGTTTTCAAAGATATTCTTGACTTATTCAAGGAACAGAAGTTAGCACAGATTATGACAACGAGAATGAAGATTGCAGCCGATGAGATCAAAGAATGGGTCTACACGGCGCACAATTTGGATCAGAATACGATTGTTGGTACGATAGCTGGGACGCAGGTATCCCTAACACCTACTCTCCTAACTAAAGTGTTTCAATTGAGTACTGGAGATGATTCTATTGAGCTTTCTGGAGAGGAGTTTGCATCAATGTTAGATAGAATGGGACATTCTGCAGCAAACCCTAACAAGTTGTTGAAAAAGAACTTATCAATTGAGTACAGATTCCTTGCTGATGTTGTGGGGAAAGTGCTATTGGCAAAGCACTCAGCATATGATACCATCTCTAGGTATCAGTTCTGCTTGATGGGAGCCATTGTGGATAAGAAACATTTGAACTGGGGAGAGATCTTCTTTGACTTGATTAAGAAGAAGGTGAACAAAAGTCTTGTAAACTTTGGGAGGATAATAGGGTTATTCCTGCACTCCAGGTGCCCTGAACTACTGGTATTAAGTGGGATGCACATCAATGCATCAAAGAGGCTGACCTATGCCCTGTTTGGGAAATGGGACAGGCAGATAGTCAAGCCAACCAGGACTACTACTGCCTCAGGCACATGGACTATTGTAGTTTCTTCCCCTCAGGCCCCTGCCCTCATTGAAGAATTGCCCGCCTCCTCCTCTTCTCAACCTTCTCCAGTTCTTCCCTCAACCATTCCCTCATCCACTATAACCATCTCTACCTCCATCTCCACCTCAACAATCTCCACATAAATCTCCTCCCCCATCACCATTTTATCCCCTTTGTCCACTCCCTCACCTCCTCCAGCCACTACAGTAGAACAATTCCACCCTCTACACTATTATCCACCTCTTGATCTTCCCTCCTTCAACCTTATGGAAGATTCCTTCATGGATGATTCCCCCTCCTCACCTACTGAGCTTCCCTCCCCTTCCTCATACCAACAACTCCTCCATGATATTCTCACCAAACCATCCTTCACCCCATCCATCTCCACACCCATAACCTCTATCTCTACCATCCCCTTATCTCAACCAACCATCCTACCATCCCCATCCACACCTCCTGCAACCCATCCATCACCAGCCACAGTCATTTCTTCCTCCACCTCTACTCAAGTTCCACTTGAGCAAGTGGATCTCTGAGCACTGGTAGATAAGCTCTACGGGATGCTGGATCCCAAGCTAGTAGCCCTGCTGGAGACCTCCATGGCTCCGCTCCTGCAGTCCATAAAGGAGTTATCTGACAGGCTCTCCTCTCTCTACTAAACAGGCAATCCCTTCGATTGGGTGCCTTGATCCAGTTCTCACTGAATCAAGGCAGGGGGAGATGCCCTATGAAGTTGTGGTAGTGCCTGCTGTTTCAGAGGAATTACTGCTGATGCTTCAATTCCAGCCCTAGTACCAGTACTAGCAGTTGACCTCAGGTCACTGTTATCTGATTTTGACTTTCTTCACTTCAGCTGCTTACCAGCTCAGGGAGTTGAAGACTTTACTAAGGCCATTGTGCCTGCTGCTGTCTGCGATCCCAGCCTAATTGCTTCTTATATTTGTTCTCTAAAGGCTTAGGAAGTAATTGTTTCTATTTGTGCTGCTGCTATTTTTGAGATTCCTGCTTCTCCAATAGTCTCTGCTTCTGCTGCTGCTGCTCCTATTTTGTCTGCTGAGAAATTGAAACAACAAGAGGAGTATATCAAAAGTATTGATGATTTATATAACAGACCCCAGAGCTCAGACAGTAACCAACTCCGTACTGACTCTGATCACTCTTCTAGAACTATTGCAAAGAAAAGGAAAGCCAGAAGTAAGGCTATGATAAGAGTACCTCCTGCAAAAGCCAAAGACAACAATAATATACCCTATTACATTCTTCATGACTGCCAAATCACTGAACCTTGGATGCAGTACTCTAAGAACAAGCTTAAGGCCATGAAGAAAAGGAGAAAGCTTGACAAGTATGAAAAGGGGTCATCCCAATTCCATCCTCCTCCTCCTCCTCTAGATGCTGGTACTGGTGGAGGATCTGCTTCTCAAACTGAATCTGCTACAAAGCATAGCTCTTCTCAATCCTCATAAAGATATCAACCAAGAGGACATTATCAAAGTGGTTATCATTCTAGAAGAGGCCAGCATAGAGGAAGTCAGAGGAATTACAGAACTTACTCCAGAAAAAATCCTTACCAAAGGGAAGGACAAGGGCCTACTGATTATACATCAAGTCCTTTCCCTTACAAGCTGGGAGATACAGTTGTCACCAGGGCTCCTCCTACTGATTCAGAGTCAATCAACAGATATGAACCCCAAGTTCCATTTGAGTACCCTGAGAATAATCTTTTATCATGGACAGCTAGAATGAAAGAACTTGCTGCATTAGATAAGATTAAGAAGGCTAAAGAGCAAGGAAGAGATACTTCCAACATCACAACCTTGTCAGAACATAGAAAGAAAGAATTATAGAGATATGCTTCAAGGAAATTCTTTGATCCAGAAGACTATATGAAGCTGCATCCTGAGGCTGTAGTTCCAAGGCCAAGATCTCAAACCTCCTTAGGTGCAGAAGATGATAGAAGATCCAAGAAGGAAGCACTAAATCCCAACAGAGAAATTCTTTTCAAAAAGGGCAATGAGTAACTTGTGCAAGCTGATACTCATATTTATTTTCTGACTGAATCTGTGACTCTTGCTGTGTTTCTGCAATGCTCAACATATGTTATCTGCATTGTTGTTTCTATTTTTTTCTGTTTAAATCTGATGTATGTTTGTTATTTCACATTCTATCATGTAAATAGTAATCCTAACCCAAATAGGGGGAGATTGTTGGAACACCCTATTACTAATTTGGGTAAGAATCACTATGTGATTAGGTTTTTATATTGACCTTGTTGTATAGTCTGATAGGTCAAATAGAATAAGTCTTAGGGTTAGTACTTAGGTTTGAAAGCTTCCCTCAGAACCTTCTATAGATCAGAATTCAAGTGCTGAGACAAAGACAATTTTCGTCGAGCTCAGGTCAACGAAATGTCGAACTCAGTTCGACGTTCACTGAGCTCAGTTCAACGATCGTTGAGCTCAGATTGACGTTCTGTTTCCAGCTATTTTCCAAGTCGCTGAGCTCAGTTCGATGATCGTAGTGCTCAGTTCGACGATTTCTGTCTTCAGTTTAAATCCAATTTCTGAGCTCAGTTCGACGATCGTGGAGCTCAGATCGACGATTTTTCTAAGAGATCGACGATTTCAGAATTCAAATTCAGGACAGTTATGGAATTCATTCAGATTTATTTTCAGCATTTATGACAAAGGATTCTATAGCCGTTTCAAGCAATCTGGAGCAAGTTTCTAGGAAGAATAATTGGAATGTTACTTAGGACTTTCCCCAGAGACAGTTGTCAATTATGGAAGTCATTTATGACTGAGTAACGGCCATCTAAAGTAAGAATCTTATATACTCCTTAGAGAATAATTTTTAGATGAGAATAGACAAGATTTTAAAAAGATATACAAAAGAGAGAACAAAAAATTCACTCATCAAGAATTCATCTTTTGAGAATAGATTCAGTAGGCAAAAGCTTACGGAATTACTGAGTCAGAATTCTTCAAGAACACAAGGAACATCATTGTGAAGGTGATCATCTGCTGTTCTACTCCTTCAAGCTTCAAGTGTTCAAAAGCTTCATTATCAAGGACTCCAGACAACACACATTTCAGCATTTGCTGAAATCATCTATTGCTGGAGATCTAAAGCAATTGAAGGCCTATCACCCTAAGCAAAGCTCATCTTCCTGAACCCTTACAGATCTCAGGGGGAGCTTTGACAACATCTTCCACTTTTCTTCTCTCAGATTGTTGACAGAGAAGAATAACTCAACTCATTTTCTTTTTCTTTTCTCTCCTATAAAAGGGTTTCTCAAAACTCCCTTCAAAAGTTTTGTTGCTGGTTTCTGAGACCTTGTCAAAACTCAGTGGTGGCAAGACACCTTATCAAAAAATTTTAGTTTTGGTTTTTGAGCACCTTATCAAAAGCTCATTGGTGCGCAGGACACCTGATCAACTATTTCTGTAGTGGATTCCTACCTAGGGTGGTAGAAGAGTGGATGTACCCAGGATGTTGGGGAACCACTATAGCTCCTTGTGTCATCTGGTTTGCTGTTCTTTTTACTTTGTTGTGTGCTGTGTGATTTCCTATTTCTTGCTTACTTAGTTTTTCTTTTTGCAAGCACCTTACACATATACATAAATCAAGACTTCCACTGCTTTATAGTTTTTGAATTGTAAATTATTTTAAAATACTCTATTCACCCCCCTCTAGAGTTAAAGTAGATCTTTCACTCACTTTCACACTGCAGTAGATACAGTCCTAGGGAGAGGAGAAACCAGAGTGACTATAGGCACATGCACTGAAACCACAATGACACCACAACAAACCTCAACAGCAACAGAATTACTATCAGTAGACTTATCAGCAAATACCACATCCTCATAAGCAGTCTCAATTTGGTAATCTTCAACTATTAGTTCATTATTAGAAACATCATCATCAACCATATAAGCATCAACATCCTCATCATGATTAGAAGGAGCTGGATCCTCTTCCTCAACATGCAATTCTGAATCCTCAACTGTCTCAACTTCAGCAGCGGCAGCAACACCAATAACAGCAAGGATCCGGATCCCCTGGAGTTCCTATTTGAACTCTAGGGGGTGGAGTTCCGATTTTGCAAATAAATGGGGCGGAATCAGAAAAATTGGTTGACATTAAAGTTATAGGTATCCCCGAGACGAATAACTTTAATGTTGAACACTTTTTGATTCGAAGTCGTTTAGACCCCCGATTATGGCTCCGAAAAAATTCTGTCCGAAAATAATTATTTAATTTTTTTCGGACAGAATTTTTTCGGAGCCATAATCGGGGGTCTAAACGAATTCAAATCAAAAAGTGTTCAACATGAAAGTTATTCGTCTCGAGGATACCTACAACTTTCATGTTAACCAATTTTTCTGATTCCGCCCCATTTATTTGCAAAATCGGAACTCCACCCCATGGAGTTCAAATAGGAACTCCAGGGGATCCGGATCCTAACATCAACCTCTGCTATGATGTCCCCTGAACTTGAGTCTGGAACCACTGTCACTGTATCTAAATGGGCAGCTATCTCTCCCTTAATTCCCGCACTCAATCCAGCAGGAATCTCATTGGGGTGAGGAGAAGGGGTCTTGTCATCAGGAACAAGATCTTCCTCCTCCACTGGGGGTACTGGGGCTCCCCCTCCCTGGATGATCCGGCTATCCCACATAGAAAAAATTGTAGAATCTATCTTCTTTAGGTGATGGATAGGAACTACTTTGGTCATATCAAACCTATCACCATCGAGCTGATTCTGGTATAGGGTGATAATCCTCCCAAAGTTGGGAGTGCATAGGCTGTCTTTTATCTTGGCAAACAGTAGAGCACCCCAGTCCAGCTTCTTCCTGCAAACTATTGCGACGAGTATCTTGAACATATCTGAGGACAGATAGTCGTGCGAGCCCATCTTACAAATGAGCACTTTGCCAATTATGTCTGAGAGGAGTTTGCCCTGCTCACTCATTCCTTTGCGCTTTATGGCCTTGGTGCCTCGGGGTAAACCATATAAGGATAATGTCATGGAAAAATTGGCCTCCTCTAGGTAGTCGACCTGATCACAGATAGGTAGCTGTAAATATCGAGACAGCCGAGAGGCATACATCTTCACTTTGACTTTCTGAACCTTGCTCTTTATCATAGAGTCCTCATGACTTAACTTGGCATTATTAAAGAATTCCAAGACTTTCTTATCGAGCACCTTGCAGGGGTTTTCGAGGAAAAACGAGAGTCCCGCTGTCTCTAGCATCAAAATGACATTCCTGAAATCGTAGGAGGACTTAGCAAATCCAGTGTGAACCAATTCACCTCCATCTAGCAAGATACTGGTGCTTCTAGGATCCATTATAAATTAAGGAGAACTGTAATTTCTGCACATCTGGAGAGAACTATATACGGGTTTGAGGAAGCTTCTGCTGTCGATGCAAGCACTGTACTGAAGATCCTGCGATTATCCGAAGGATTTTATTGGCAGGTGGCGGTGACACATGACAGTCGGCAACAACATACTGTAGTCAGCGGTAGGCGTGAAACTAAGGCACTGTGACAATCTTTCCATGGTTGATT
Organism: Platanthera zijinensis; assembly: GCA_039513925.1. Taxonomy (NCBI): domain Eukaryota; kingdom Viridiplantae; phylum Streptophyta; class Magnoliopsida; order Asparagales; family Orchidaceae; genus Platanthera; species Platanthera zijinensis. The sequence continues at coordinate 95,046,905 of CM077080.1, read as the reverse complement.
CGAGCTAGGGCATGGGAGGAAGGCAGCGATTTATAGGAATTGGCAAATCAGGAGACAAAAGGTCGAGTATCGCTGTTGTGTGAATCGACGGGTTTTTGCTGCTTTAAGGTCCGACGAAAACCGGCCGCTTTAGAGTTCAATGAAAATCGGTTGCTTTGAAGTTCGACGAAAATCAGCGTGCCCTCCGTTTCTATTTATAAATGAATATATATATATATATATATGTTTATGATTTTTAAATTGCATCTAGATTGCACATACCTAAAATTTGGTCGTCGAGTCTTCAGATCCAATATAGACAATTTTAAATATTGCCTTAAGTAGACTTCTCCGAATTTTGCTTTTGGAGGAGTCTGATTCGGCGAAACTTGTATGAGTATGCGGCAAAACGACCGATATTCACCGAATTGGACTTAAAAAATTGCTTTGAAGAACTGGATCTCGAGATCAATTTTGCTTTCTAGACCTTCTTCACGAGTCCTTATTCAGCATACCGAGCTCCGTTTTGAAAAACGAGAACTTGGTCTTATCTAGCGGCTTCGTAAAGATATCGACAACCTTCTTGTCCATTAGGACATTTCTAAGGGCTATGTCCTTGTTCTCCACATGCTCCCAGAAGAAGTGATAGAGAACCTCGATGTGCTTGGTCCGGCTGTGGGAAACTGGATTGTTTGTGATTGCGATAGCGCTAGAGGAGTCGCAAAACATAGGAATTTCTCTGAACTTCAAGTTATAACTTCCAGCTGATTCCTTATCCATAAAAGCTGTGCGCAACAGCTACCAACAGAGATATACTCTGACTCGACAGTAGATGTTGCAAGACAATTCTGCTTCTTACTGCTCCAATAAATAAGTCATCTTTCGAGGAATTAGCACGCCCCGGAAGTGTTTTTCCTATCATCTATGCTTCCTGCAAAATCAGCATCTAAAAATCCAATTAGGTCAACGTCATTACTTCTTGAGTACCATAAGACAAAATTCGGTGTACCCTTAAGGTATCTTAAAATCCGCTTTGCAATGACGTAATGAGATTCCTTAGTGTTCACATGATATCTAACACAGACACATATTGAGAACATTATATCTAGTTTACTAGCAGTCAGGTAGAGAAATGATCCAATTATGCTTCTGTACTTGGTTTCATCAAAAGGTTTCCCTTTCTCATCCTTGTCCATAGACAAAGTTGAACCCATTAGAGTCATCATAGAGGTTGCACTCTCCATTCTGAATTTCTTAAGAAGCTCCTTGGTGAACTTTGTTTGAGAGATGAAAATCCCATCTTCAAATTTCCTCATCTGAATTCCTAAGAAATACTTCAGCTCACCCATACTTCTCATTTCAAACTTCCCTTGCATAAGTTTGGAAAACGTTTTGCAAAAATTGTCTTCTGTAGAGCCAAATATGATGTCGTCAACATAGATTTGCACTAGCAAAATCTTGCCTTTAACTTCCTTAAGAAATAATGTCTTGTCTATCTTTCTCCTTGTGAACTTGTTCTCAAGAAGAAAGCTAGACAACATCTCGTACCAAGCTCGGGGAGCTTGCTTTAAACCATGTAGAGTTTTATTTAAAAAGAAAACATGATCAGGGAATTTAGAGTTTGCAAAACCTGGGGGTTGTGCTACGTATACTTCCTCTTTCAGATTCTCGTTAAGGAATGCTGACTTCACGTCCATTTGGTAGACAGTGAAGCCTTTGAGGGAGCATACGCAAGAAACAACCTGATCTCTTCGAGCCTTGCCATTAGAGCAAAGGACTTGTCGAAGTCGATCCCCTCTTTTTGGTGGTATCCTTGAGCTACAAGCCATTCTTTATTCTTGACGATTACTCCATTCTCGTCCAGCTTGTTTCTGAATATCCACTTGGTGCTTATCACGTTCTATCCTTTGGGCCTAGGTTCCAGCTCCCAGACTTTTCATCGTTCAAACTGGTTGAGCTTCTCTTACATTGCCATTATTCAAGAGGCATCTTTGTTCGCTTCGTAGAACTTCTTCGGTTAAACTTGAGACAGAGATACAAAACTTAGTAAGCTGTACCTCTTCTGGTTCTCACACCGTCGCTTGGCTCTCCAATTATTAGATCTGATGGGTGATCTCTTAGGTGTCGGAATTTTAGATTCCTTGCCCTCTCTCCAGCAGGATCTATAGTATCTTATGCAACCTTTATGGGTTGAGGCACTTCTTCCTCTAGAATTTCTTCATACACCAAGCCCGGATCGACGATCTTTACTGAGCTTGGACTGTCTTCCATGAAAGCTTCATCCAAGCTTAGCTACTTGAACCTTGTACCTGCATCTGCACCAATAACACTAGACGAACTGCTATGGAGCAGGCTTGTCTCATCAAATACAACATTTATAGACTCTTATACCACCAGGTTTTTCTTAATAAAAAACCTATATGCCTTACTATGGCTACTATATCCTAAAAAATACCTTCAAAACATTTTTCACAAAACTTTGTGCGGTAATACTTCCCAATATTAAGTACGAAGCATTTGCTTCCAAAGATTCTAAAGTAGGACACAGTCGGTTTTCTGCCCTTCAATAGCTCATAGGGTGTCTTACGGTAGTTTTTGTTGATTTGTTCTCTATTTTGCACGTGACAAGTGGTGTTGACTGGCTCAGCGCAGAAGTACTCCGGAAGAGAGGCGTCATTCAACATCATTGTACATGTTTCAATGAGGGTTCTATTCCTTCTCTCTGTTACCCCATTTTGTTGTGGAGTGCGCGAGGAGGAAAACAAATGAAAGATACCTTGACTTTCACAGTATTCTGTCATGGAACCAGACTCAAACTCTATTCCATGGTCACTTCTGATTTTGACCACTGAGTAGTTCAGTTCGTTTTGGATTTGCCAGACAAAATTGGTGAAAGACGCGAAGGTGTCTGACTTGTGTTTCAGAAAGAACACCCAAGTGAAACGCGAGTAGTCATCGATAATTACTAACGTATAGACCTTACCTCCTAATCTGTGAATAGGCATAGGACTGAATAAGTCCATGTGAAGCAAGTATAAGCTTCGAGAAGAATCTTTCTCAGCAATACCCTTGAAGGTAGCCCGTGTCTGCTTTCCCATTTGATATGAGTGACATGGACTCTCTTTAAGGCACTTAATGCTGGGGGCATCGCATACTAAGTTGTGAGAAAATAGCATATTTTTAGGTTTTAAAATTAATATGTGCTAATCTCTTGTGCCATTGGTCAAAGAGAGACAGACTACTTTTTGCCAAAAAGCACACTAGGGTAGAAGTGTCTAAACAAAGGTAATTTAAACAGAAAATATTTCTGCTCCGAGTGCCAGTTAAGACCGTCTCCAATTTTACAGACGATTTTATCAGACACTTGTCCTTGCAGAACTCAACGATGTAGCCATTATCACATAGTTGACTAATGCTTATTAGATTATGGTGTAATCCTTCAACATAAGCAACGTTTGTAAAAGAGACTATGCCATTGGAAATCATACCATAACCTTTTTTTTGTTCCCTGGTATGAACCTCCAAAGATGACTTTTGGTCCATCATTGACAGGGGTATAATCACGCAAACCGATCATGTGCCGAGAGCATCCACTGTCCAAATACCAGACCTGAGTTCTATTGGCCTTTGGACATTCCTGCAAAAATTAATCCGTTTACCTTAGGAACCCAAATGTATTTGGGTCCTTGGTTCGTGGTCAGCATACTCCCCCTAAGAACATTAACCTTGTGAGTGGTCGGTCTCGTATATCTAACTCTAAGAGTTACAAGATTGGAAGGGTTATACCAATAATCTGCGCCAAAATGACCAATTTGGCCACAACACCAATAGTTGAATCTGTTATACCTCCATTTGTACTCCTGATTTACCCTTTGAACGTGGGGTCTAGTAGGGGTAGCATTCTTAGAGGTGGAGGCCTCCTGGTTACAACATACACAGGGGCTTCCCATCTCCTTAGCCTTATGCACAACAGATGTGGCTTTTGGTGCCTTCTTATTGTTATGACCATGCACATATGGACCATAACTCTTCATCTGGATTTCCTCAAACGGTGCCTTGAACATGCTGGAACCAAATTCACAGGGACAGGTCCATCCCTGGTATCTGTTCTTGGGCTTTACATGAGTAGGCCTAGCATGATGACCATACGACGACTCAAGGTCAAACTTATTCGTCAGAAAGATTACTTTCCTGATCGAAGGTTGATCTTTGGGTGCCTTCCCATTTTCTTTGGTGATAGCCTTCTTGGCAGCCTTACCTTTTCCACGGACGTGGCCAATACCACTATGCTTCTTCTCAGCGGAGAACTCATCAATGATAGGCAAAATAGTCTTCAGTTGGGAGTAGCTCTCAACGAGTTTTCTCTCCACCGCAAGCTTTTCTTGCAGCTCATCAAGATATTTTTCTTTCAGAATTAATATCTCAGCGGAGCCCTTAAGTTCCTCTTTCAAGGAGTGGACTTCATCTCTGAGAGGAAGCAATTTTGTAATATCTTCCTTCAGCTCAGTTTCCACTGCCTTGAGGGAGGAAATCTCCTTAACTTGCTTTCGGACTACCTTACAACATTTATCGAAAGCCTTTAAGAGGTGCTCGTGCTGAGCCATTAATTCTAATTCATTCTCATCCGAAGAATAGTCTTCATGACCATTGGTGGAGGTTTTAGATTCTTAGAGAATGGTGTGCGAGTTTACCTTCCCGTGGTACTCTGAGTCACCTACTTCTTCGTCAGATTGAGCCATAAGCCCAAAGTAAGCTTCTTCATTTTCAGAACTTGACTCGCTCGAGTCACTATCGCTGAGAGTCTTCGACTTCTTGGCGACAAAGCTCTTTTCTTCTTTCTTCTTCCCTTTGAAGGATCTCTTCTCATCCTTCCTGGAGCTATCCTTCTTCTTATATGGACACTCCGCGATCATGTGACCTGATTTATTGCAACAGTAGCAAACAACGTCAGAAGAAGAAAATTTACTAGGTTTCGATTTATACCTGCCCTCCTTGTTGTAGCTTTACTTCATAAGATCACAATCACGATGTGATCTTCTGTAATCTGAAGAGGAAGATTTATTCTTCATTTGTCTCATCTTGCTCAATATCTTCTTTAACTGCTTGGAGATTAAGGAGAACTCTCCACCTGATAGCTCGAAGATTGATGTGCTGGGATCAGATTCTTCAGGAATGTCAGGTGCTCTTGTCCTTATGGGTGACATAGATTTGGACTTCCTTGAACCTTCAGCCTTTAGTGCTGTAGACTTCTCTTTGCTTGAAGATTAGTGTGCTTGCTCCTCCTTCTTTCTAGTGTTCATTTGGAGTTTATAGGAGAGCAGATTTTCGAACAGGTTCTGTGGATCTATATCTGGCAGCTTCCCAAATTATTTAATGACAACAACCTTGGTGTCCCCTTCCTTTGTTAAGGATCTGAGGAATTTGTCATTCAGTTCACCATGAGTGAACTCATGGCCATAGTTCCTGAGGCCGTTGACTATCTTGAAAAAGTTATCAAAACTGTCAACTATGGAGTCATTTGCACCTTGTTTAAAGGCTTCGTTCTCCTGATTCAACAATGATCTGTGATTGTCTCTCATTTCTTCAGTCCCTTCCATAAGTATAACCAGGCAGTCCCACATCTCCTTGGCAGATTTGCAGTGGAATAAGTTCTGGAGCATTGAGCCATCCACTGCACTAGCTATTATATTCTTCACCTTCTTGTCCAGGGAGACTAGGGAAATCTCATTCTTAGTGAGATCCATCATCTTTTTTGGAATCTGAATTGCTGGATTTATAGTTGAAGCTTGTGCAGGGATGTGTGGTCCTTCTTCCACGATCTGAAAAATTATCAGATCTGCAGCTTCCATGTAGAACCGTACTCTTTCTTTCCACATGGGAAAGTTCTCTTTGGTGCACACTGGAAACTTCTTGGAAGACATATCTTTTCTTCGATCCATGGTGGCTGCACGGAATCTCTTAACGTTAGATCAAGGATCTTGATCAAGGTGTTAGCCTTATGGATCAAAACGCCCCTCCGATACCAATTCAAAGTATCTAGCATCTACCTAAACACCTAGAGGGGGTGAATAGGTTATGTTTGCACCTTTATGCGGAATAAAAATATTTAAAGGACAATCACACAAACAAAGAGATTTTATAGTGGTTCCCCGGGGTGGGTACGTCCACTATCTTGCCTCGCCTATCTACCACAAAGGGTACATTTCAATAACTTCACCAAACTAAGATTTCGTGAAATATTACACCTCGGAGTCGCAACTCCTACACCTTGGGGACGAAGCTCCTACCACTCAGAGAACAAACTCTCCTATAACTCAATCCACAAACCGGATCTACTCACTCGATCCACAACCGGATCTACTCTCTCAATCCACAAATGGTTCTACAACCTCGGACAAAAATCTCCTACAATATTCAAAAAGAAATTACAACACAACATACGATCCCAATTTTGATCCGACGTTCTTTGAAGGTTGGAAGTTGGATCTTGGAGAACTCGGAAAAACTTGAAATCTTTGGATCTTGAAATTTGGATCTCGAATCTTCAACCAACGAGGACTGGATTTAATCAGATCTTGAATGAGGAAGCGATCCAGTCAAAGAAGTAATTGTCGAAGAAGATTGCTCGTTTTCGCGGCCAATCAGAAGAGTTTCATGAAAATAGGAGCGTGGGGCTGGCGATTGCTATTTCAGGAAAGTGTGAAAATTGATTCGAGAAATTAGGTTTTCAAGATCCGTTATCATTTCAAAATTACTATAGGCATTTATAGAGGGATTCCAAATGAAACGGCTATAAAAGATTTCCAAAGATGAAACCTAAAAGCACTGTACATGGCCGATCGAACCCGTGATAGGAGGAAGAAATTTTTCTGAAAAATGACCTAAGTCAAATTCGTCGAGTATCGACGAGTATCATAATGATACTCATCGAATACATCTTGATATACGCCGAAAAAACTTAGACAAAACATCACAAGATTGCTGGTCACTCAACGCTATAGCGAGGAGTCATACTCGACGAATTCGTCGAGTGTCACCTGGCATACTCGACGAATTCGTCGAGTATCGGTCAACATACTCGAAGCTCTCAACGCCATTACACTTAACACTTTTTCTCACTAAACGCCAGAGGCGACATTCATCAAATATCCTTGAGTTAACTCAACGAACTCAACGCTTTGATATTCGTTGAATTAGACTTGGAAAAATCTAAAGAAGTTGCGTCGACTGGACTCGACGAATTCGGCGTGTATCACTTAGCATATTCGACGAATTCAGCGAGTATCGATAGATACATTTGACGAATTCAACGAGTATGCACAACGATACTCGATAAATTTTACTTGATAGATTTTTCACTTGCCCAAATATTTTACCCTAAGTATATATGACGAATTCGACGGGTATTGGTAAGTATACTCGACGAATTCAACGTGTATCAACGATGATATTCGACGAATTCGACGTGTATGCTTAACCATACTCATCGAATTTTACTTAGGTAAAATTCTACGTTCCTGACTCCTGGTATTTGGCCTTCCTTGATCCTTCTCCTATACTTGGGATAGAAGTACACCCCAATAGAGAGATTACACGTGATTCAACACATTGACCTACACAATGAGAGATTACATTATGCAGTCCTGTGTTTACGAACTCACTGTAACCTGACATTGGTGTGTACTTGGCATTGTAAATCTGCAAGTACATAACAAAAGAGTAATATGAAATACAACCTCAATTCTTTTTAGCTTGACTGGACCCTTCTTCAAATTAGGGTTATTATGGATATAATACCCAACAACGAAGCAATGTCGATGACCCGTATTATTAATCTAGGTTTCTTTTCTTTTGTTTACGCAAACAAAAACAAGCCTTCCGTGGCCCATCCGAACTTTGGACTTCAATCTCAAGTTCTTTCTCAAAAATTAACTCCACCTTATTGCATTCTATATGCGATCAATACTTAGGGAAATTCGCCCATTTTATATTACTTATACAAGTAGTACACTTGCCGTATAGCGCGACAAGTTTTTTGTTTCGTTGCCGAGGAACACAGTCGTGTGAGGTTCTTGAGAGCAGGCCGAAAGGTAGGAGTCTTCTAGTGTGTATAACCCCCCTAATATTTTTGTTTGCTTTTCATTTGTAACTTTTTAAGTGGTACTTATTCTAATCATATTTTAAATTGTAACGTAAGTTTTCCAAGTTTTTATATTATTATTAATGTTGTTCTGTTTTGCAAGGAAAATTCAAAATTTTTTTATACACATCTTTACAGTTGCTGAACTTAGTCTGTGTGATTCCTTTCATCAATGTATGAACACCATGACTTGTATAAATGTCGAGCATCATAGGTATCTTGCAAAAAAATGATGTCAGGAAATGTTTATATTATCGAAGCATGGATCATGTTTTGAAGGACTGTTCTAATTTTTACAAGCAATAAAAGGTGGAGGATGATGATCTGGACATCCGGATCTTGTTTACTCTAATTTCTAAATGCAATCCTTCACCCTCTGATGACATATATTCAGCACTACCTTATCTATAGGGGACTGCCACAGACATTCTAAACTGAGTTCTGTCCAATCCATATGTTGACAGTTCCCTTATCGCTCAATCTTTACCCTTGGAGGCATTCGAGAACTCACCCTCTGAGTTTATTTCTTGCACCGATTCTTAAATCCATGTTTATTACTTTACTCCTAGTAACGACTGTTAACCCCAAAATCGGTGATCCCTCCCAAGGTCTCTAGCTCGCAAGTCGCGGCCCACTCAGGGGTACCCCCCGAGGGTCGCGATCTTCCTTAGCCTTACTTTTTCGGGCCGAGAAGACTCCCTTCTCCTATTCGCTCAGGTCGTGCGGTTAGGAAGGTTTCCCCGGTCTAACTGCCCCGGTTGCATAGCCACTGTGTGCTTTGTGGGATGGCGGGCTGCTCCCATAGCTCACCCTCGCAGGCCACGTGGTTAGGCCTGCTAACTGTGCAACATTCTTCCTTGCAGGAGGCAATATGAGGTAATGAGGAAGATCTATGCAATCTACTCTTTCAGACCGCTAGGTCGCCAAAACGGAGTCAACCCTAGACCAACGCACCCGTCGCGGGCTCGACAAGCTCATTCTCCGGCTTGCCATCAGTTTTCCCCCATGAAGGTGGCCTGCTCCTCAGGCCGCCTCCTCTATTCGCCCAAGGGGCGCGACCTCCTACCGTTGCCCGCCGACGCCGCCTCCAGCTCGCTAGGGGCGCGGCCTCCTGCCGCTGCCCGCCGACGCTGCCTCTTGCTCGCTAGGGGCACGGCCTCCTGCCGCCGCCCGCCTGGGTGGCCTCCCTTGGCCAGGCCGTCTACCTTGGCGGCCTCCTTTGGCCAGGCCACCCGCCTAGGCGGCCTCCTGAGGCCAGGCCGCCCACCTGGGCGGCCTCTTGTGGCCAGGCTGCCCGACCTGGCGGCCTCCTTTGGCCAGGCCGCCCGCCTGGGCGGCCTCCTGAGGCCACGCCGCCCGCCTGGGCAGCCTCCTGTGGCCAGGCCACCTGCCTGGGCAGCCTCCTTTGGCTAGTCTTCCCGCCTGGGTAGCCTCCTGAGGACGGGCCGCCCGCTTGGGAAGCTTCCTATGGCCAGGCCGCCCGCTTAGGTGGCCTCCCTTGGCCAGGCCGCCTGCCTGGGTGGCCTCCTTTGTCCAGGCCGCCCACCTCGGCGGCCTCCTGAGGCCAGGCCGCCCGCCTAGGCGGCCTCCTCTGGCCAGGCTGCCCGCCTGGGTGGCCTCACTTTGGCAGGCCGCCCGCCTGGGCAGCCTACTGAGGCCAGGCCTCCCGCCTGGGCGGTCTCCTTAGGCCAGGACGCCCGCCTGGGCCGCCCGCCTGGGCGGCCTCCCTTGGCCAGGTCACCCGCCTAGGCGTCCTCCCTTGGCCAGGCCGCCCGCCTAGGCGGCCTCCTATGGCCAGGCCACCCTCCTGGGCGGCCTCCCTTGGCCAGGATGCCCGCCTAGGCGGCCTCCTTTGGCCAAGACGCCCTCCTGGGCGGCCTCCTGTGCTAGGCCGCCTCGCGTGGGCGGCCTCCCTTCCTGGGCGGCCTCTTGTGCCCAGGCCGCCCGCCTGGGCGGCCTTTTGTGCCCAGGCAGCCCCCCGAGCGGCCTCTAGGTGCCAGGCCGCCCCCAGGGGCGACCTCCAGTTCAGGGGCAGCCTGCCCTCTTCAGCCCGCTCAGGTGCAGTTTTTGTTGGGTACATTGGAAAATGTGTACTAGATTTGGATAAGCCACAACTTAGTTAATGATATGCATCAATATGTATTTGATAGAAGTTTGAGTTTCATTGTGCAGGTTTAAATATTTGAAGGAAAATTTTCAAAGTACAAGTGTCGACACTTGTGAAGAAACTGTGTCGACACTCAAGGAGACTGTGTCGACACTCAGGCAAGCTTTGTCGACACACAGGCGAAATGTGTCAACACTTACGAAGAAGCTATGTCGACACCTAGCTGCTATGTCGACACTCAGGAAAGCTGTGTCGACATACTGGCAAAATGTGTCGACAATTCTAAAGAAGTTGTGTCGACACTCAAAGCTATGTCGACACCTAAAGAAGCAGTTGTGTCAACATCCAGAATTATGTCGACAACTTAAAACAGAATTGTGTCGACACTTAAAATAGAAGATGAGTCGACACTTAGGAGCTATATCGACACCTGAAGTAATTGTATCGACACACAGGACTTGTGTCGACACACCAACTCTCAAAAGGCTGTGTAAAGTTCAGAAGTAATTGTGTCGACACACAGGACTTGTGTCGACACACACTCAACGCCATTTGACAAACACTCAACACCAACTGTCTGCAAAAGAAATGTCGAGACAAGAAGCTGCTGTGTCGACACACAGGACTTGTGTCAACACATATAACATAAGCATTGTCGAGAAGCCGAAGTATGACTGTGTCCACACTTGGAGTAATATTGTCAACACCATGAAGACTTGTGTCGACACTTAGTCTATATGTGTCGACACATGTGAAGCAGTCTGTTGAGTGTTGTATGCTGAGTTGAAAAGACATTGAAGAACCTGGTGACTTTATAGCTGTCATAACTAACCGGTCTGACACCACTGTCAGAACTGTCAGAAGTTTGTTATGAACGGGATCAGCCGGTAACCATGAAGCAAGCTCTATATAATAGACAGATCGAAAATAAAAAACAACACAACAACGTGAGGCATCATTAAGAAGAATTCTGACAGATCAAGAGCTGTCTGCAAGAAAGATTCAGAGATCTATCTAAATTTTAGGAAGAAGCTGATTCAAGATCATCTTCATCAACAGAGAAGATCCACCTTATTTGTCCTAATCAAGAAGCTTTGAAAAGCTAAGTTAGGTTGGATTAGAAGGATCAGTCTATACAAGAACTGATCAAGAAGACAACATCAACAGAGAAATGTAGCCGGTGAAGTTTTCTGATACTTATTACTCACATATTCTTGTAGGATCTATTGTTAGATCTGAGATTGTAAGCCTAAAATTATAAAGGCTGAGGTAGGGCAGTGTGCCTGAGGTTGTGGAAAGTCTGAGTTGTAAGCCTAATTATAAAGGCTGAGGTAGGGCTGAGGCCTGAGGTAGGATTCAGGGAAGAATCTGAGGAGGACTTGTGTAAAGTCTGAGGTGTAGGAACCATTTTGGGTTCTGAGTTTGTAAGATCAGCAGATCCAAGCTAGTGGAAGAAAGTTATGCTGAATCGAGTTATCTGTTGGATAGGCGAAGGGGGAAAGTTGATGTACCCATATCTTGGGGAACCACTATAGATCTGGTGTTTGCTGTGTTGTATTTAATTTCTGTAGATAGAATTATTCTATGCTAAAAGAAGTTACAAATATCTGTTTGCCTTAAAATCAAAAAGACACAAAAAGATTAGAACCTATTCACCCCCCCCACCTTTAGGTGTTTAGGCTCTTGAAACAAAGTCTTTCAAGTGGTATCAGAGGGAGGTTCCTCAATATTTTACCTAACAGTCAGAGGATTTCTCCAAGGCAAATAATAGACAACAAGAATGGGTTCAAGTGAAAATCAAAAGGAGTTTGGTTCTATGAAATTGCCCATATGCAGGAAAGAATCTTTTTGCATTTGGAAAGAAAGGGTTAGGCTATTTATGGAAGCATCTGATCCAAGAATTTATATCACAGTATAGGAAGGCCCCTTCATCCCAATGAAGGTTTCAGTTCTTGATGCAAGCATTCAAACTCCAAAGAGTTATTCAGAGATGACTAAGGATAAAATCATCTTGGCTATATTAGATAAAAGAGCTCAGAATATAATTGTAAGTGTCATAGATGATGCAACATTATTGAATCTTGTGCACTGTAAAACTTCCAAAGAAATGTGAGATACATTGATTGTCTATATGGAAGGCACAGAAGAATTCAGAGAGGACAAAAAGTCTATGCTAAATCAAGAATATGAGAGCTTTAGGCAGAATAAAACTGACAGCATAGCTGAATGCTATAAAAAGTTTTTTCAGAATAGTGAATGAACTGATTACATATGGAAGAGTCTTCAGTCCTTATGAATTGAATGACAAGTTTCTTAGGTCCCTAACAAAGGATTAGGACACTAAGATATGTGCCATCAGGGAAGTGGCCAAACTGGCTGATACACCACCACCTATACTTTTTGGAAAACTTCTTTCATATGAAATGCAGCTTACTGCTAGGAAAGAGGAAGAGAAGGGCAGCAGTTCTGAACATAAAGAAAAGTCAGTAGCCTTCAAGGCTGAGGGCTCAAGGAAGGGTAGGAGAAAATCTCCTTCTCCACATAGAAGGAGTACTGAAGCAGAAGAAGGTGTTCCTGAAACAAGTACATCAGATAGTAATACATCTGATGAAGACTTTTCTGCCTTCACAAGACAATTCCAAAGGTTCATGAAGAAAAAGAATTAGAGAACCAGGCCTTCATCTGCATCCTATTCCAAGGATGAATACTACAGGAAGAAGAAAACACCTAAGGAGGACATGTATGCTTCTAAACCTGGTAAACAATCTAATTCTAAGATTGTGTGTTATTGCTACAACAGGTCTGGGCATGTCATAGCTGACTGTCCTGACAAAAGAAAGGAGTCAAATGACAAGAAGAAGCAGCTGGTCAAAGGCAAGAAGGAGAAGTCTCTAGTGGCTCAGAAGGAGAAGAGTTGGACAGACTCTTCATCTTATGAATCTGAAGAAGAAGAGGCAGAAGCATATGTTGGACTCTTCTCAACAGAAGAGGATTATAGGGAATTAAGAATCCTACATATGTTGTACTCCATAAATGGAGTGGAAGAATATTGTTGTAAAGGGCTGATGGCTCAATCTGAAGAAGACAAGTGCCAGGATCAGCCTATACCAAGTAAGGTAAACAATTCACCCCTAGTCTCAGATTACATTACTGGATCAGAATCAGAAGCATCTTCTTCAAAAGAAGTGGATGGATCTGAGTCTTAGGGGGATGTTCACCAACTCATTAATGAGTATGGTGGGTTGTTGCATGCTCTAAAGAAGAGCAAGTTTCTTGTTAACGAGCAAGCCAAAGAGAATGAGTCTCTTAAGCTGGATGTAGTAGTTTCAGCAAAACTACTGGATCAAAAACTGAATGAGGTTGCCAAATTGAAAAACATTATAGTTATTCAGATGGGCACAATCTCATTCAAAGAGAATAATATCAAGAAACTAGATGGAAAACTTCAGCAAGAGAGAGAGCTAGTGGAAAAATTCTCCAGCCAAAATCAGTCTTACCTTTGATAGATAATTTTGTTTCACAAAAAAGAAAGACTGGTCTAGGATTTAAGGAAAGAACTAGGGCTACCAATTCTCATAGAAAAGGTAAAGACCCAGTTCAACCTCAAGCTATTAATCCCCCTATTTTCTTTAAGAAGGTAGTGAATCCTACTAACAGGTATGATCATGACATTACACATGGTCACTGTGAGCATGAAAATTTCATGAGCAAGGGTGCTAATGCCAATAGACCAATCTATAGGCATGCTCATCATATTCAAGAGGAGTTCTTGAAGAATGTTGTTCCAGCACCAACACTTAATAAGTCTACTGACAACAAAGTAAGAAGGCCTGTACCTAAGAATAGGTATTATAGGTTTGAGTGTTGGTGTTGTGGCATGGTGGGACACTTTGCCTTGGATTGCTGGTTTAACTTAAGTGTTAAAACCAAAAGTAGGATTCCTGTTAGATCAGTTACAGGGTTTCAAACTAACATGGACCTAGGACCCACTAACAAGTTGGGTTCTAAGGGTATGTGATTCTTTATTTGTTGCAGGTAAATCCAAGTGACCATACCCCTATATGGTACTTGGTTAGTGGCTGTTCCAGACATATGACTGGAACAAGGAGAATGTTGAGGGACTATGTGCCCATAAAGAATGGACCTAAAGTTATCTTTGGTGGATATAAAAAGGGAATCATCAAAGGATTTGGTAACATCTCTTGTGATTCAATTACTATCACTAAAGTGGCATATGTAAAGGGTCTAAAACATAACCTGATTAGCATAAGTCAACTTAGTGACCTAGGTTATGATATTTCTTTCCTCAAAGGGGTGTGCCTAGTAAAAAGGTCAAGTGATCAAGAGATCATTTTGACTGGCACTAGGAAAGGAAATGTGCATTGCCTTAACCTAGAGTGCGAGTCTAACAACTCACCTATTTGTTTGGTTGCAGGAGAGAAAGCTTCTTGAAAGATAGGGTAAGCTCTGAAAAACTCTAGAGGGGGGGGGGGGTGAATAGAGTTTTTGAAAACTTTTCCCTTTTGCTGAAATAAAAGGTAAGTGTACAAGTGCAACAAGTGAACTAGAGAAAAGTAACTAAGCTACATAACAAACATTATATCACAGCACAAGCACAAGAGAAGATCACAGAAATACAGACAACACAAGAATTTTATAGTGGTTCCCCAAACATGGGTACATCCACTCTTCTACCATCCTAGGTAGGAATCCACTACAGGTTTTGATCAGGTGATTGCCACCAATGAGCTTTTGATTAGGTGCTCAAAAACCAAACCTCAAGTCTTTTGGAAGGAGACTTGCAACCAGAATAATTTTGAAGGGAATTAAAACCCTGTACAGAGGTGGGATGAAAGTTTGATGAAAGTCTTCTTTTCTCAAAATATAGTGAGAAGACTATGTGGATTCTGAGTTGTTGATGACAAAGCTCCCCCTAAGATCTTGAATGGTTCAGGAGATGAAGCTTTGTAAAAGGGTGAGTAGGCCTTCAGCTTTTCAGAGATCCTTGACTGATTTGAATGTTGCTGTCACTTGAGATCCCTTAAAACAAAGAGGGAGAGAAAGAAAGACTCTTGATGGTGATGATTGTTCTTTCTTCTTCTCTTGAGAGCAGTCAATTTTCTGAGAGATGTTTTTTACTGCACTTTTGGATGTTTTCTTTGATGTGACTCTAGTTGATGATCAATCTCTTCTCTTATGTCTCTTTTTCTTTCTTGGCAGGGAGATGTATATCAGATAACTGCAACTTCGTCGAATTCAAAAGAAAACTCTGCAATAAATGTTCAACCGAAATCTTGGGAACGAAAAATGACAAGAATGCTGTCAATTATTCTATTCTATGTCTGTCCAGAGATATAAGCAATTAATTCCATGGAGGATGTTAGCAATCAATGCTGCCAGTAACGGCTCTATTCAGAGAATATAAGTGCATTGATTTACAAGGGAATTAATAGCCTATAATAGATATAAAATGATGAGACAGAAAGAGAAAGAATAAAAAACAAAATGTCTTATAGTTTTCGTCGACCTGAGATCAACTTTCGTCGACCTCTAATCAGCTTTCGTCGACCTCTAATCAGCTTTTGTTGACCTGAGATTTCGTCGACCTCTGATCAGCCTTCGTCGAACTGAGATCAGTGATGGACGCAGAACAGAGACCGACTGTGGGTGGTTCGAAATGGTCAGATTCCGTGAGCCGAGTTAGAAGATCGAGTTTTCTAACGAGAGGAGGCAAGTGCACCTATCGCGCAGTACTCGGTATTTGGGAGAATGCCGAGGTCGTATTGTTCTCGGGGGCGCGTTGATTATATTTACTCTACCAGGAAGACTATTATTTTACTATCAGTAAGGTGTGATTTTTAGTTTAATTTAATACGGAAAGAAAGAGAGCAGAATTTTACTAAGTTAGTTTGATGACGGATTAACGCTCGGCATCGAATCGGATTAAGACTAAAATAATTCTTAACTATTATTGAACTTTGTTTTTAAATTAATAAAAGGCACTTGGTCGTGGAGGTTCCATAAATATGAGCGCACTTATCTCTAGGAATATTGCTCACCTGAACATTAAGACTATTCGACCGATCGTTAGACTGACGAAGGATTCCTCTTAATGCCCGCTTTACACTAAGAACCCTCTATTGGGTGGGGAACCCAATTCGGTAGAACTACGCTCGTCCTCTTTCGAGGGTATGCACGTAATTCTATTTACCGAAGGAGGATCGGTCCATACGTGCGGCCTCGCGGCGTTGCGTATGGATAACGGAAATAGAGCCCACACATCGTTTATGTGGTTCTATGCGTCGTTAACCCGGGGCAAACCTAAAGTCCTTAAATTAAAATAAAAATAAAGTTCTTTAATTATTTCAAATCATTTTATATGTCCCAATGCTCTTCGATGCCGAAGGCTAATAGAGATTAGCCACTCATCGGTATGGGGACGGCTTTATGGTTTCTAGCGAGACGTGAGTTTGAAATTAAGCACTAAACAATTATAAGAGAAAACATAGAAAAAAAACAGGACATTTAGATAAATTGAAGGAAAGCTAATTGATGCAGGCACTCACGCACACTTCAAAACCATAAAGAAATTAAATAAAATAAGTCCTACTCGAATGAGTAGGACGGAAATAAATGCAAGTACAAGTCCTACTCAAAACTGAGTAGGCGGTAAATTAAAGCAATGCGCCATTTAACTCTTAACGAGTAGGCGGAAATAAATGCATAAATAAAAAGAAACTAAGTTACAAAAAATTAAAATTACAAGTCCCACTCAAATGAGTGGGCGGAAAATTAAAGCAGAGCGCCGTTTAACTCTTAACGAGTAGGCGGAAATAAATGCACACACGCACACAGTCTTTATAATTGAAGAAAGAATAAAGGAAAGCATGAAAAGTTAGTCTCATACACTCACACACTCTACATAAATGAATAAAGCAATAAAAGAAAGCACAAAAGGTTATTCTCATACACTCACACACAAATAAAAATAACAAAAAATGAAAGTTACCTAAAAATTAAAACTACAACTTTTCTACCATTAAAACTTGCCAAAAACAAATAAAAAGATGAAATAAAAATTAAAGAAGCAAAAGTTTTTGAAAACAAAGTTGAAATCAAAGTTGTTGAAAAATTAAAACGTTTACAGTTTTATCCATAGGATTTCGTAGAAGTGATGAAAAAGTGAAAAGAAAAATTAAAGGAACAAAACAGGTTTTACAATCCTAAAACAAAGCTAAGTAAAAAAACAAAAACACTTTAAAACCACTTTTACAATTTCATAGGAATGAAAATATAAGCCTTTAGAAAGTTTTCAATACAACTTTGATTTTTTTAAAAAAGAAGACTTAAACTAAATTTTGCCATTATAACGGCTCATTTTTTAGATAAAAACCTATTTAAACCTAACATTACAACATATTGCATGAAAAATTAAGACAAGTTACACTCATACACACACACACACTTTCTTAAAGATGAACCAAGATGAACAGAAGGATAAAAAGAAGAAGAAAAATAAGCCACCCAAATCCATTTTCATTCCAAGTAAAGAGACACAAAAAACAACATTTTTATTTAGATGATTAAAGCTATTACAAACCATTACAAAGCTAAAGAGAAAGCTAAAACAAACATAAGAAGGGAGGGGGGGGGGAGAAAGTTCTCCTTACATTGGATTGGAAACACCAAGGGCAGCCCACAAGAAGACACTAAAATTGGCTCAAAAAAGTGAACCCTTGGGCATTACAAAAAATTTTTATTTATAGGCAAAATTTTGGGTGTGACACGCCCTAGTCACGGGCGTGACAGGGGGTGTGTCAGACAGAGCCATGTTTGACTTGGCGAATTTGGCTGGCTGGCTTCATTCTGGAAGGTTGGAGAAGTGACACGTTTCTGTCATGGGCGTGACAGGTGTCAGACACGGGCGTGTCAGACAGTGGTCGACGATCTTTGAGCGTCGGTCGACGATCTGGAAGCTTATGGAAGTGACATGTGGCGGTCACGAGCGTGACCGGCTTTGGTCACGGGCATTACATGCGGCGTGACATGGATAGCTGGCAGTCCTGATGCCGGCAGCATTGAGTGTTGAAAAGGCATTGAGTGTCGAGCTCAGACACGGGCGTGACGGGTATTGGACACGGGCGTGACTGGGGCGTGTGTTGACGGCGTTGAGTGTTGAACAGTAAAATCATTGAGTGTCTACTGGCAGAAGGCGTTGAGTCACTGTCACGGGTGTGACGGGTCAATGACACGGGCGTGTTAGGTGAAATTTTGACCTTTTTTGAATTTTTTCAGAAAAACAAAAAAAAGCTAAGTTAGGATATAATTTACAAAAAGAAGTAATTTATTAAAGAAAACAAACTAAAAAAGATAAAAATAAACAAAAGTAACATAATAAAAATACTATAAAATAGGTATATTTACAACTCATCAATCAGCTTTCGTCGACCCGAGTTCTGTGAATCAACTGCTGTGCATAAACTGACTAATTCTGCGCTCTATGTTCGTCGACCTGAGACTGTGAAGTTAGTCGACCTAAGAACTTTGTCAATCTGTTGGCATTGAGTGAATAGCACATCTGACGTCGAGTGTTCTTTGTCTTTGAGTCAGACTTGACTTTGAGTGAATTATGGCGCTGAGTGTTGAAGAGTTAGTCGATCTGAGAACGGAGTTCGTCGAGCTCAGCTCAGAGATTTTAGCTCTGAGTTAGTCGAGCTGAGCACAAATATCGTCGACCTGAGATCGACGAATGTATATTTCTTATTCTAATTCTTGATTTCTCTAAGTCTTGAATCTTTGGACGTGTTGTAGGTTGGTCTTTTCATCTGTTGACTCTAAGAACATGGCCTAGACTCTAGAAACACATAAAATTTGACCCTTCTATACAATATGGGTCACAACCTAAGAAGAGAACCTAGCTCAAATCACCTAGGGGTTCCAACAATCTCCTCTTATTTGGGTGAGGTTACTTCAACCAAAAACAGATAAAGATCACAAGACAAAATGAGGTAAACATAGCATGAAAACTGAGTTAACTAATAGAATAAATAAGCTTTCAGTACCTTTATAAAGCTATGTACCCAGATTGTACACAAAATACATAGAAAAATAAAATAATTTAAATGTTCTTGTGAGAAGCAGAAGGCTTAGTAAATATGATTATCCTGTTTGGATCATGAGCTTGCTTCATAGTCATGGTCATATCAGCATCACCAATAGTCTTTTGTGAGGTAGTTCTTGGAACCACTTCTTCAGGATGTAGACTCATTTATTCATCAGCATTGAATAATTTTCCTACTTGATATCTTTCAAACTCTTTCTTCCTATAGCTAGACATAGTAGAGAACTGAGAAGAGTCTTGACATTTTTCTTTGGGCTTGCCTGATTTGTGAGAGAGCCACAGATTCCTTGAATTTAGCCATTCTTGTAGTTGGACTAGTTTCAGGATCATAAGCTGGAATTGGAGGTTCTTAAGGGCTGTTAGCTTTGCCAGGAGATGGAGGAGGGGAAAATGTTGGCTGAGGGATAGACTGTTGAGATGACTGATGTCTGGAATAAAACTGATGTCTCAGTTTATGCTGACTGTCTCCATAAGAGTGAGAAGGTCTTCCCTGTCTCTGATAAGTTTTAGTGAGAGTAGGTTTAGTGAATCCTTCTAAGCTCTGAGATAAGGTTCCTGAGGCACTTGTAGCTGGAGGAGGAGGAGGAGGAGGATCCCTTTTGAATTTCTCAGGTGGAGGAGAGTATCTTCTGCTTTTCTTTCTTCTCTTTTGTTCATTCTTTGATAGCCACATCCAAGCTGGCATACCCTTATAAATAGTTATGTTTTGTAGAATGTAGTATGGAATATCATTTGTAGACTTAGGTTTTGGAGCAGGTGGAGGAGGTGCTTTCCTTTTCTGGGAGATTAGCTTCCTCTTTGGAGCATCATCAGAATCATCATCATCATCATTATCATCATCATAAGAAGACAAAGGATTATCATACATTTCACCAATCTGACTGATCAGATCCTTGGGAATTTCTTTGCTAGCTTGAGTGGGAACAACTTTAGCTTCAGCTTCCATATCAATGTCCTGATTTATAAGATCATCTAAACTAGGAATAGGGCTATTATCCATGATATAAGTTGGCCCAGGAGGGCTAGATCTTTGTTCATATAATGCTACTGGAGGAGCTATCAGACTTTTATTTATAATGGCTAACACTTCTGAACTTGTAGGGGAGGTGTAGCATACTTTTATCTGGATGATTGCGTGTTAGAGGAGAGGCAGAACTGAATATAAGATCCTAAAATTTTCAGCAGAGTATGTAGATTTACTTTAGATTTAATGAAGTAGACCCTTCCGGGCAGAACTTCTGGCAATCTGGTCTCTTGAGCATTGGATACTATAATATCTGTACATTGATTATCTACATCTGCTACTGAGTCAGTTATCTCTATATCATCTGATTCCATATCCGTATCAAGAAAATTTAGAAAATCTGGTTCCATATCAACATTTGTTCCTGCTGCTACTGCTGGTGCTGCTATTGCTACTTCATCAATAAGTATCTCCCCCTGCCTGGTTTCAGTATGTACTGCTGCCAGGCCCCCAGATAAAGAGAGGGTAGAGGTGAGGGTAGAGATTTTAGCAGAAAGAGATGATATGGAGATAGGCAGAGGGGAAATAGCCTCTGCAATGATGGTTTGGAGGATAGGCTTGAGGAGCTCAAGAAGTGGTTGGATGATAGAGGGATTCAAAGATGTGGATTCAGATGTTTGGGCAGGAGGTGGTTGAGAAGGGATAGAGGTAGTGAATATAGTTGTTTGAGGAGATGGTTGGTTGGAAGTGTCTGCAAGGGGGTCCTTTTGAGGAGATAAGTGAGGAGAAGGAGTGTTCAAAGAAAATGAAAGTAAATTGAAAGATGGGATTGAAGTATCAGCCCTAGGAGAGGGAGAATTGGATGGAATATGTGTAGGGGAAGAAGGAATTGGAGATGATGGAGGTGTAGGGGTATGAATTAGAATAAAAATGGAGGCTGTGGTTTGTTTAACTTGAGGCTGAGATGGATCTTGAGAATCAGAAGGAGGTGAAGGGGTGGATGGAATCTCTATAGAGGGGTGAGGAGTGGCTGATGTAGCCCTTGTACTTTCAGAAGATTTAGAGGAAGAGGACTTGCCCTTAGATGGATTTATGATAGTCCTCTCCCATCTGCTAAAGAGGGCAGATGAGAGCTTTTTAGATGCATTGATGCACGTTGTTTGAGATAACAGTAGTGCATTTGCCTTGGCTTTCAGGAACAAGCCCAAGATTCTGCCATAACAAACCTCCTTTTTACTGTTCTTTCTCCTGATTAGGTCAAACAGAATTTATGGCCAGTTCACACTTCTCTTACTGACCAGGGCAGCCATAACCAGGAACTGTTGCTTGGAGATGTAGTCATGTGCTGTATGCTTAGCAAACAACACCTTCCCAACAACATCCGCAAGAAATTTATATGTCGGGGAGAAATTTTTCTTATACAGTTTTTTAGGGTTTTCGCCGAAGTGACCCATAAAAGCCAACATATCTTCATATTCATTATCATCTAGTTCTAGATCATCTTCTACAGTTTTCAAATTGAAAAGTTCAGAGAGAACGGAGAGAGAAAGAATCACCTTAGTACCACTGATAGTCCCAGTCATTTCAGTCTCTGTTGAAGATGAAGAGCCAACCCATTCCTTGATTTTCGTCATAGGAATCCTGATTCTATCAGACATGAACTGCTTCAGATTTTGTTCCTCAAATAGCTGTAGAATATCTATGAAAATTTGATCTGACTGTTGGAAAGAGTCAAAATAAATATCGAAACCATGATCGAACTTTATGCCGGTTGATCAAGTAGCGACCATTTGTGACGTTAAGATCGAATGATATAGAAAGAGCACACTGCAAGAGAAAACACAAGATCAAGTGCAGGAGGAAAATTCCTAAGGTGCGGGATTGAGGTCGACGAAAAGCCAGATATAGTATTTTCTGGAATATGAAACAACAATCTCAATCCGACGAAAACTCAAGATTCTTCGATCTCAGGTCGACGAAAATTACGTAAAGGACAAAGTTCGTCGATCAAAGAACGAAGAGAGGGAAAGTTTTTGTCGTTCACAGAAAACTTGTAGAGATATAATTCGTCGTCCTCTGATCGACGAATGAGCTATACTAAGAGATTTCGTCGATCTTAGGTCGACGAAAATTCTCAAGAATAGTTATCAGTTCGTCGATCTCAGGTCGACGAACAGAGACAATTCTTTGACTACAGACAGAGCATTAGATTAAATCCTGACCATTTATCATACCAAGCTGATTGACAAAGAACAGATGCTTGGATGAGTCCAATGGCTTAGTGAATATGTCTGCTCTATGCAAATCAGTAGAGATAAATTCAAGTTTAATCTTATGTTTGTCAACACAATCTCTAATGAAATTATGTCTAATGTCTATATGCTTGGTTCTAGAATGCAATACTGGATTTTGTGCTATTGAAATGACACTTGTATTATAACATAGTATAGTTGAATTAATTAAGTTGACACCATAATCCAGTAGTTGGTTTAGTATCCACAAAATCTGTGAAGAGCAACTACCTGTAGCCATATACTCAGCTTCAGTAGTGGAAGTTGAAACAGATGTTTGCTTTCTACAGAACCAAGATACAAGTCTGTCACCAAGGAACTTACAAGTTCCTGAGGTGCTTTTCCTGTCTACTCTGCATCCAGCATAATCAGCATTAGAAAATCCAGTTAACACAAATGCTGATTCTGTTGAATACCAGAGGCCTAGATCTGGACAACCTTTTATATATCTTAAAATCCTTTTTAAGAAAATAAGGTGAGATTCTTTAGGGTTCACTTGGAACCTAGCACAAAGACATGTGACAAACATAGTGTCTGACCTGCTTGCTGTTAAATACAGTAGGGATCTAACAATGGCCCTATACTTGGTCTGATCAACTGGTTTTCCAGATTCATCAGCATCTATAACAACATTGGCAGCCATGGGAGTCTTCATGATAGAGGCATCATTAATCCCAAACTTCTTAATAAGCTCTTTAGCATATTTAGACTGAGAGATGAAGATTCCTTCAGGGGTTTGTTTCACTTGGAGACCAAGGAAATATGATAACTCACCCATGCTACTCATCTCAAACCTTGAGTGCATTAGATTAGAAAATCTTTTGCATAGATTTGGATCAGTAGAGCCAAAGATTATGTCATCTACATATATTTGTACTAATAGAATTTTATCATGATGTTGTTTTGTAAAAAGGGTTCTATCAACCATGCCTCTTTAAAAACCATGCTCTAAAAGAAAGCTGGCTAAGGTGTCGTACCATGCTCTTGGAGCTTGGAATTTCTAGTTTGATCGAGGGTTCTCCCCATCTCAGATTCTATCTGGGAGAGATGGCTGAGTGGTTTAAACAATAGAGAGCCTTATGTAATTTAAAAACATAGGAGGGGTGTGTTGAAGAGATAAAACCTTGTGGCTGTTCCACATATACGTCTTCTTTTAGTTCCCCATTGAGAAAAGCACTTTTGACATCCATTTGATATACCTTGAATTTCTTGTGAGCAGCATAGGCAAAGAAAATTCTGATGGCTTCAAGTCTTGCAACAGGTGCAAAGGTTTGATCATAATCAATTCCTTCCTCTTGCCTATATCCCTGAGCAACAAGCCTTGCCTTATTCCTCACAATCACACCTTGGGCATCAAGTTTGTTTCTGAATACCCACTTAGTCCCAATTACTGGATAGCCCTTAGGCCTTGGAACTAAGTCCCAAACTTTACACCTCTCAAACTGATTGAGTTCCTCTTGCATTGCAATAATCCAGTTTGGATCTTGCTCTGCATCAGATATAGATTGAGGCTCAATTTGAGAGAGAAAGCATGCAAGCATCACATCAGGGTTGAGTTGATGCCTTGTCTGCACTCCTGCTGATATGTCTCCAATTACTTGAGATCTAGGGTGATCCCTTAAGTGTGACAAAATCATTAAGAGAAGTTGGTTCAGCAACAGTAATTTGATTAAATTCCTCTTCTGGAATTTCGTCAACTGTTGTAGAAGACTGAGTTGCTTCTACAATCTCTTCTTCACTTTCAGCTTCTGATATAACTTGTGGAGAGGGACATGATTCAAACTTTGAGGTATGGTTTAGATCATCCAAGCTCTCACACAAATTCTGTACCTTCAAATGACTGTTGGTAGAGATATCTCTCTCCTTGTAAAAACATGTTAGATTCATCAAATGTCACATGCATAAATTCTTCAATTTTTAGTGTTGATTTATTAAACACCCTATATGCCTTACTGACTTGGGAATATCCTAGAAAAATTCCCATTGCAGCCTTAGCTTCAAACTTTCTGAGATGTTTCTTGTCATTATTGTGAATATAGCATATACATCCAAATATTTTAAAATAGGTGATTATAGGTTTCTTCCCTTTGAGTAGTTCAAAGGGAGTCTTAAGCTTTAGTTTATGTATTAGGCTTCTATTCAGGACATAATTTGCTGTGCTTACTGATATTGCCCAATATGATAGAGGCATGTAAGCATCTGCAAGCAACGTACCTACAGCTTCAATGAGTGTTCTATTCTTCCTTTCAACAACTCCATTTTGTTGAGGAGTTCTGGGAGCTGGGAAGCAGTGTCTTATACCTTCTTTCCTACAGAACTCTAGCATAAGAAGAGATTCAAACTCAGTGCCATGATCACTTCTGATCAATGCAACTTGAGTAGAATACTCAATCTGTATGTTCTTGAGAAAATCTATAAGAACTTGAAAAGTATCTGACTTAGCTCTCAAAAAGAAAACCCATGTGAATCTGGAGAAGTCATCTACAATAACTAATATATAAGACTTTTCTCCTAGACTTTGTACAGCAATAGGACCAAAAAGGTCCATATGGAGCAAATACAAAATTCTAGGTGAATCACTCTTATTAATGTATTTGAAACTAGATTTAGTTTGCTTGACTAGTTGACAAACCCTGTAGAGGCCTTCCTTCTTGTAGGTACAAGAAGGTAAACCTCTAACAAGATTGTTCTTAGATAACCTAGCAATATTTTTATGATTTACATGTCCTAGTCTTTTGTGCCATAAAGTAGTTTGAATGCTAACAAAATTGAATAAACAGATTTCAGATTTAGCTGATTCAAAGTTTACTAAGTAGATGTTACCTTGTCTAGTTCCTATTAAAACAGTTGTGTTGTTTAAAGAAATAACACAAAAAGAGTTAGTAAATCTTACTTGATAACCTGTATCACATAGTTGGCTTACTGATATTAGGTTATGATTTAGACCATTTACATAAGTCATCTTTTTGAATGTGACAGCTCCATAGTTGAAGTCACCATAGCCTTCTATAAGTCCATAGCCTGAGTCCCCAAAGATTACTTTAGGTCCAGTCTTGGTTTTATAGTTGATTAGGCATTCTTTGCAACCTGTCATATGTTTAGAGCAACCACTGTCCAAGTACCACTTGTTTTGAGTGACAGGGTTCTCTTCTACCTGCAAAGAGGATTAGCAGTTTTTGACCCAGGTTACCTTGGGTCCTTATTGTTTAACATAGCAAAAACTAGAAATAAAAGAGCATTCAGGTTGATCGTTACAACCTAAAGGATGATACCTTCTAGGAGGTATGACCCACTGACTAAAGGGATTAAAGGATTTATTAGTTTTTAGATTACTCTGGTTATAAACTAGATCTGATAAATTTGGGTATGTTCGTCGACCTGAGCTCGACGATCGGGGTTGAGTTCTTCGATCTCTTCTCGAAGAATGGAAGTATCCATTGTCAGAGCCCCAAAAACATCGATCTCTGGTTGACGAACCATACTAGTTTCGTCGATCCCAGTTCGAAGAATAGATTACATTATTATTTGCGTTCAGAGTTTGTCATTCTGAGTTCGACGAACTATACCCATTTCGTCGTTCAGAGTTCGACGAAATTTTCTAAACATAGTTATATTGTGTGTTTTTCTTTTTCTGACTTATTTTCTTAAGGTCTAGTTGTTTAAGCACTTCATTGACATTCTCTACTTGTTCAGTATTCTTCTAACCATTTTCAGAAATAAAACTTATGGGTTTTGATAGTTGATTTTTCTGAATAAGGATTGGTTCACTAGATGAGGCTCCTAATCCTAGTTTGTTATTACTAAATCTTATATTGACTGTGCTAGTTATGTATATCAGTTGTAAACTTCTACCATTTAAGGTTTCTTATAGTTCCTTAGCCTTACTTAATTAAGATTTTAGGAACATTATTTGTTGATTAGATAGGTTTAATTCTTAAGTTAATTTTTCATTATCAACAATGATTTTTTCTTGTTCTAATAGTTTTTCCCTGAGAAGTTTGATTTCCTTCTCAGATCCTATTAGGTCTAAACACAATAGTTTAAATTAAGATTTGAATTCTTTAGACTGAAAATCATATGAAGCAATTACCTGATCCTCTTTAGAGAGGAATTCTTCATCTTATGATTTATCTGAGTTTGATCTACTGCTTCAAGCATCTATTGCCATAAGGAAAACTTCTCTTGCCTTATTTTCTTCTGTATCATCTTCACTAGAACTGGATGAGGATGTTTCATCTTCAGCATCACTCCAGGTTTCAGCCACAAAGCCTTTCTCCTTCTTTTTGTATTTGCTGGAGGAGGCCTTGTTGTGCTGATGTCTTCATGACTCCTTCTCATGCCTTCTGCCTTTCTTTTGAGATTCTAGACATTCTGAGATGAAATGTCCTGGTTTCCTGCACCCAAAATAGACAACTTCTTTAGAAGGGGTCTTATCATACCTGGGTTTATCTTCATTCCTCGAAGGCTTCCTCCTGAAGTCCTTTTTGACATTTTATAGAATCTCTTAGCAAAGAGACTCATAATTTCTTCATTGGAAGATAGGCTGGGAGATTCTTCTGCAGCTTTGAGTTCTAAGTTTTGTTCCTTCCTGGTAGGTGTTGAAGCTTTTGGTTCAACCGCAGCTTCTCTTGACTTGACCAGTTGCTCATAGGATTTGAGCTTTCCAAGTAGAGATTCTGTTTAGATTTCATCATGCTTCTGGCTTCTTTGATGGGCCAGATTCTTGAATCCCATGTGCTAGGGAAGCACATAAGGATCGTGTCATTGACTTCAGTTAAAGTTATTTCTGTATCCAATGTTCTGAGCTCACTGATGATGGAGCTCAGCCTGTTGTACATTACTTCTACAGATTCTGCTTCATCTTTTTTGAAGTTCTCATATTGGGATATGAGGTTTGATCTTCTGTTCTTCCTCTCATCCGCAGAGCCTGCTACCATTTGGTTGAGGGAATCCCAAATAGCTTTGGCAGATGTACATTCAGCAACCTTCTGAAATATATCATCTGACATAGTTTTTGCCAGTATGTTCATAGCTCTGGAATCAACAATCTTTGCCTTCTTATGTGCATCAACTTGGTCTAGAGGAGGCACTGCACTGCGATTTAATGGAGTTAAGGTAGAGGCAACTGGAGCTGGTAATCCTGTCAAGATAGAATTAAAAATATCCTCATCAATGGAGTTCATGTACAGCTTGATTATTGCCTTCCAGATTCCAAACTTTTGCAGGTTGCAAACTTGAGGTCTGTTGCTGGCATAATCCTTGTTTTGTTCCATGATATCAGAAAATAAAATCTAAAAAGAGAAACTAATAAGACTTATTCAGAGTTTATCCTGAGGATCTTGATTAATCTAGGTGTAAGCCTGTATGATGTGATTAACCTTTCTCTGATATCAATTGAAAGATAGGGTAAGCTCTGATTAACTCTAGAGGGGGGGGGGGGTGAATAGAGTTTTTGAAAACTTTTCCCTTTTGCTGAAATAAAAGGTAAGTGTACAAGTGCAGCAAGTGAACTAGAGAAAAGTAACTAAGCTACACAACAAACATTATATCACAGCACAAGCATAAGAGAAGATCACAGACACACAGAAAACACAAGAATTTTATAGTGGTTCCCCAAACTTGGGTACATCCACTCTTGTACCACCCTAGGTAGGAATCCACTACAGGTTTTGATCAGGTGACTGTCACCAATGAGCTTTTGATCAGGTGCCCAAAAACCAAACCTCAAGTGTTTTGGAAGGAGACTTGCAACCAGAATAATTTTGAAGGGAATTAAAACCCTGTACAGAGGTGGGATGAGAGGTTTATTAAAGTCTTCTTTTCTCAAAACACAGTAAGAAGACTATGTGGATTCTGAGTTGTTGATGACAAAGCTCCCCCTAAGATCTTGAATGGTTCAGGAGAGGAAGCTTTGTAAAAGGGTGAGTAGGCCTTCAGATTTTCAGAGATCCTTGACTGATTTGAATATTGCTGTCACTTGAGATCCCTGAAAACAAAGAGGGAGAGAAAGAAAGACTCTTGATGGTGATGGTTGTTCTTTCTTCTTCTCTTGAGAGCAGTCAATTTTCTGAGAGATGTTTTTTACTGCACTTTTGGATGTTTTCTTTGATGTGACTCTAGTTGATGATCAATCTCTGCTCTTGTGTCTCTTTTTTTTCTTGGCAGGGAGATGCGTATCAGATAACTGCAACTTCGTCGAATTCAAAAGAAAACTCTACAATAAATGTTCAGCCGAAATCTTGGGAACGAAAAATTGCAAGAATGCTGTCAATTATTCTATTCTATGTCTGTCCCGAGATATAAGCAATTAATTCCATAGAGGATGTTAGCAATCAATGCTGCCAGTAACGGCTCTATTCAGAGAATATAAGTGCATTGATTTACAAGGGAATTAATAGCCTATAATAGATATAAAATGATGAGATAGAAAGAGAAAAATAAATAACAAAATGTCTTATAGTTTTCGTCGACCTGAGATCAGCTTTCGTCGACCTCTAATCAGCGTTCATCAACCTCTAATCAGCTTTTGTCGACCAGAGATTTCGTCGACCTCTGATCAGCCTTCGTCGAACTGAGATCAACTTTCGTCGACCTGAGTTCTGTGAATCAACTGATGTGCATAAACTGACTAATTCTGCGCTCTATGTTCGTCGACCTGAGACTATGAAGTTAGTCGACCTAAGAACTTTGTCAATCTGTCGGCGTTGAGTGAATAACACATATGGCATCGAGTGTTCTTTGTCTCTGAGTCAGCCTTTGCTTTGAGTGAATTATGGCACTGAGTGTTGAAGAGTTAGTCGATCTGAGAACGGAGTTTGTCGAGCTCAGCTCAGAGATTTTAGCTCTGAGTTTGTCGAGCTTAGCACGACTATCATCGACCTGAGATCGACGAATGTAGATTTCTTTTTCTAATTCTTGATTTCTCTAAGTCTTGAGTCTTTGGCAGTTTTGTAGGTTGGTCTTTTGATCTGTCTACTCTAAGAACATGGCCTAGACTCTAGAAACACATAAAATTTTACCCTTCTATACAATATGGGTCATAACCTATGAAGAGAACCTAGCCCAAATCACTTAGGGGTTCCAACACTTCTCTATATGTAAAATGGCACAAGAGGCTAGATCATCTGAACTTTAAGTCAATTGGACTGCTGTTCAGCATGGGATTAGTGAGGAATGGTCTTCATGTTCAGTGCATAAAAGAGGGTGTGTGCTCAGCTTGCCAAAAAGGCAAGCAGACTAAGTTCTCTTTTCAGTCACTTGACATCAAAGATTAAAGAGATGTTTGTATCTCATGCATATGGATTTGTTTGGTCCTATACTAGTACATAGTCTTGGTAGGAAAGCATACATACTTGTTGTTGTGGATGACTATTCTAGATTTACATGGGTTTTCTTCTTGAGGCAGAAATCTGAAACCCCAACTATTTTCCAGACTTTTGTCAGACAAATACAGAATGAATACAACAGCTCAGTGGTCAAAATCAGAAGTGACCATGTAATTTAATTTCAGTCTGAATGTATGACAAAATTATGTGAAGAACTTGGGATTCATTAGGAATTCTCTTCACCTAGAACTCCTCAGCAAAATGGTGTTGCTGAAAGAAAGAATAGGACTCTATTTGAAGCCAGTAGAACTCTACTGAATGACACTACTCTCCCTGAATACTTCTGGGCTGAGGCAGTAAATACTGGATGTCATGTGCTTAATAGGTCCTCCATCAACAAGAAACACAAGATGACTCCCTACCAGATTTTAAAAGGCAGAAAACCAAACATATCTTATTTCAGAATCTTTGGTAGTAAGTGTTTTGTACTAGTCAATGGTAAACAATACCAAACTAAGTTTGCTGCTAAATCCCTTGAAGGGATATTTGTTGGGTACAGCAACCATAGTATAACATACAGTATCTATAACTTGACTACTCATGTTGTAGAAGAATCTATGCATGTTGTATTTGATGAGTCAATGTTTATTAACAGTGAATTGTCTTGTTCTTCAGCTGGTTCTACAGGTCTAATAGATAAGCTGGAAGAGCTGACTAATAATGAAGATGTTCCTGCTAAACTGGATGAGGATAAAGATGCAAGCTATTCAGGGGGATATAAGTCCCTCTGGGTGAAGAAGAAAATGTGGAGCATCAAGATGAGGAAACTGGAGATAGCCATAATGCTGACAGAATTCCTCCAGCAAGGAGACACCTAAAGGTAATCAGGCTCACCAGATCATTGGTGATGCAAGTAAGGGTGTTCTCACAAGGAGCAGGAGCATGAACACAGTTTTGTGTTCTAGCTTCCTGTCTCAGATAGAACCCAGGAAGATTGAAGAGGCCATGCAATACACCAACTGGATTAATGCAATGCAAGAAGAGCTCAGTCAGTTCAAAAGGTGTAAGGTCTGGGAACTGGTGCCAAAACCTAAGGATCACAACATAATAGGAACTAAGTGGATCTACAGGAACAAGCTTGATGAGAATGGCACTATAGTCAAGAACAAGGCTAGACTTGTAGCAAAAGGCTACGAGCAAGAGGAAGGTATTGATTTTTATCAAACCTTTGCTCCAGTGGCAAGGCTGGAGGAAATAAGGCTGCTCTTAGCCTATGCTGCCTATCAAGGGTTCAAAGTATATCAAATGGATGTTAAATCAGCATTTCTGAATGGTGATTTAAAAGAAGAAGTTTATGTAGAACAACCCTCATGTTTTGTAGACTCTCACTTTCCTGATTATATATATAGGCTTAGGAAAGCTCTATATGGTTTGAAACAAGCTCCAAGGGCTTATATGAAACCTTGTCTGCCTTCCTCATTGAGAATAAATTCTCTAGAGGAAAGATAGATAAAACTCTATTCTATAGGGAATCAAAAGGCAAGATAATAATAGTCCAGATATATGTGGATGACATTATCTTTGGTTCTACTAAAAACAGCCTTTGTAGGAAGTTTGCCAAACTTTTGCAAGGGAAGTTTGAGATGAGCAGTATGGCTGAGCTGAAGTTCTTCTTGGGACTTCAAGTTAGACAGACTGAGAGTGGGTTGTCCATATCCCAGTCTAAGTTCACTAAGGAGTTGATTAAGAAGTATGGTTTGGACTCAACTTCTATAATGAAAACTCTAATGGGAACAAGTATGCCTATATGCAAAGATGAAGCAGGGAAACCTGTTGATGAGTCTTTGTATAGAGGGATAATTGGCTCCCTACTATACTTGACTGCTAGTAGACCTGACATCATGTATGCAACATGTGTCTGTGCTAGGTATCAAGCATGCCCTAAGGAATCTCATTATACTGCATTTAAAAGAATTTTGAGATATCTTAAGGGCACACCTAATCTAAGCCTTTTGTACCCTAAGAATAGAGATTTTCTATTAACATGTTTCTCAGATGCAGATTTTACTGGATGCAAAGAAGACAGAAAAAGTACCACAGGAACCTGTCAGTTCCTTGGTGGGAGGTTGGTGTCATGGAGCAGTAAGAAGCAAACCAGTGTAGCTATATCAACAGCTGAATCAGAGTATATAGCTTCAAGTAGCTGATGTGCACAATTGATGTGGATGAAGCATCAACTAGAAGATTATGACATCCAGGTAAGTAGAATTCCACTATTTTGTGATTCTACAAGTGCTATTTCTATTGCTAAGAATCCTATATCACACAATAGGACCAAGCATATAGAAATAAAGTTTCATTTTATCAGAGAACATGTTGAAAAGGAAAATATTAGTATAGAGTTTGAAAAAATAGATAATCAAATAGCTGATATTTTCACAAAACCACTGGATGAAACTAAATTCAATAAATTCAAAATTGAATTAGGTATGTTGAACCTAGAATAGGTTAGCATAAGTTTCAATGAGAAGCATCAGTAAGCACCAAATTTCTCTTGAAATTTATCTAAGTACAAAGTTTTTGTCGACACAAGCAAGTTGTGTCGACACACTCAGTATGTTGTGTCGACACAGGAAAAGGATGTGTCGACACAAAAACAGTATCTGTGTCGACATAAGAATAGGTGTCGACACAACCTTGTCGATACTATAAGTCGTGAGGATATTTGTGTCGACACAAAAAGTTGGTGTCGAAAAAACTCTGTCGAGACTTAAGTTGTCAGTGTCGACACAGACGCAAGTATGTCGACACAGACTCAAGTATATCAACACATAAACGTGTCGACTTAAAATATGTTTTTTCGACTTAGATATTAGTATGCCGACACATAGTTGTGTCGACCCAGCTTAAGTTCTGTCAAGACCTAGGTCATTTGAATGTCGACACGAAAACTCACCTGTCGACTTAGGCCCGTCTTTTGACCTGCCCTTGACACAAGTACTATAAAAAGGTGAATCCAAAATCTGGTCGACTACGCTATCAGAATTTTTGACTCTACACCTTATGTCGACATAGACCTTTTCTTCTCTTCTCCTCCAGTACTTACGTCAATGGCACCACACCAAGAAGATAAGGTTAATGAAGGATACGAACTGGTTCGCGAAGGTTTCACAACTGCTTTTGACAAAATCCAGGGAGTTATTGCCCTAATTTCTGAAAATGGACTAGAATTTTTGGTCTCAGAACCGACCAAAATTTGGAAGAAGGAAGTCATGGAGTTCTACACAACCGCTTCATTGGACACTAAAGGATAGAAAATCAAGGCGTCTATTCAAGATACCCAGGTGAAGCTCACTTTGAAATCAATCAGGAAAGCACTACATCTTCCATTGATTAAGGATACAGACGAAATTACTCCATCCCAAATAACTGAAGCATTAAGCTGGTGTGGACTGAATCCCAGTATTAAGATTGGTTCATCTATCAATAGAAAAGGGATGAATTCTCAAGGAAAATTTCTGTCAGAAGTAGTGGGCAAAGTGATTATCTGCAAAATAAGTGGACATGATCGGATTTCTGCCCACATGTTCAATATGATGGTGAGAATCATATTCAAGATAAACATTGACTGGGAAGCAGTAGTGTTTGATAAACTACAAGAAGGAATAAAGAAACCTAACCTGGGAAGGATCCTCAGCCTATGCTTAACATCATTAATTCTAGATGTTCTTAAACAAGCAAATGGCTCTAAGATAAATCATATGAGAAAAATGGATGTAAGGATACTGTCAAGGTGGGACAGAGTTCTAAACAAGGAATTCCCTGCTCCTAAGGAGCATACTAACAAAGACAAGAAGAAAAAGAAGGTGGTTGTACAGGCTGACTCCTCCAATGATTCTGAGGAGGAAGTGGTCTTCAGTTCTGATGAAGACCAGCAACAAAAAGATGTTCATGCTCAAGCAAAGGACTGTGAGCCCCAAGAGCAACAAATTGACTCTACTCCAGGGGGAGAAAACCTAGAAAAAGAAACTGAGTTGCCTGCCCAAGGGGGAGGTATTGATGATGTTGTCCTAGACAGTGATTTAGCTGTAGATACAATCATGAAGGTAGTATATGAAATAAACACTGCAGCTGAAGTAACTGATAAGAATGATGCTCAAAATAAGCCAGTAAGTATCTTCTCCACAGACTAGTGATGTATTATAGTATTCTCCTCAAAAATTGTTCAAAGGGACACTTTTGTATACACCACAAAAGAGGTCTTTCAAGTGGTATTAGTCTTTTATGTAGTTTTTTTAAAAAAACTAATCTTATTCCTTCTGAACAGATATAGCAGGAATTTATAATCGAAGAATTGTTTATTGATCCTCTTACTAATAGGACTGAGGGGGAGGAAAATGAAAAAGAAAAGGAAATTCCAAGGACTGAGGGGGAGTTATCCAAGGATACCCCAGCTGAAAAGGAAACTGTTGATATCAAAAGTACATCTGAATCTTCTGAAAATGAAGAAGCCACATTGGCTAAGAAAATAAAGCTATCTATGTTAAAGAAGAAAAGTTCTGGATATAAGAAAGCTTTACAATTAGGAACTGCACCATCTACATCAAGCATGGACTTCAGTTCTTTACTGGTCCAGATGCAAATAAAACTAGATAATCAAAGACAGACTATAGAAAAATATGTGGATGAAACTCATAAGGAGTTACAGTTTCAGTTGGACCAGGACATCAAATCCATTAGATTTGAAGTGAATAAAAATAAGAAGGAGACGACAGATTGCTTCCATAAAGGAGGTAATGTTGTGGTGTTCCTGGCCAAGCAACAACAAAATATCCAAGCTAAAGTGGATGAAATTGAAGTGAAGCAAGGATATGTACTAGAGAATCAGTTAAGGATGAATGAAAATCTCAAGGATTCACATCATGAAATATTGATAAAGCTCTCTGATTCTAGCACTACTCTGAAGGCTGAAATCTCCAAGCAAATTTAGGAAGATATATCTGCTGTCAAAGCCACATTTCAAGAATCTCAAGAGAAAATAAAAACTTTCCTGATAAAATTCAGAGCTTATTTTAAAGAGGAAACTGAATATATAGTTGATCAAGTCAGATTCTAGAAAGTAGATTTAAGAGATCATGTTACAAGAGAAGTCATAAAGGGGGAGAGATTACTAGTTAAAGCCAGCTCTAACCATGCTAAATGGACTATCAATAGCATCAGAGCTACTCTTGGATATCCTCCTCTTTGTGATGATGCTAATGTAGCTGATTCTAGGATACAACCTGAATATTTTGAAGGAGATCAGCCTGAAGTTGCTCAGGTGATCTACCCCCAGCTGATTTTGAGATGGTTCAAGAAGAAGTGCTGAAAATGTATAGTCCTCCACCAGAGGCACAAAATGTAATTCTAGAAAAGGTTGAAATGTCAGAAGCTGCATTAGAAGCTCAGAAGGAAGCTCAACTTTACAAGAAGAGATTCAGAGAGCAGGCTAAGCTGAAGCCAGATTTTGAGCAGTGGAGCCCAACTTCTTGAAACATCATACTTACTGCCTGGAAAGCTGTAAAGGATAAAACCTATGACAAGGGTAAGTGGTATTCTGAACAAGAGTGAAATAAATATCAAGCATGAAAAGAAGCAATTCTTCAACATAGAAGAAGTGCTAAAGCTGGGAAGCTACTTGCTAATGCTCAAGAGCCAAGCAAGTACTTTCCCAAACTTTTCCACTATTTTGAAAGACAGAAGATCAAGGCTGAAGAATTAAAGAAGAAAGCTCTAAAAGGGAAAAAGTAAGCTGAGGTTGCTGAACCTTCTGTGCAGGCTAAAATCAAGTCTGACAAAGGAATAGTAATAAAGGAGCCTAGTCAGTAATAGGATTGCTAGGTTTATGTAATAGAACAATGTACTAATTTGTTTCTTTTGTTCTATAAGAAATTCATGTAAACAAAAGTTTTTCTGATTAATGAAATCTGATTCAGTATTAAATGTTTGTTGTTTACAATGATTATGTAATAACCTGCTCTGAAATGTTTTTTTTTTACTTCTATTACAATTTTTTTTTATCTTAAGAGATGTATATATTTGACTAAGGGTTATGACTTCTCCAAATAGAGGGAGATTGTTGGGTACATTGGAAAATGTGTACTAGATTTGGAGAATCCACAACTTAGTCAATGATATGCATCAATGTGTATTTGATAGAAGTTTGAGTTTCATTGTGCAGGTTTAAATATTTGAAGGAAAATTTTCTAAGTACAAGTGTCGACACTTGTGAATGAACTGTGTCGACACTCAAGGAGACTGTGTTAACACTCAGGCAAGCTGTGTCGACACACAGGCGAAATGTGTCGACACTTATGAAGAAGCTATGTCGACACCCAGCTGCTATGTCAATACTCAGGAAATCTGTGTCGACATACTGGCAAAATGTGTCGACACTTATAAAGAAGTTGTGTCGACACTCAAAGCTATGTCGACACCTAAAGAAGCAGTTGTGTCGACATCCAGAATTGTGTCGACAACTTAAAACAGAATTGTGTCGACACTTATAACAGAAGATGAGTCGACACTCAGGAGCTATGTCGACACCTGAAGTAATTGTGTTGACACACAGGACTTGTGTCGACACACCAACTCTCAAAAGGTTGTGTCAAGTTCAGAAGTAATTGTGTCGACACACAGGACTTGTGTCGACACACACTCAACGCCATTTAACAAACACTCAACACCAACTGTCTGCAACTGAAATGTCGAGACAAGAAGCTGATGTGTCGACACACAGGACTTGTGTCGACACATACAACATAAGCAGTGTCGAGAAGCAGAAGTATGACTGTGTCGACACTTGAAGTAATTGTGTCGGCACCATGAAGACTTGTGTCGACACTTAGTCTATATGTGTCGACACATGTGAAGCAGTCTGTTGAGTGTTGTATACTGAGTTGAAAACACATTGAAGAACCTGGTGATTTGACAGCTGTCATAACTAATCGGTCTGACACCACTATCAGAACTGTCAGAAGTTTGTTATGAACTAGATCAGCCGGTAACCATGAAGCAAGCTCTATATAATAGACAGATCGGAAACGAAAAACAACACAACAACGTGAGGCATCAATAAGAAGAATTCTGACAGATCAAGGGCTGTCTGCAAGAAAGATTCAGAGTTCTATCTGAATTTAAGGAAGAAGCTGATTGAAGATCATCTTCATCAACAGATAAGATCCACCTTATTTATCCTAATCAAGAAGCTTTGAAAAGCTAAGTTAGGTTGGATCAGAAGGATCAGTCTATACAAAAACTTATCAAGAAGACAACATTAACAAAAAAATCTTGCTGGTGAAGTTTTCTGATACATATTACTCACAAATTCTTGTAGGATCTATTATTAGATCTGAGATTGTAAGCCAAAAATTATAAAGGCTGAGGTAGGGCAGTGTGCCTGAGGTAGGACTTGTGGAATGTCTTATTTGTAAGCCTAAATATAAAGGCTGAGGTAGGGATGAGGCCTGAGGTAGGATTTATGGAAGAATCTAAGGTAGGACTTGTGTAAAGTTTTAGGTGTAAGAACCATTTTGGGTTCTAAGTTTGTAAGATCTGCGGATCCGAGCCAGTGGAAGGAATTTAGGCTGAATCCAGTTATCTGCTGGATATGCGAAGGGGGCAAGTGGATGTACCCATATCTTGGGGAACCACTATAAATCTGGTGTTTGCTGTGTTATATTTAATTTATGTAGATAGAATTATTCTGTGATAAAAGAAGTTACAAATATCTGTTTGCCTTAAATCAAAAAGACACAAAAAGATTAGAACCTATTCACCCCCCCTCTAGGTGTTTAGGATCTTGAAACAAAGTCTTTCAGTTTTGCCCTCTTCTAGCGTCCAACCAGAAGTCTGCTCCAGCAGAGAAAATGCCACTCTACCGAGTCCGCCCATGTCAGTGACGAGCTATTCCAGCCGGGCGGACTGATTTTCTCAGTCCTCCTAGTCCTCCATAGTTAATCCAGCGAGGCCTGCAGACTCAGATTTCTAAGTCCTCCATAGTTTATCCAGCGAGGCCTGCGGACTCAGATTTCTCAGTCCTCCACAGTTGACCCAGCGAAGCCTGCAGTTTGCCTGCTGCCAGTCCGCCGAGTCCACCCAGGTCGGCGACCAGCTCTTCCAGCTGGGTGGACTAATTTTCTCAGTCCGCCGAGTCCACGCAGTCCTCCATGATGACGTCACTGGGCCCCGCTTCTAGAAGATTCTCCTCGGGCCTATAAATAACCCCCAAGGCCTCTCATTCTGGAGGCGCGAGAGGAGAACGACTAGCTTGATCAAGGTCTGCAGCCTCAGTTTTCTAGTCCGTCACAGCTTGATCAATCAAGGTCGGCGGACTCAAATCTCCAGTCCGCGCAAGTCGTCGAGGATTGTGGACTTAGTTTTTTCTGCCCTCAGCCGGTAGTTTGAGCATGAGCTGCAGCCTCTGATTTCCAGTCCTCTGCAACCTCTTTTGCTTAGTCTCTGGCAATTCCTTCCCTAGCCGCCAAATTCTCCCATTGTACCCTTTATTGCTTTCTCTTGTAAAGGTGCAATAACAAGCTGTAACCCTACTTGATTAAAGGAAAAGCCCGTCGAAAGAGTGACATTCAAGATGCGGCGGGTGAAGTCTGCTGTTGCCGCTGCTAGCGGCCCCCTTTTCTCTTTTCTTTTCACCAACCTACAAACCGAAACGCCAAAGTAACGTCTTCTCGACAGCTCCTGATCCAGCTTCTCGCTTACTCAAGCAAGCTTCTCCCTTGCTCAAGCAGGCTTCCCGGCTGCTCTCGAGCAAGCCTCTCCTCTATCCCTGGAATCCTTTTTCCTTCATCCTTGGCATGTGAGATCGAACACCCCGTTAACTGGAAGGCGCAATTCTTGCATCAACAACGACGATCACTCATTTGATGGCCAACATGGAGAGGATTTGGATCTCCTGGATGCGCTAGAGTGGATTGAGGAGAGTGTTCTATATGTGGGGAGGTGTTCGTGGATCCTATTATGGGGGAACATGTTCTTTTATTTTTTGATTATGAATTTAATTGTGTTCCTACAGTTACTTTGCAAAATTTTTTGCATATATTTTTTATGATCTTGTTGAAGAATGTTTGCAGGGTGATGTTTTGGACCTCCAAGTTACACCAAAGTGGAATGATGAGGCTGACCTTTCTGATGAGGAGTTGTGTACCTCTTCATTGGTGAAGGAGATCTATCGCACCATTGATGCTTTTGAGTTTTCAGATGCCCCTCATTATGATTCATATAATATCGATAGTGATCAATCTTGGGAACCTGCTAGGAGTGAAACTAGGGGCACTCCTATTGTGTTTGAATTTTTTAGTTCTTCTTCTATTTCATTTCCTGATCATAGTTCCTTTGATGATAATATTGATAAGTTTATGATCCTTGCTTCCCACCTTCTTTGATTTTTGATATTTGTTTATCTCCATGTAGGTGCATGAGTTCGTGGACCCATTTTTTGGTGAATATATGATGCGGTCTTTGCAGGGAAAGTTTTTGGCAATGACAACATTCATCGCCAATTCCACCTCAGCATCATTGCCTTAATTTTCCTTGAAAGACTGGGTGCAGGATGATAATCATTACTTCATCGATGACCACTGATAAGAGGAGATGAAGAGGATGAAGAAAGATAAAACTTGGAGATGGAAAGCTTCTAACCTTCATGACTGCTGCCGTTGCTTGGTCTTCAAATCATTTACTGCTAGCTACTATTTTAAATCGAACATAAAGTTTATTTTTCGATGGTTTTGTAATAATAATAAGTAGACTTTCTTATTTTTGCTTTATGCTTTAAATATTTATATGTAGCTTAAGTCAAAGAGAGTAATCGGGAGTAGTGAGAGTCAACCTTTCCTGCCGATGAGCCAAGAAATTTGCCCGTCGGTGGTTGTTAGGAAGCCTTGTTGTTGAATGTTCGAACCAAATTTCCTACTCAATTCTATCTTTTAGTACGTACTAAAATCTCTGCTTTCTTTTTCTTAAGTAGCGATTCAATTCCCCTTGCTGTTAATGAGTCAAGGATGGCTCGAAGACCTCAGT
The DNA here is from genome assembly GCA_039513925.1 of Platanthera zijinensis. NCBI lineage: Eukaryota > Viridiplantae > Streptophyta > Magnoliopsida > Asparagales > Orchidaceae > Platanthera > Platanthera zijinensis. Next base: position 95,006,901 of record CM077080.1, on the reverse strand, counting down.
GGTGTAGTTGCTCTCTCTCACAGTCATGAGTCACTTTAGAAAAACCCACAACCCCTTGGGGTTATCCTGCGCTTGGAAGAAGAAGTAGGAAAAGGCGCGTAGCGATCTAGTGAGAGTTTTCTTCTTCGTCGCCGTAAATAGGAACATTTCAAATGGAATTGGAAAGAATGTGATGGGCGAAGGACATATCGCATGGCACTGCCTTGATCCACTTGGCTACTTTACATACAGGGACAAGGGTCCCTTATCTAGCTAAAGGATTTTCTCTTTTTTCCATTCATCATTATTGTCTTTCTTCTTACCCTCATACTGAAGATGAAGATCGAGATATTGGACATAGAATGCCAATTTCAAAAATGTAAAAAAAAAGGCGAGCGAAGCGAAGTGCTTGACATATCCTAAAGACACGTTCACTAAAAAAAAAACACTTTTGTAGCTAATCATTTCTCGGGAAAAATTGAAAAACTCAACATGAGGGAGGAGAAAGAAAGAATAGTGACTTGGTCTCGGGCATCTACCATTATACCCACAATGATTGGCCATACAATCGCTATTCATAATGGAATGGAAAGGAACATTTACCTATTTCTATAACAGATCGTATGGTCGGTCACAAATTGGGAGAATTCGCACCTACTCTCACGAAAGTGAGACATGCGAGAAACGAGAAGAAATCTCGTCGTTAGTCGTTCTACTCAGTCTTCATGTGAAAAGTCTTATCTTCATAGTATTTAGACTGAAGAGTCTTTATCTTAGAGTCAGAGTATAGGTATATTTCTTTTTCTAGTATACTAAGACTGAGACTTTTCTTACTTATCTTAGACTATACTTCACCTAGACACTGATCATTCATTGGCGGGGGAGAACTTTCTTTTATGATATGAGAAAAAACGAAAATTCGGAGAAATCGGATAAAGAAGCAAAAGTGTTAGCTCAACGTATACGTATGTCTGTTGTAAAGTCAAACACTTTTTCAAATTTGCTATTGAGAAAAGAAAGAAACAAATAGAAACCCCCCCAGTTATCTACAACTATATATAGCTCCCTATAGAACAGTAACAAAATGCAAATTAGTCTCTTTTTTGATATAATGAAATACAGAAAGACATGTATATATGTAAGATTCTGGAATCATTTCATTCGCGAGGAGCTGGATGAGAAGAAACTCTCATGTCCGGCTCTGCAGTAGAGATGGAATTCAGAAACAACCATCAACTAGAACCCCAAAAGAACCAGATTTCGTCAACAACATAGAGGTAGAATGAAGGCGCGAAGCGCTTGCCGAGGCAAGCATCTTTGTTTTGGCAGATACGCTCTTCAGGCACTTGAACCTGCTTGGATCACAGCTAGACAAATAAATAGAAGCAGGGCGAAGAGCAATGACACGAGATGCGCGTCGTGGTGGAAAGATCTGGGTACGTATCTTTCCCGACAAACCTTTTACAGTAAGACCTACGGAAACACGTATGGGTTTGGGCAAGGGATCCCCCGAATATTGGGTATTCGTCCTGAAACCAGACCGAAGACTTTCTGAAATGAGTGGAGTATCAGAAAAGCAGCTATTTCCATAGCTGCATGCAAAATGCCTATACGAACTCAATTTGTTCTTTCAGGATAGGGTCAAGGAGTATTGAGAATTCAAAAACAAACCGCGGGTTTCTTTCTCTCTGGACAGACAATCTTTCTTTTTTCCCTGACATTGAAAGAAGAGATTCAAAGAAAAATGAGATGATTCAACCTCATACCCTTTTTCATGTAGCGGATAACAGTGGAGCTGATGTGTATTCGAATCATAGGAACTGGTAATCACCGATATGCTCATATTGGTGGTGATGTTCTTGTTGCTGTCATCAAAGAAGCAGTGCCTCTAGAAAGATCATAAGTAATTCGAGCTGTGATTGTACGCACGTGTAAAGAACTCAAACGTGACAACGGCATGATAAGACGATATGATGACAATGCAGCGGTTATCATTGATCAAGAAGGAGGAACTCGGATTTTTGGTGCGATTGCTCGGGAATTGAGACAGTTGAATTTGACTAAAAGAGTTTCATTAGCACCCGAAGTCTTCTAGTTTTCTAAATCAGACTAGTAGATAGATGAAAAAGGGGTAGAGAATATGAAAATCTCTTCAATAGATCCGATGAATGGATTGTGTCTCATGCATATACTTTCAATTTTTGATAATTGAAGAATTGAAATGAAAGAAAAAAAAAAAGAAGCATGTTTCTTATATCAAAATGAGGAGGCACTCATAACTAGAGTTCGTCATGGGTAGGGACCGATAGAATAACTTCTATAAGAAATGCTGACATGGATCAAAAGGGATCGATCAAAGAGTCTCTACTAAGAAAACTCAAAACATTGTGAAAACACTTTGACGAGAAGGTTTTCTTGAAAACGTTCGAAAACATAAAGAAAGTCAAAAATCTTTCTTCGCTATCGCTCGCCTTACGACATAGAAAGACTAGAAAAGAAAAGAATTTGAAAGCGTATAAGTCGACCCGGTCTATCCAACTATCAACGAATTCCTAAGATTTTAGGCGGAATGGGGATTTTCATTCTTTCTACTTCTCGAGGTATAATGACAGATCGAGAAGCTCGACTAGCAAAAATTGGAGGCGAGCATAGCGAAGTTGTGTTCTCTATGGTCATTTTCTCTCTTACTTACTTTTTCTAAAATAGAATAGAGAGGAGAAGTGAATTATAGAACAAGCCTACTCAAATCAAATATGAGTTGATACTTAAAGGGGGGTTCCCTGGAATGAAAGAACAAAAACTGATTCATGAGGGTTTCATTACTGAATCACTTCCCAACGGTATGTTCCGAGTTCGGTTAGATAATCAAGATCTAATTCTAGGTTAGATTTCAGGGGGAATCCGGCGCAGTTTTCTACGTATACTACCCTATTACGGAGATAGAGTCAAAATTGAAATGAGTCGTTATGATTCAACCAGGGGACGTAGAATTTCTAGACTTCGCAAAAAAAGAGATTCAGAATGAAGGTAAGGAATGAGAGGCGACATAAATGCTTAACTTGGATCTGAAGCTGAGCCACGTGGCAGGGTCCTTTTTTGAAAACTCTCTATGGAGAAAAACTTCCCCAAGAGTCATAGCAAGAGTGAATAAGAGTCAGCCTGTACAGAACCAGGGCGATCAAAGAAGATTTTGATGCAGTCATACCTCGCGTTGCGTAAGGGGCCCTGAAACTCACTGACTCTCTAAGGCTCTAGTCATTTTCCACAATCAGACAAAAGAAACGAGAAGACAGAAGAAAGGCATCCCCATAGACTGAGTCTCCTATAAAAAGAGATGAATCTAATTCTCTGGTTCACAAGGTTCTACCACATTAGGAGTCTTGTCCCTTCTTGCCTACGCAACCCGCACCCACGCTTCAAGGTGCGGAGGATGTGATTAATTCGTTTTCTTCGCTACCACGGCATTAGTCGATTCCACCGTGTACAAACATGCTCGCAACATGGCGTAAAAAAAAGATACCCGATCTGACGATGGTCCTTGTCGCATAAGTAGCGACCTGCACGAATGGTGTCGAGCACAATTCACTTCATCCGTTGCTGGAGAACCTCGATCAACAAGAGAAAAATCAGAACTGATTAACGGGCATAAACCTTCTACCCACGGATCGTCACCAATCGGGATTTTCGCCCTCACTACAGTGACTCAGTAATGAAAGAGATACGACCTTCCCAGCCCTTTACATATGTTCAGACTGTTCGTCGCGTACCGATGAAGCGGTATTCGTCCTCTTCGCCTTACTCTAAACCTCCGATGTCCCGACCTGTCTGGCTGGCAGCGCGGTCAGTCCGGCTGACGCGCACGAGAGATGCAAGGGCTTGTTGGAAGCCTTTCCCAAAAACGATCTAAGGGCTCTTCCACAGAGAAGAGAGAGTCAGTGGCTAACTGGTCTTTCTTGTCAAAGAATGTTGACTCAATCTCCAGCTTAAGCAATGGTTCACGTACTCGATGAGAGAATTGGCAGGCTTTAAAGACTTGAGGGTGCGAAGCAGCTAGGATTTTCTTCATAAGTGAGCTGCGTAGCGGATATTCGTGTTTCATAGGTTGATCTTAAGAGTGAATCATTCAAGATTCTCTTTCGAGTTTCTTCTTCGTTTCGATTCATTTCTTTCTATGAATATTGTATATAAGTAGTGAATTCGAGAACTACCGAGCACTACTGTAAGACGTTCAAACACCCGATCCCATTCTGACCTCGAGAACAAAAGAATGAGCCCTTGTGAAGTGAGCATTAGACTTGACCTTCAAGATAGTGCCTTTTCGGCTACAAAACGAGATCCATCCGCCCTTGTTAGCTAAGAAGAACAACTTGAAAAAGATCCTCAGAGATGGCAAATTGTTTGCATACTATGAAGAACGCCACTTGCCATGCGTTAGGATGCAATTGCATGGGAGAAAGGCCCAATTCCTTCAACATCTCGACAAAAAAGACATGCAGCGGCAGTCGAAAACCCGCCTGAAAGAAATCAACGCGGTAGAATAGCACCCGCCTACCCTCTTTAGGCGGACGTTCTTCTTCGTCAGGAATCCTAAAAAGAGATTAGAATCCAAGCCCGTAAAGTCAGAGAAAAAAGGTACCTTGAAGATTCAGCTGTAACCATCAGTCTTGAGCTTTGGGACAATCCCTCAGCGCATGCAAAATCAGCATCTCAAATATGCATATGGGACACGCCATCTGTATTGGGATGCCTCCGGTAGCTAAGAATTCTGACGTTGGAATAGCTTTTTGCAGCACCTTTATTCACTCTTCTTCATATGAAAGTGAATATGAAGAAGAGTCAGCTAGACTCTTGAAGTTGACTTCGTTTCCTCTTCGCTATCGCTCGAGCTACTTCGTATCCTTGCTATGAGCCCCTATCTTTACATACCCTAAACCCCTGTAGTCTCAGCTACTTCGTCCTCTTCGTAGCAAAGCCACCACGCTTCTTCGTCTTCGTCGCTACGCGACCACTGATTTACCATATATATTCCCCTCTCTTTTTATTAGCTCATCTTATTCATCCTCTTCGTCGCTATCGCAACCACGCTTCGCCTTTCTATACCCAAACGCTAAGCGCGTTTCCTTGCTATGACTACGCCCCGGGGATGAAACCTGTTCGCCTATTTCTATATGCTCACTCTTCGTCACTATCGTGACCACTTATTTTCATAGTATAAGCTTTGCCCCTCAACCTGACGAACTGCTAATACAAGTATTTGATCCACCTTAAGGACGGTAAACAAAAGGGCTAATGAGAGAAAACCAAGTTTTGCTTATTTTTCTTTATCTAATCCACTAATACTTTATTATATTATATCTATTATGCTGGAGTTTTCTTTTTGTAGGTGTGGCGATCCTTCTGGTGGCAGAAGTATATTTACTTTTTAGTATTAACACCAATCTTCTAGTATGCACATATCTGAGCATGTGGTAACTTCTCTCCTATCATTATCTTTAATTTTTATTGTTATATCATTTTATTATGCGCGTAGATTAATTCTAAAGGAGGGAGCGTCGTTGTGTTTTTATTTACTACACGAGCACATTTCAATTGCATATTAGAAGTACTTTTGTTTTGGTTTTATAATTGTTGTTTCATATTCACTACAAACCATAGTACCCACATGAGCGTGTGCTTAAACGTCAGTGCATCGTGAGTTTAAATAATTTCTTTTGTGCAATTTGGAAAAATGTATGTGTTGGATTAGGATTATGAGACAGAGTAAAGTGTTGACTAATGTAGTTCTCCTTGTCGAGCGATCGTGTCTCCCGTAGAAATACAAGAAGGATTATTTTTCTTTATGGCTTTAGTTTACACTTTTATAATTGCGTAAGCATTATTTATTCTACTAAAAAAGATGGTGAATCCAATGTGAACCCGACGGTAGCATAGGGGTGTGTGTAGAAGGTCATTAGCCTCATATTGCTTGAGTAGGGAGGAAGGATTATCTTTCTTGGGGGCTAAGAACTTGCCCCAAGCTATTCTCGAAGCATGGGTATACTGTTAGTCAATTGTGCGAGTATGATGTTGGCCTTCATTTTGGCATGATTGAGCCTATGTACCCAATCATATCATCTTACCCTCGCTATCCCCTTTTTGTAACTCCCCTGAATTTCTGATTATTAATTTTAATCTATTAATTAGAGTAATTATGGGGTAAGGGCGTTACATTAGCAAGAAATTTGTGGGGCGATGTCGTTGGTACATTTTCATGCCCGTTTAGTGATGATGACAGAATTTCGAGCTTGTTAAAATTTAGATCTTAGATTATATAAAATTAAATTAATTAATATTAAAATTTAACTTTAAGAATCAAAATTTCCTAAGTCTTATTTAAAAAAAAACTTAATTAAATAATTATGATTTCTTTTTTCTTTTTACTAATTTCGGTTTAATTTAGTCAAACTAGCCTTGGTAATGACCAAAAAAATTAAATTCTTACCTTGGAAAAATGATTTTTCTTTAATTAAAGACATAAGGCCAACTATAGTTTTAAGTTCCAATGTTTTTCTTCTTCCTCAAGACAACTCGATAACCAGAGAGAGAGAGAAAAGGAGAGGCAGGGGAATCCTCTTTTTTGAAGCTTTCTGGCTGATCTCCACGGGCATATTGAGTTTTTTCTATTTTGTTGAGTTTTTAACATTAGGGTTAGTAGCCCTAACTATCGTTTTTTCCTGATCTTCATTTTTCTTCTTGCCGAGCTAAAGTGTGAGCCGATCCTTGGTGTGGAGGGCTTAGGAGGCCGAAATCGGGTTGTTTGAAGTTGAGGAAAGTGGTGGTTTGCCCCCTTGCTAGTTTTCCTTTATATATATAAATTCCTTTGTATAAATTTATGCTTGATGCAAGGCTTGTACTGATTTTTTTTGCCATGGCTAATTGTGAGAATAATCACATCTTTTGCTAATCTTTTTCCTTCGAGCAAATTTGTTAAGTTAACTGCTTAGAAATTTCTTGACAATCTAAGTCTAAGTATAAATTCGACTGAATGATTTCTACCTAATATGAATTCGATTGCATAGATTTGACTGCATGAATTTGACTGTATGATTTCTGCCTAAATATAAATTTGACAACATGATTTCTGCCTAAATATGAATTTGACTACATGAATTCAATTGCATGATTTCTGCTGAAATATACATTCGGTTGTATGATTTCTGCCTAAGTATGAATTTGACTGCATGAATATTATTGCATGATTTCTTCCTAAGTTTAAATTCAACTACATGATTTCTGCCTAAGTATGAATTTGGCTGCATGATTTCTTCCTAAGTATAAATTCAACTGCATGAATTTGACTGCGTGATTTCTGCCTAAGTATGAATTTGACTACATGATTTATGCCAAAGTAAAAAATTCAACTACATGAATTCGACTGCATGATTTCTGCCTAAGTATGAATTCAACTGCGTGAATTCGACTGCATGATTTCTGCCTATGTATAAATTTGACTGCATGATTTTGCCTAAGTATGAATGTGACTGCATGATTATTGCCTAAGTATGAATTCGACTGCATGATTTCTGCCTAAGTATAAATTCGACTACATGAATTCTACTGCATGACTTCTGCCTAAGTATAAATTTGACTGTATGATTTCTGCCTAAGTATGAATTTGACTTCATGATTTCTACCTAAGTATTAATTAGACTGCATGAATTTGACTATATGAATTGAAAGCTTACTAAGATATTTTTTACTTCATCAACTGCATAGTTTAGGCTTAATATTATCTTATGAATATTTTCTACCCAGGTACCTATGTATTGTTCCTTTCCAAATTCTGGGAATTTGGTGATCAGTTGGTGTAAATGGCAAAGATGCCACCACCACAGTACATGTCTTATGTTACGACATTGGTTGGACTGTGTGTTAGTGGATTAGACTACCGCCACATTGTCTATTTGTGAAGCATTACATCAGGTGACTTGGTTTTGGACTATTGGGTAGTGTTGGAAAGATAACCACCACCACAATGCCTATTTGGCATGATTTGGTCTGTTGGTTTGTGCTGGGATATGAGCCATCACCTCATTGCTAAATTATGATTGGTGATAATGATGATCTTTCTCAAGCTGATCAGACTCAAATATGTATATATATATATATATTAAATTATAAGATGGATCTTGTTGTAGTTAGTGCCAACTTTTCTTTTGATTATACTCACTGTTAATGTGACTTTTGTTTTTAGTTGCCACTAGTTCTTTCCTTGCTGAGACGTTCTTTTCTTTGAATGTCTTGAGCCCTATGCAATAATAGTCTGAGTGGTTAGAGTTGGTGATTCCAGGCCTGATTGTAGCAGCTGTTCTTTACCCTCGTCGTGTCAGGTAATTGTGGGTTCTGTTTAAGATCATAAAAATATTAGTTTTTATGGGTTTGTGTCAGGTTGTTGATGCCCATAGCTTTTGATTTCAGATGATGGACTACTTACTGGATTGTTCTACCTTACTTGTTGGTTATTTCTACTACTTGGTCTCTAGGAATGATTTATGTTAGGTATTTTTAATTATAAAGTTGCATTCAAGCTTAGAATCACATTATCTCTTTTAGCTAAAAGTCACCCTATTTTATGCACAATAAAAAACTCCTTTTCTTCCTATACTAAATTTAGAAACTTGCACATCATTAGCACGTTCGTTATGTCCTCATACTCATGTAGGATAAAATGAAGTAAGCTATGTATTTCTTTCCACTGCGAATATATATTTCGTTTTGTAGACTAGTTGATCCACTAAACTGAGGGACACAGTTGCTTAGATCTAAATTTAAAACTATGTTCTTAAAACATAAAACTTATGTTTTTATATAAAAATAGAAGCGAGTGTGGTCCTGGCCTGAACATCTGCAGTTGTCCCCAACACGGCGTGGCATCACGTCATGTATTTTCACTTGCTTTGATAACATTTTAAATATTGAGAAACTGCGGGTCGTGACACTTTGTGCCTACCCCATCCATTGATTCAGTTCCATTGATATCTCACCAATGCCTAAATACCAAGACAAGTCACAGACCCAAATCCAAGCTTTAGTTATTTATCATATTTTTTGATTGGGGTGTTGATGTGGTGATGATTTGTGAAAATTTGGTTGTGCTCAATTGAATATTTGTTGAACAAATTGAAAAAAGAAAAAATAAAAAAGAAAAAGAAAAAGTGATATGTGAAAATAGAAAAGTGTAATTTAAAAATCTGTATACGATGTTTTATATTGGGAGTAAGCGGTGCACACACCCATGTAGTCAAGTCCATGTCTGATGGTGTGGTGCCCTTGCATGTTATTTTATGATGTGAGGATAGTGTTTTGTGCTAGCTCATTTGGGTTAGGTGTGTTGAGCCAACATGTTTATCATTGCACACCTCACCTAAACCCAAGACCCAAATCTAACCTAAAGTCCTACTGATTTTCACATAGAGTGAAACCAATGCAGTAGAGAGAGTGTGGAAGGGAGAGCTTTTGGCCACCGATATTGATGGATTTCTTTGGAGGTTGTCTCGAGCACCAATCTTTGGCAATGCTCACCTTAGTGATCAGTCTACTTTCTTCATACGCGTGACTTGATGATTCTTAGTTATTCTTTTTTGGAGTAGTAATAATATGTCGATAAGCATCTAGAAATTTATAAACTATTTTGTAAAGTTAAAAATTCTTTCGACTATATTTCTACGCACGCGAGTATGCGACTTTGCATGGTACTTAGCCTTCAGTTGCTATGACAGCTATTTGTTTTCTCATCCACTTGAGGGATGGTTTGTTTGGGATGAGCAAACGATTAAGTCTGGAGGTGTGATGAGTCCGATTTATATAGGGTTTTCGGACTCATCTGGGCTTGTTTTCACTCACTTGCACTTCCCTTTTGGTTCCTAATTGCGTTTATTTCACTTGTTCACACTTTCACTAAAAGTGCACCGTTTTGGCCCATTATGGTGTGCATTTGCGCACTATTCTATTGGGGGTATGCATATGGTGCTCTCCATATTTGATTATATTGTTTTCCAATTGTTTGTGTGTGTTGGATACTTGTGTCCCAGCTGGAGGTTTGCTTTGTAGGTGAGCAGATTCCCAATGCTACTAGTTTTCTATCATGTAGAAATCACACCGTCACGCATTTCGTTGATGCATGATTTCCGAAATCGTGTGCTTCTTACAGTGCCCAAAAATGGTGATCTTCCCTGAGTCATACATTTGGGTCATGCTTGGTAAGTTTTGATTGTGCGTGAGCAAAATTGCATAAGCAACCTGATTTTGTCTAAAATTTTATGTTATTTGCAATTTTCTAGATTGCACGGTCATGCGTATATCCTTCTCGCATGATCTAGTCAACTGTGCGCCTTCAATTCTCTCAAAATCATGACACTTTGTCATTCTATCTCTGTAAGTGCATTTTCTTCATGCAGGAGTTCTTTTGCCTGTGCGTGGGTAAAACACACCAGTAGATTGTTCCGCATCTGCGATTCCTTCTTGCATGGATGAATCCGACCGTGCGTTTGATCGTGTGTGAAGGATTTTTATTTAAGCCCGATTTTTAGGTCATTTGGAAGACCAAAACCAGACGAAATTTATTTCTCTAGAATAAGCGACTCCTCAATTTTCTTCAACCTTCCAAGAGGGCTTTTCCCTAGGCGGCTTCTCATCATCCAAGCGCTTCAAGGAGAGGACTTTAAACTCATCTTCATCTCCAATCAAGGAGTTATTCACTTTAGACATGGCTGGATTGTAGTTTTTTGGAGAAGATAGGTCCATTGGGAGGAATTGACAGCCCTCCCCTACCCCGGACATAAGTTGGGACTGAGCAAGGACGCGAATTGACGACCTGATGATTCCTACCATGAATCTACAATAAGGCTCCAGATTCAGTTGTACTTATTACATTTTTTTCTTCTTTGATTGTTATTGTTGAATGTATTGTTCTTCATTTGATGATGTATCCACTACTAGACTAATGATTTTTAGTTCTATTTTCATTATTATGGAAATATTTACATGTTTAGTTTGTGTTTGAAGTGCGGTGATTCTGTATCACAACCCGCATTGTCTCCACATTTAAACAATATATCATAGTAAGAGAAAACACACATCATGATGCCACACCATGCAGGGGATAACTGCAGACGCTCAGGAAAACACTAAAACCTAACACTTTGCATGAAATCCTCAAGTTTATTATGAAGAGAGCTGTAATTTAAGTTATGTTTTGATGGTCGTATCCCTCGGCTTAGTGGTTCAACTAGTCCATAAGTGAAAATATGAATATACGCTGCGGAAAATACTGTTTTTTTATAAATTAACATCCTACATAAGCATAAACATCCAAACATGACAACTCATGATATGCATACCTCTAGGTTTAATATAAGTATAGAAATAGCTTTTACGTTAGTTAAAATATAGTGTCTTTGGTTTTGAAATAATGCTATGAAGGAGGTAGTCGAAATGATTTTTTTTTTTATACTTTAAAACAACTAACATGAAATCCTAGCATAAAACCTTCCCAAAGAGCAAGTAAAACTAACAAGTAATTCAGAAGAGAGTAAGCAGCTAGCAAGTAACATAACAGTATAAAAACTCCAGTGGACGTCAACAACCAGACACAAAGCCAACAAAAAACATGTATGTATGAACTAAACAACAAAACAACAACACTACCTCACAACGGAGAGGAAATGATGACTGCAACAACTGCAGAATACCAGCAACCACCAACTCTAACTGCTCAACTGACTACTGCTACAAACCTGAGGCATTGCAAAGACAAGAATACCTCAGCAAGAATTTACAAGTGGAAAAAAGATCATCAGTAGATGAAAACCTGAGGAAGTTCTTAACTTATAAAGTCCAAGAGTATGGAAGTTTCACTAAGTACGAAACGAAGCCATGCTTCGATAGTATCTGCAAGAGTAAACATAAAGACTTATGTATAAACAATGAGAAGAAAGAGACTGAACATCTCTAAACACGTGAATCATTAACAATGGTAAAAATATTTCTGAGTCGGTGGCCATAATGTCCAACACAAAATAACAGACCCAAACATCTCTAGAAGGCACTGCGGTGGTGGCCATAATGTCCAACACAACCCAACAGTCCAACATCTCAAAAAAGGCACTGTGGTGGTGGCCATAATGTCCAACACAACCCAATAGTCCAAACATCACAAAAAGGAACTATGGTTGTTGACATAACGTCCAACACAACCAAACAGTCCAAACATCTCAAAAAGGCACTATGGTGGTGGCAATAATATCCAACCTAACCCAACAATCCATAAGAAAACCCATAAAACCCACCAAATAGAATGATTCATGAACCAGCTTTAGGTTGGTGGTCCTATATCCACTGCTAACCATGAGCCATACCTAAACATCCATATACACTGACAAAACCGTAACCAAAACGCAGGATTTCTCCAATGACAAGCAAGAAGAAAAATCCCGAAATTTACCCTAAGGACATACTCAATGAATTGGACTCAATTTGACAAGAAAAATAAGTACACACTAACTCGTTGAGTATACTCGACGAATATAGTAGACACTCAACGAATTATACTTAGCAAAATTGACTATCTTAACAATACTCGATGATTCAGCTAACATTACCTTGATACTCGACAAATCAGTGTAATTTATCCAAGTCCACGGGAAATTCGTCAAGTATACTCGATGAATCTGGAGTTCACTCAATGCTCTCAATGCCAAAGCAGTCTCACTCGATGCTTGGACTTAACTCGGCGAAATTTACTTCACTCGGCTCCTTCACTCGACGCCTATCTGAGTTCACTCAACGCTCAGGATGCCATCTAGTCTTAACTCAACGCACTTGATGCCATCTGGTCTTAACTCGACGCACTAGATGCCTTATCTAACAATACTCAACGAATTCGTCATGAATACTTGATGAATTTGACTTAGTAACAAGGATCACTCGATGCTCTCGATGCCAAGACAAATTCACTCAACGCTAAGACTGATACTCGATGAATTATCCTTAGTCCAAAACTGTCATATACGATGAATCCTACTAGACTAACTGTCATATACGATGAATCCTACTAGACTAACTGTCATATAATTAACGGATTAAACTTAGGTTAACTGTTATATATGATGGATTAAACTTAACCAAAAATCCTAAACTACGCAGCAGATCAAGCTTGGTCGAACCCTACACTACTCCTAACTCTAAGGAGGGAAGAAAAGATACATTAAACACACAAAAAAAGAGACATAGCAAGGGGAAGAAATCAACACTTGCCTCTAACCGCTCGAAATTCGGCCTCGCAAGCGCCCCTCCACAAGGATCTGCCCACAAGAACACCTAAGCAACGATTCCTGAAACCTTTTGGGGTAAACAAGGGTCAAAAATGAATTCCCTAACGCCCAAAATACAAGAAACAAGAAAAACTCACCGCTCACACGTAGATCTCGGCGAGAGTTTTCTTAATCTACCCTCCAACGACAATTTTGTGCACCAGAGCTCCTACAATCGACGACCGAAAGCTTGCAAAGTCCTCCGCTCTCCCTCTTTCGTGAATCAGCCTGACGGCTCGGGAAGAAGAAGATGATAGGGTTCCGTATAAATCGTAAGGGTATTTATACTTATAATACATAAATAATATAATATATTATTATTACACTAAACGTCCAAATGACAAGAAATTCCAAATCATCTCGGATTTCTACGAAATTCGCACTGAAACTAAATATCGATGCTATGAATCCAACGACAAAGTTGAAATCAAAATCTGACAAACCAAACTCGGGTAAAAACTCCCCAAAGTCAAAACACCAAATATCCCAAAAAGGATCCATCGAGTTCCGAAATAAACCCGATTTGCGAGGGAATTCTAAAAAACACACTAGAATTTAGCCATTCTAATATTCTAAGCCAAAACCTCGGATAACAATGAGTAAAAGCCATGCTAAAAAATGGTACCCATCAAATACGCGTCAACATAATGCCCTGACGTCAAAAATACACCACTAAAGGAATAAAAAAAACATCGAAAAAATCAGGGGTATTACATCCACTTCCCCTAAAAGAAAGTTTCGTCCCGAAACTTGATACACAACTGAATCCACTACATAAGGAAAATAACCAAGGGTTATTGAATAGAAACACTTACCAAAGGAAACTAGGAGAACATATGAGGATGAGCCTCCCTCATAGCTGACTCCAACTCCAAAGTCGCACTCTCCACGTCTTGGTTTCGCCACAAAACTTTGACCATGAGTATTGTCTTCCTTCACAACACCAGATCCTGTGTATCTAAAATGCAAATAGGCACTTCAACATAAGAAAGGTTAGGCAATAACTGGTGCACTGAATCGAGAATATGTTAGTCGCTAAGCACATATTTCTGCAACTGGCTCATATGAAATACATCATGCACACCCGGGAAATTTGCGGGCAAACCCAACCTATAAGCTAACACTCTGATGCATTCAACAACTTAGAAAGGTCCCATATACCTGGGATCTAAGTTGTGGTTCCTTCCAAACCTCTTAACACCAAACATCAGAGAAACCTTGAGAAAAACCATGTCCTAAACTGAAAATTCCAACTCAATCCTTCGGCGATTAGCGTTCTTCTCATAATGCTCCTGAGTTATACGAAGCTTCTCTCGAATATGCATCATATAAGTATTCATATCTTCCAAGGATTTCGGACCCAACAACGGTCCTTCACCAACTTCGGCCCATAATAAGGGAGTACTGCAATGTCTCCCATACAAAGCCTTAAATGGGGCCATCTGCATGCTCTCCTGATAATTATTATTATAGGCGAATTCCATCAATCTCATCCGCTCATCCCATACTGCTACGTGGTACAAAATATAACATCTTATCATATCTTCGACAATCTGATTTTCCATCTCCGTCTGACCATTGGTCTGCGAATGATAAGCAGTTGAATATCTGAGGTTGGTACCCAACCCTTCCTGTAAACTTTTCCAAAAATGAGAAATAAACCTGGAATTTTGATCTGACAGAATACTAACGGGTATTCCATATAGTCTGATAACCTCGTCCAAATATAAATTTGCTCTTTTCTTCATGGATTAATCAATCTTGAATGGCACAAAGTGAGCACACTTTGTTAGTCTGTCAACTATGACACACACTGAATCATGTCCTTGGGGATATCTTAGTAAACAAGTAATAAAGTCCATAGAAATACTCTCCCACTTCCAACTTGGAATATCCAAAGGCGTCAACTTGCCACCAAGCCTTCTATGATCTGCTTTAACTCGCTTGCATGGAAAACACTCAGACACAAACTTGGATATATCATTCGTCATTCCACACCACCAAACGATTTGCTTCAGATCTCTATACTTCTTAGTTGAACCAGGGTGGTAGGGAATATTAGAACCATGCGCCTCACTACACAACTTAGCTCGAATATCCTTAACAACGGGGATACAATATCTACCGCGGTACTTCAAAGTAACTGCATCGTCAATTGAAAAGTCTGGCAATTCCCCTTTCTCAGTTCTATTATGAAGGTGCTGCAAATCAGGGTCATCCCTTTGATATAGCCTCGTTAGCGTAATCCATGAAGGGTCTGCTACTTCCAAGCTGCTTGGCGAGTCGTTACTTCTGACCGAGATACCCATTAATAGAAACTCTTCCACCAAGGATTCAACCAAAAGCCCAAAGATCTGCATAGTTTTTCTACTCATGGCATAAGCTACCACATTAGCTTTGCCCGGATGATATTGGATCTCATCATCATAATCCGTGACATATTCTAACCATCTATGCTGGTGCAAATTTATTTCCTTCTGAGTGAAGACGTACTTCAATCTCTTATGGTCTATGTAAATCTTACACAATGCGCCAAACAACAAATGTCTCCACAACTTCAAGGCATAAATCACTACCGCAAACTCTAAATCATGAGTAGAGTAGTTAGTTTCATGTATCATTAATTGCCTCGACCCATACACAATTACCTTTCCTTCTTGTATTAAGAAACATCCAAGCCCGATGTGCGATGCATACACATAAATAACGTAATCCAATCCTTTGGTAGGAAAAGTCAATACTGGAGCAGTGCAAAATCTCATTTTAAATTCCTGAAAAGCTTCATCACACTTTTCGCTCCAAACGAACGCTGCGTTCTTCTGCGTAAGCTTAGTAAGCGACGCATACAACGTAGAAAATCCTTCCACAAACCTCCTATAATAGTCTGCCAACCCTAGGAAGCTTCTTTTCCCATTGGGTGTGGTAGGTCTTTTCCAATCCATTATGAAACCTATCTTTTCTAGGTCAACAAAAATTTCATCCTTATTCACAACTTGACCCAAAAAGGAAACCTAAGGTAGCCAAAACTCACACTTACTTAATTTTGCATACAACTTATCCTCTCTCAAAGCAAATAGAACTAACCATAAGTGTTGGGCATGCTACTTAGCACTCCGGGAATAAACCAGGACATTATCAATAAAAACGATCATGAAACGGTCCATAAAATCTTTGAACACTCTGTTTATCATGTCCATGAATGCAGAGGGTGCATTCATCAATCCAAAGGACATTACTAAGAACTCAAAATGTCCATACCGAGAACGGAAAGCTATCCGCGAAACATCCGACTCACGGATTCTCAATTGATGGTAGCCTGAACGAAGGTCAATCTTCAAAAACACTGTGCTACCAAACAACTGATCTAACAAATCATCTATCCGTGAAATGGGATACATGTTCTTGATAGTTTTCTTATTCAGTTCCCTATAATCGATGCATAACCTCATAGATCCATCGTTATTCTTAACAAACAACACGGGAGAACGCCAAGGTGAAGAACTTGGCCTAAAGAATTCACACTATAATAAATCGTCCAACTGGGTACGCAACTCTTCCTGCTCACGCGGGGCCATACAGTACGGTGCCTTAGTAATAGGGTGAGTACCCGACTCCAAATCTATAACAAACTCCACATCTCTCTCAGGCAGAAGACAAGGAAGACTATCTGGGAAGACATCAGGAAACTCTCGCATCAAAAAAACATCCTCGATGCACAACAAACTACCAAGGGTTTCTAAAACAGAAACCAAACAAGCAAAACAACCAGAATTCAAAAGTTTCCAAGCACATACCGTAGAAATAATCTGGGAATCTTGGCACAGAAAACCATAAACACTCCTGGGATCGCCATTGTCCAACGTGAATTCCAAAAACCTAACCTTGCATTAGATAACCACATCATATTTGGACAACCAGTCCATGCCCAAGATCACATCAAAGTCCTCCAGGTCTAACACCTTCAGATCAGCAAAAGCTACGAAATCAACTAAAAGGATCAGACAACTTTGGATACCTTGGTACGACACCACCGAATGACTGGAAGGAAACTTAACGCGAAATGAGTCACCAAATAGATCGATTGTTAGATGATGGCATTCTATGAAATTCCTAGCCACGAACGAGTGGGTAGAACTAGAATCAAAAAGAACACGTGCCCAACGGTTCTTTACCTTAAACTTCCATATAAAATCACACACGTAACTAGGCGAACAAACTTCGAAATTAGAGCTATGAGCTAAAATATAGAACTAGATTAGAGTCTAACCTGAGATCACTTGGGTGGACGTCAGTGCTTCCTCTATAGTAACCATATTTAACTTCCATTCCCTTTATACAAAAGATGCGGTGGCGGAAAAGGTTGTAGTGGAACAAGCTGCAACGGGGGTTGAGGCAGCAGGCAACTTGACTTAAAATTCCCTTTCTATCCACACTAGAAACAGACCTAATCCTTACTCCAATAATGGGCACTATCATGCTTCTTTTTCTTACACAAATCACAAACAAAATCCCCTTTGGGATTGCTCTGAATTGAATGCACTTGCTGCTGCTTCTAAGCTCCCAACCTCTTGAAACACTTATTCAACGGATGGCCCGACCGGCCATAGAAGCTACACACCTCCTTGCTTCTTTTCTTCAAAGAGGGACAAGACTCCCGAGAGTTCTTACCATTATCAGACTTTCTCTTGCCCTTCCTCATTTGCATGCCTCGATTCTTGGCATTATCGATAGCTTCAACTTTTAGGGTAGCTTCTACCACCTCAGTATAGTTTTCAGATCCATAAGCACTAGCCAGCTGCTGGATGTCACTCCTAAGACAACCCAGAAATCGCTTGACTCTACTAGCTTCAGAAGCAACCGAATCCCAGGAAAAAATGGCTGAACTTGCTGAACTCTACCTCATACTCACAGACCGTGAGTTGTCTTTGCTTCGGATGTAGAAAGTTGTTCATAAAATAGTCTTGCTCGACCGATAACAGAAACTTCCTAAGCAGTAAATCCTTGAAGGATTCCCATGAGTATCCATCTGTGAGGTTCTCCTTCTCTCTCAACCACCAGCTCTTTGCAATACCCTTAAGCTAGTAAGCGGCGACCATCACACTCTGGTCCGCAAAAATTCCTGAATATGAAAACAACTCCTCGATCGCGATAATCCAATCATCCAACACCATGAAATCAACTCTATCATCATAAGTAGGAGGTCCTAGTAGCCGAAAATGCGAGATAAATTCATCTCTGGTGGTAGTAGAATTGGAGGCACTAAAGGAGCAGGAGGAATGGGAATGACTTGACCCAAAATAAGGTCCGGCACTCTCAGCTGCTGCCCTGAAATGATAGTCAACAGTGCCTGGATCTGCGATTGCATCTCCACCATCTGCCTTGTTAGAGCCTCATTGCTCTGCCATTGTCCCTCAATCACAGCCTCATTTTGCGCACCAGACGACTCACCCTAAGACTGGGGAGTCGACCTCATCGCAACATGCTTAGGAGACATCCTAAGAATACAACAATCACCAAATCAGAACCTAGCTTATTCGCTAGAACTACACAACTTAGTTCAAACCATATATGTTTAGACACTTGCTAATGCTGCTAACTTGATCTGGGATTTTCATTAATGATGTCATGCTTAACTTAGGATGATATACCATCATCATATTGACTCATGTGCATAAAACATGAATGGATGACTTCTTATTCTTTTTGCTTTAAAACCATGTGTGTACGTATGTCATCATGTAGATCTTTAGCTTGGCACGTGTACTAATGCTATGTTATGTCATGCATATTATGCTATGCAATCTAATAAAGGCATTAATGCATGTTATGAGCGACGCACATATGAAATATTATGCATCCCATACTACATAATATCACATGTAATGAAAAGAAAAAACTAATATGTATTCATATGATGATTGTTATGCATCCCATACTACATAACAGTTACATGTTTCTTCCTATGAGGATCCATATACAAACACATATTATGTATCATATACTACATAATATACCCTGTATACTTCTTTCCATGCTTATGAGTGTAGTATTCATGCTTCAGCCAAGATGTACTGATGACAAATCAGTGTGTGTATGAAATAGAACAAGATAATCCAAAACTAAACATGAAATCCTTCCCAAAGATATTTTTTGAAACAATGCAATGAAGGAGGTGGTCGAAATGATATTTTTTTATACTTTAAAAAAACTAACATGAAATCCTAGCATAAAACCTTCCCAAAGAGCAAGTAAAAATAACAAGTAATTCAGAAGAGACTAAGAAGCTAGCAAGTAACATAACAGTATAAAATCTCCAGTGGGTGTCAACAACCTGACTCGAACCCACCAAAAAAGCATGTATGTCTGAACTAAACAACAAACAACTAAACTACCTAACAATGGTGAGGAAAGTATGATTGCAAAAACTGCAGAATACCAGCAACCACCAACTCTAGCCGCTCAATCGACTACTACTCCAATCCGGAGGCATTCCAAAGACAAGAATACCTTAGTAAGAATTTACAAGTGGCAAAAAGATCATCAGTAGATGAAAGCAAAAGAGTTTAAGGCATACTACCCTAAACAGGAAAGGCTGTCAAACTACAAAAGATGAGAAATAAAGCAGTAATAAATTATTAACTTATAAATTCCAAGAGTAAGGAAGTTGCACCAAGTGCGAAATGAAGCAATACTTCGATAGTATCTACAAGAGTAAGCATAAAGATATATGTCTATACAATGAGAAGAAAGAGACTGAACATCTCTAAACACGTGAATCATTAACACTGGTAAAAATAATTCTGAGTCGGTAGCCACAATGTCCAACACAAAATAACAGACCCAAACATCTCGAGAAGGCACTGCGGTGGTGGCCATAATGTGCAACACAACCCAACAGTTCAACATCTCAAAAAAGGCACTGTGGTGGTGGCCACAATGTCCAACACAACCCAATAGACCAAACATCTCAAAAAGGCACTGTGGTGGTGGCCATAACATCCAACACAACCAAACAGTCCAAACATCTCAAAAAGGCACTATGGTGGTGGCCATAATGTCCAACACAACCCAACAATCCATAAGAAAACCCACAAATGGAATGATTCATGAACCAACTTTAGGTTGGTGGTCCTATATCAACTGCCAACCATGAGCCATACCTAAACATCCATATACACTGACAAAACCGTAACAAAAACACAAGATTTCTCCAATGACAAGTGTTGAAGCCAGGAAAATCCCGACCTCAGAATCGGACTAGGTGACCTAAGGCTATCGATCTCGCAGTGAAGTCAGACGGCCCTCAGAAGCGATAACAAGGATGAGCTAAAGAAACAAGACCCCAGGCCGCTGTGGCAGGAAGGTCCCACCACGTACCCAGCTGCTCGGAAGAAGTAGACCCTTCACAACAAGAATGGTCGAGCTAGGTACGAAGGAGATGCGCGAGCTAGGGTTTGCGAGTAACTATCCGAGAATCTCTGATCCCTACTTCGTACCCCTGGGGTCCTATTTATAGGGAAATCCAAAGAGCGGGGGGGGGGGGGGGGGGTCATACTTATACCCCCTACCCTGGCGACTATGCGACTTCCCGAGGAACTCGCACAGGATGGGCGAGTATATCGCATAGTCGCCTACCAGGCGAGTATGCGTGGGGAGCTCGCCATGCTCGCCCAGGTCTTCTGTTGGATCGCATCTTGATCTTGACTCGTCTGGACTGGTTGACTTGGACACTTGCTGAACTGGCTAAGGTGGCCCCCCTCCTCGTTGAATATGGGTTATACACAATCCCCTCTCTTTTTGAGCGATGCAGGAGCTTGGAAAGAAACATCCAACACTTATTCGGCGAGCTGTTATGTCGGGTATCTGTTTGCTAGCTCTGTCTATTGCTCGACGAAGTCTATAAATAGGGGGGCCTGGTTGCTGGGACGGATTCCTGAAACTCGCCCACCATGTCGGACGCCAACGCGAAGCTTCTCAAAGACAGCCTCGCCACACTGTCTGGCCTCCTCGGCATCGCAAGACCGAAGATGCCGCGCGAGGGAGATGTCGCGGCCGATTTGCCACCGCTGAAGAAGAAGAAAATCAAGAAGCCCAAGCAAACTGCCTCCTCGGCGGTCGACTCGCCTTCGCCATCTGGTTAAGTTGCGGTGGTGACTATCGAACCCGCACCCTCCGCCAACACCCAAAAGCTCCTCAACGACCTTGGTCTGGGAGATGTTCTGGACTCGTTCGCCCTCAGCCCAGACAAGAATCCGAAGTCATCAAGGGGTCGACGACATCCCAAGCCGAAGTCGTCACCATAACAGGTCGCCGCTCCGACCCCCCTTTCCAATCGTTAATCACCGTGCTTTTTGCTGATCTGGCTTTCTTGTACAGACTCCCCTTTGGGCAACGTTGACGCGCCACTTGACGTCGCATCCCTGAGCTCCGCGCCGCTTCTCACCCTCGCCGCTAGTAAACCTCCCCGGACCGCGCATACAGTCCGGATCAATATCGCTGCGAAGAAGATGATGGGGACCTCTTTGGCGAAAGGAACCCCTCCGACAATTAAGGGTCTTCTGGCGGACAAAGATCTCTCGACGAGCAAGGATCTCCCGGCCTCCGTGCCAGACTCGTCATTGCCAGCGGTGAGCACTCCCTTACCGCCGCCGCCACCTCTGGACGCGGCTTCTGAACAGGCGAGGGGCACCATCTTGCCGCCGCCACCATCCTTATCCGCCCAACAGAAGGTGGCCTTGCAGCGACATACCCCGCCTCCCCCATTGAAGACTTCGCAATAGTCGGTGAGCTCATCGCAGGCTCCGCCCCCATCGAAGAAACCAGATAGGCTGCGACCGAGTTATTTTCCTCCGCGGGTTGGGGACCCCGACCATGGAGGACGCGAGCAGGGAGGTCGTGGTCAGGGCAGACCAGCCGACCACCCTGGAGGCTAATCCTCGAGTAGGCGAGATATCTCTGGTCACGCTTCTCCACCACGCCGGCCTCGGTCTCCTCGCTGCGGTGAGCCCTTTATCGCTTGCTACTTTCGATCTCGTTTGGGTGTCGATTTCTGATCGCGACTTATCTTCCTGAAATCACAGATCGCCCGGCATCTCCTGGGTCGGCCTTCATCGACGCCATCGGGTTGTCGGGGAGCGAGTATCGTCATGATGCAGCCCACGCCTATATGGAGCTGGAGAGTAAGTTCGACCAGCTCGCCATCTGAGAACCCCATCGCCGAATATCTGCCCTGGAGGTGCGCATGACAAGGGTAGAGGAGATCTAGACCACCTTGGAGAGCTACGAGGCTCGCTTCCACATGGTGAAGGATAATGATCGCCAACTTGCGTTAAACAACCACCGCCTTCAGCTCGTCCTGGACGAGTTGGATGGGATTCGAGCGAGCATGGGTTCCATGGGGTGGCTGACGAGGATGGAGGAGCAGCTGCGGCTTGGTGACGACGCGATGGCGCTGGCGACGAAGCACTTCCGGAGGGCGCGCGAGATGGGCTGGGCCGGGCGACATCCTCATCCTCCGGAGCAGGCACCTAGGACGTAGATTTGTTTTTTGTTGTATTCGCCATTTGGCGATATTGTAACGAACACTATTTACCATTTAAATAAAATGAGTGACTATGAATCTCGCTATTCGTTTTGCCGCGACTTTATATGTTTCCATGGTATCCCGAGTTTACTTGTGCAGGTCTTGGCGAGCGCCACAGTGCCTCTGCTTCGTCGCGTGAGACAATTCTGATGTCGCTGGTGTGCTGCCCCTTCCCTCGCGTGACGTCGATCGATGCTCGCGGAAATGACCCCCCCCCCCCCCCGCCCCCATCCGTTTTTTCCTTTGGCCTATAAATATGGGGGGTAGGTAGAACGTAAGTACACTGCTGCGAATTTCTCGATCTATCCGGCGAGTATCTCTCTAGCTCACTTCGCCTCCCTCTCTTCTTCTACTCGTCCCTTTTCCCATACTAAGCACGCAGAAATGGTTGGAGACGACGCTAGTGCTCGCCGAAAAGCCCACGTCGTCAACTTTGCTGACGCGGCCTTCAAGAAGTCGATAACGTCAGACAAGGATCTGGACAGCTTCAGGGAGCGTCTACTGCCGGAGGGATACTCTGCGAGGCTTCCTACTCGCGGGAAGCGACTCAACACCTATGTTGAGGGCGCGCTAGTGTTGTCGCTGAGTCACTTCGATGCTGGCCTGTGACTCCCTTTCTGGCCCGAGTTCTGCGAGATCTTGCAGTACTTCGGGATCGTTCCCACGCAGATCAACCCCAATGGGATGGCGATCATCATGGGGTTCCTCTACTACCTTCGAGAGGAGAGGATCGCCTTTGACCTCTCTATATTTCGCCGAGTATTCTCCTTTGCCGCGACTTCGTTGTGGGTCGTCTTCTTCAGCAGCCATGTCTGCACTCTAGTGGGGACTGCGAACAAAGTCCACCGCTAGAGCGAGCTGCTGGTGATCCTTCATGGCGACTTCGGGGGTCTCCTAAGAAGGCCACACCAACCCATCGACGTCGCCTTCCTCCCGCCGATCTTAGAAGGTATTCGCGAGCAGCTTTTCGAATCCTTCTGAGGTCGCCGGTTTGACGTTATCTTCTGGCGGCTCAATGTCGACGTGCTGGAGGCGATTCATCCCCACGAGGGTAAGGCTTGAGCGAGATGTCGTGTACTTGCCAGCTCGCTCCTATTTACTGAAGCGTACACTAATCATCTCGCACAATTCTTGCAGTGGCCAATGAGCTTCCGGAGAAGCCGCTGCCTCCGACGAAGGAAGTCGCTGATGCGTGGAAAATACGGCAAGCGCACCGGTCGCACAAGTAATAAAGTTTGGGAATAAATCCCCGAGTGTCGGTCTCTTGAGGAACACAGTAAGGGATGAGTTAATGTCGAGGAGGACTTGAGATTGAAGTCCTCGGGTCGGAGGTAATGAAATGGGGGTTTTGATGGTTGCGGAAACAAAAAGTAAAATCTACAAGCTACTCCTATGCAATGCCGCTATGCGATGCTTCGCCAGGCGGGATGGAAACTACACGGGCCACTATGCATCGAATCGCTTGGCGGATGGACGAGTAGGCTAGCGGATGAGGTGGTTAGAATGGCGGAATGAGGGTCGTAAGCACCTCTTCGCAACGCATGCCACTAGCAATTGCTAGTGCGGCAAGGGTGGATGGTGGTGGATGGAATATGGCGCGCCTCAAGCAATAATAACAAAATCACACAAATCACATAGACATGAATAAGTGAAAATGCTAATCAATAAAAATACTTCATCAATACATAGAAATTAAACTAAGCTATCAACAACAACATAAGAGGAGTGTGCGAAATCGACCGGGTCCGAAGCCTTATTGAGGGTTCATGGTTGGAATCCTGGGTTGTCAATCCAAGTCCAAGCTCGGTCCTCAACTGCGTCCGGGGTAGAGGAGGCTTTCACTTACTCCCAATGGACCCGTATTCTTCGTTGAAATGACCCGGTAGATTGCGGTTCCAGCTCCTCCTAACTTGATGGAGAAATCTTGGTCAAAACTCCGCTTGAAGCTTGGTGATGAAGGAGGAGGCCGAGGGGATGCTCCAGGCTTTGATTTGGCATTGAAGGCTTGCCCGGAGCAACTCCCTATGGTGGAGGATGAAGGAGGACGGTGGAAACCCTCCTTGGAGACGAAAATGGTGGAAAAATGGCGGACTTTAGCGATCTCCCGAAATTAGGGCGGAACCTGCGTATTTATAGACAGGAGAATAAACAGGGCGCACGACCACTGGCGCACGACCAGTGGTCGTGCGCGACCAAGTTCAGCGCCCGTGCGCCAGCAATTAGTAGACCTGCATCAGAAAATCAATGGTCGCGCACGATCAGCAGTGCACGATCAGTTATCGTGCGAGGCAATGCTGATGATCGTGCGAAATAGCCAGGCATAACTTTGTAAAAAGGGTCATGACTGCGCACGACCGGCAGCGCACGAGCAGTGATCGTGTGCGGTATGGCAAGTGATCGTGCGGAAGGTTCAAGACAGAGATTTCACAAATTAGGCCGGGCTGCGCACGATCAGTGATCGTGCGCCAAGAGGTCGATGGTCGTGCGTGGGTAAAAACGCACGCCCACTGACTCCTTCGCCAAAAAATAGTGAAACGCCTATCCCGAATGCCCTCACGATCCCCAAACCTGCAGGAAAACTGCACGGGACATCGATCGTGGCAGCCAAAGCAAACAATAATAATCATAGCCAGAATGAAATACACACACACACAGAGAAATAGGCTAAAAAGGGTGCACAAGACATGGAAAACCGTAGCGAACCAAAAGGAGTGCAAATGATGCTAAACGGTGTGCAAAGATAGGAAAATAAGCCTAGATGAGTCCGAAAATAGGTATATAAAGAGGACTCATCACACCCCCAGTCTTAACCGTTTGCGCGTCCCGAGCAAACAAAACCTAAGCAGACGGGGAAAATGAACTAGCTAACAAAGAATTTGCTAGCAAGGTGAGCATTGCCGAAGACGCGAAGTCGCATGCTCGCGTGCATAAAAATAAAGTAGAGGAAATTTTTAAGTATACAAAATATTTTATATTTTTCACAATGCGTATCAAAAATTTATTATTACTCAAAAGTGGAATCATGGTGAATCATCCGGTCCTACGCAGGAAGAAAGTAGGCAGGCCACTAAGGTGAGCATTGCCGAAGACCGGGGCTCAAGATTACCCCCAAAGGAATCCACCAATGTCGGAAACCATAAGCTTGCCCGTTCGCACTCTCTCCACGGCACTAGTCAACTCAAGCGCAAGTCCGTAGGACTTCGGGTAGTAATGGCGCTTGGGTTACGGTGAGGAAAACAAGGATAAACATGAAGGGTATGCACCTAACCCAAATGAGCTAACGTACAAAACTAGTACCCGTTGCCCACAAAATAAACACCGGTGCACCACACCCCCAGACTTAACTTTTACTAAATGGGTGTGTGCACCGCCTACTCCAAATCCAAATCATCTCAAATAAAGATTTTCAATCAAACTTTTTCTTTCTCTTTTTCTTTTCTCTTTTTCTCTTTTTCAAATATTTTTCTTTTAAATATTTTCTTTTCTTTTTCATCTTTTTATTTTCATAATTTCAGCAGATATAACTTGAAAGCACTTCCACATTTTCACAAATAATAACACCACATCACAACCCAACATGAAAATATAAAACACTAAGCTCGACTTGGGTGTGCGACTAGGATCGGCTATGGGGCTTTGGCGAATATAGTGGAGCTGAATCAAAAGGAAGGGTAGGCACAAAGGGGCTAGCAAGGGCGATGTTAGGAATGGGTACAAAGCTCAACCGGGCCAAAAGGTGGCCTACATCACTCTCACGCTAGACTAACCGTGTACCAATGCTTCAAGAATAGCTTGGGGCAAGTTCTTAGCAACCGAGAAAGATAATCCTTCCTCCCGACTCAAGCAATACGAGTCTAGTGGCGGCTACACACATTCCTACGCTACCGTTTGATTCACACCGGATTCACCAACTTTTGAGTAGAATAAGAAATATGTACGCAAATAGAAAAATATAGAACTATAAGCATACGAAAAAAATTAAATCTACACAAATTTCTATACAAAACGAGAGCAGTTGACTAGAAACACAGCAAGGCCAACATTTTACTCCGTCGCACAATCCTAAACTAACACAGAAATTTTCCAAATCTAACAAAGATACAAGTTTAACTCGTGGAACGCTAACAGCTAAGCTCGCGCTCATGTGGATGCAGTAGTGTGCGATGCAATGAACATAAACAAAATAAAATACGAATAGCTTCTAGTATGCAAAAGAAATGTGTACGTGCAAAAGGTAAACATGCTCTCCCCCAGACTTAAACTACACGATACAACATAGCATAAGATATTGAATTAAAATCAAAAGGAGAAAAGGGGAGAGGTTACCCAATGCTCAGCTAGTGAGCATACCAGAAGACGCATGAAAAGTAGAAGCAGGCTCGCCAAACGAAGAATCACAACCCCGCCAATGCGTAGTTTCCATGAATACCTACAGGGGTGAGCTCCGCAAAAACAAAAGAAAAATATACAAAAAGAAATACTAAACTAAGCTAGACATAAAATGTAAAATGCAGAAATTTAAGAAAACTACTGGGGTTACTGTCATCCCAGCACGACTTATTCGAAGCAGAAAAGCCTTAGCTAATGGGCCTATGGAAGAGAAGATGAACAGGTAACTGTTCCAATATCCGTTGCGGTAACGGGTACCGATACGGCGATAGAACAGTTACCCCTCTACCTAGATAATAATACCTGCAAAGCTCAGGTAGAGGAAGCAGGAAATAAGATGAGGAGTCGACCTGGTCCTCGCTCATCTCATCACAAAAAGAATCCTTGCCTAGCAAGGGGTCATCCCACACAGGTGCGTAGGAGTCAACGACTTGAGCACAAGGCTCATCATCATCCCAGCACACCAGCGGAGAATCAACCCGCACAGGCTCAGATATGGAAGGGGGATCAAGGAATAAAAGAGAAGAAGGACAAAAATAATCAGAAATCGGGGGAGTGATCCCGGTATCACCCCCAGCAGGATCCAAACAATGATCATCGTCAGTGTCATATGAGTCGTATTGGGGAGAATCCGAGAACTCGAAGTCCGCGGTGGAAAGGGGGACCGCCTCGTCAGATAGGGAGGTGCAAACCTCCGCATCCGAAAGGTAATACTCCTCGTCCCACCGGGGTGCGTCATAGTGGTTCGAAGATCCACATTCTCCATCGGAGATAGCAGAATCGTCATCCCACATCGGCACATCCTCAGGCACCGAATCATCCACAATAACGGCCTCATCAGCCGACTCACAAGAAAAAGGAGTAGAAAACTCTGGCAAATACTGTGTAGGGGCAAAGCTGCTCTCAAAATCAGGCATAGAATGCGCAGGCCCCTTCGCAACATCATCCGCAGATGCCACCCCGTCGACGACCGGAACACTCTCATCGTCCCATACAGGATCGTCCATGAGTTCCCAATCCACTCCTTGCAGGCTAACATCCGAGTGAGAGTGATCACTCAAAGGAAGCTCGTAAAAAGGGGTTGAGGAACCCATGAAGGAACTATATGCGGCGAGAGATTCTTCCGTAATCTCAACGGGCAAAGATCGAGCAAGGTGCGCCATGTCAGTGTATGGGCCAGGCAACACCCTGGTAGGCCCATCCACAGTAGTCTCCCGCGAACAGGGGACTGCTGCGGATGCGTCCACAGAGGTAGAAGGCTTGCACAAGCGAGGGCAATCCTTCAACATATGGCCCACACCTTGACATAGAATACACCGAAAACAGTGCTCGGCATTAGAAACAGCCATGACATCGATGCAACTTCACAAAGCGTCAAAAATACGGCACTCGGCAGCAGAATCCATCGCGAACAGAAATATTTACCGGCAATTACTACACACAAGAATAAAACAACTCGGATCTGCAATATAAAAAAAAGAAGATAAGGAAGGGACAGAAAAAAAATAAAGTAAACAATTTCAAAAACTAAAATAAAGACAAAACAGGGTATGAACAAATGGACAAGGGCGACTATCTCGCATCTACCTTTTCAAAAACTCAAACGACTGTGTTCCCCGGCAACGGCGCCAAAAACTTGATGCGTGGAAAATACGGCAAGCGCACCGGTCGCACAAGTAATAAAGTTTGGGAATAAATCCCCGAGTGTCGGTCTCTTGAGGAACACAGTAAGGGATGAGTTAATGTCGAGGAGGACTTGAGATTGAAGTCCTCGGGTCGGAGGTAATGAAATGGAGGTTTTGATGGTTGCGGAAACAAAAAGTAAAATCTACAAGCTACTCCTAGGCAACGCCGCTATGCGATGCTTCACCAGGCGGGATGGAAACTACACGGGCCGCTATGCACCGAATCGCTTGGCGGATGGACGAGTAGGCTAGCGGATGAGGTGGTTAGAATGGCGGAATGAGGGTCGTAAGCACCTCTTCGCAATGCACGCCACTAGCAATTGCTAGTGCGGCAAGGGTGGATAGTGGTGGATGGAATATGACGCACCTCAAGCAATAATAACAAAATCACACAAATCACATAGACATGAATAAGTGAAAATGCTAATCAATAAAAATACTTCATCAATACATAGAAATTAAACTAAGCTATCAACAACAACATAAGAGGAGTGTGCGAAATCGACCGGGTCCGAAGCCTTATTGAGGGTTCACGGTTGGAATCCCGGGTTGTCAAACCAAGTCCAAGCTCGGTCCTCAAATGCGTCCGGGGTATAGGAGGCTGTCACTCACTCCCAATGGACCCGTCTTCTTCGTTGAAATGACCCGGTAGATTGCGGCTCCAACTCCTCCTAACTTGATGGAGAAAGCTCGGTCAAAACTCCGCTTGAAGCTTGGTGATGAAGGAGGAGGCTGAGGGGATGCTCCGACTTTGATTTGGCGCTGAAGGCTTGCCCGGAGCAACTCCCTATGGTGGAGGATGAAGGAGGACGGTGGAAACCCTCCTTGGAGACGAAAATGGCGGAAAAACGGCGGACTTTAGCGATCTCCCGAAATTAGGGCAGAACCTGCGTATTTATAGACAGCAGAATAAACAGGGCGCACGACCACTGGCGCACGACCAGTGGTCGTGCGCGACCAAGGTCAGCGCCTGTGCGCCAGCAACCAGTAGACCTGCATCAGAAAATCAATGGTCGCGCACGATCAGCAGCGCACGATCAGTGATCGTGCGAGGCAATGCTGATGATCGTGCGGAAATAGCCAGGCAGAACTTTGTAAAAAGGGTCATGACTGCGCACGACCGGTAGCGCACGAGCAGTGATCGTGCGCGGTATGGCAAGTGATCGTGCGGAAGGTTCAAGACAGAGATTTCACAAATGAGGCCGGGCTGCGCACGATCAGTGATCGTGTGCCAAGAGGTCGATGGTCGTGCGTGGGTAAAAACGCACGACCACTGACTCCTTCGCCAAAAAATAGTGAAATGCCTATCCCGAATGCCCTCACGATCCCCAAACCTGCAGGAAAACTGCACGGGACATCGATCATGGCAGCTACAACAAACAATAATAATCATAGCGAGAATGAAATACACACACACACACAAATAGGCTAAAAAGGGTGCACAAGACATGGAAAACCGTAGCGAACCAAAAGGACTGCAAATGACGCTAAACGGTGTGCAAAGACAGGAAAATAATCCTAGCTGAGTCCGAAAATAGGTATATAAAGAGGACTCATCAGTCGCTACCCTCCTCTCTGAAGCCCACCCTCCGCCTGATGTCGGGGAGAGGAAGAAAGTCGTCAAAGGGAAAACGAGGGCCAAATTGCCGGGCCCTACGAGTAAGAAGGTGAAGGTGTCATCGCCCCAGCCTGACGGCCAATAGTCGCCGCCGGATGCTCGGGCACCTCGCTTCCACCCCAACTTCAACCTCAGCGAGGAGTGGTGGATTCGCATGGTCGCCCGCTGGTGACCTGGTCGGCGGAGGAGCACGTGGTGTCGTTGAGCACCAACCTCCCATCCTGGTCAACGAACTGGGAGGATAAGGGGGAGGCCTTTGCCGTCCTCCATGCCTTGTACGGGCGGGTCGATGCCGAGTCGATGTTGGAGCTTACCCCGCCAGAGCTTGCACATCACTCCGCCTGCTCGCTCGTGCGAGCTGCCGAGTTTGGGCACTTCACGATGAGGAAGTTACTGGAGACGACGGAGGAACTGAGAGTCGTCTCCAAGAAGGCCATCGATATCGGCATGCAATCGGTCTGCTGGAAGGACTTTGAGGTAAGTCGCCTACTTGCGGCGACATTTGCTCCGTTCTGTCTGAACATGGAGACTCGGCTAGTCGCTGCTGAAGAACGCGTGAACTCTGCCTCGCTGCCGGGGGTGCAGTGGCCGGAGGACTATCCTCAGTGGGCCATCAAGCGGTCCCAAGTTCTATGGGAGGAGAGGTCGTCTGTTCGCTGCGAGATAGCGCGAGCGGCTGGGAACATCATACTCGCGTGGCTGAGAATTAACAGACAGTTCGTCGAAGGGGATAAGCAGCTCACCGTTGACGAGCTTATTCCTGAGTTGCTCACTGAGGGGACGATCTCGCCAGATCGTGTACCCTCTCCATCGTCAGGCTCTAGCGACTCCACCAGCAGCTGCAGTGGCAGCAGCAGCGGCGAGAGCAGAGATGACGGCGAGGAAGAAGAATATACAGATATAGGAGATGAGAAATATCGACCAAATACTGGTGACGATGAGTCCTAGCTGCTCGCCGATTGTCAGCGGGTGTAATTTATGACCCTTGTAATTTGTAATGCTTTTGACATTTACACAAGTTCATTCTCTGCAACTCTTTACTCGCATGAAGGTTGATGTCGCTCGCTAGGCTCATAGGCTCGGTGTGGAGCACTCACGACGTGTACTCGTTTAACTTGTCTAGACTTATATTAAACACATATTTGCCTGATCGTCAAGATATACTCGCCTTCGTTCCCAAAGGCGTGCTCGCCTATTCGCATGAGGCATACTCGCTAGCTCGCCTGAAGTACTCGCCTGCTCGCCCGGGGTATACTCGCCCCGCGCTTGAGGCATGCTCGCCTCTGCCAAGACATTATCTGAGCTTGGCGGGCGGCGAATAGTCGTATCCCGGAGGCAAGTAGTCGGTCTGCGGGAGAGGAGCTCGTGCAGAGACATGGACTTACGTTTCCCCTGCCGCTCCAGTCTTTGATTTCAATCGAGGAGATCGGCTGATCCCCGAGGAGAGGAGCTCATGAGTAACCAGACTTACGACGCTGCTACCACTCGAAGTCTTCATTTCAATCGAGGAGATCGGCCGATACCCGAGGAGAGGAGCTCGTGGGTAACCAGACTTACGACGCTACTACCACTCGAAGTCTTCATTTCAATCGAGGAGATCGGCCGATCCCTGAGGAGAAGAGCTCGTGGGTAACTGGACTTACGATATTGTTACCACTTAAAGTCTTGATTTCAATCGAGGAGATTGGCCGATCCCCGAGGAGAGGATCTTGTGTGTAACAGAACTTACGACTTTACTGCCACTCGAAGTCTTGATTTCAATCGAGGAGATCGGCCGATCCCCGAGGAGAGGAGCTCGTGGGTAACATGACTTACGACGTTGCTACCACTCGAAGTTTTGATTTCAATCGAGGAGATCGGCCGATTCCCGAGGAGAGGAGCTCGTGGGTAACCGGACTTACGATGCTGCTACCACTCAAAGTCTTCATTTCAATCGAGGAGATCGGCCGATCCCTGAGGATCGGAGCTCGTGGGTAATCGGACTTACGACGCTGCTACCACTCGAAGTCTTAATTTCAATCGAGGAGATTGGCCGATCCCCGAGGAGAGGAGCTCGTGGGTAACCGGACTTACGACGCTTCTACCACTCGAAGTCTTGATTTCAATCGAGGAGATCGACCGATCCCCGAGGAGAGGAGCTCGTGGGTAACCGGACTTACGACTTTCCTGCCACTCGAAGTCTTTATTTTAATCGAGGAGATCGGTCGATCCCCAAGGAGAGGAGCTCGTGGGTAACCAGACTTACGACGCTTCTACCACTCGAAGTCTTGATTTCAATCGAGGAGATCAGCTTATCAGTAAGGAGAGGAGCTCGTGGGTAACAGAACTTACGACGATGCTACCACTCTAAGTCTTGATTTCAATCGAGAAGATCGGCCGATCCCCGAGGAGAGGAGCTTGTGGGTAACCAGACTTACGACGCTACTACCACTCGAAGTCTTGATTTCAATCGAGGAGATCGGCCGATCCTCGAGGATAGGAGCTTGTGGGTAACCAGACTTACGACACTGCTACCACTCGAAGTCTTGATTTCAATCAAGAAGATTGGCCGATCCACGAGGAGAGGAGCTCGTGGGTAACCGGACTTACGATGTAGCTACCACTCGAAATCTTCATTTCAATCGAGGAGATTGGCCGATCCCCGAAGAGAGGAGCTCGTGGGTAACTGGACTTACGACTTTCCTGCCACTCGAAGTCCTGATTTCAATCGAGGAGATCGGCCGATCCCCGAGGAGAGGAGCTCGTGGGTAACCGGACTTACGAATTTCCTGCCACTCGAAGTCTTTATTTCAATCGAGGAGATCGGCTGATCCCCAAGAAGAGGAGCTCGTGGGTAACCGGACTTACGACGCTGCTACCACTCGAAGTCTTTATTTCAATCGAGGAGATCGGCCGATCCCCGAGGAGAGGAGCTCATAGGTAACCGAACTTACGATGCCGCTACCACTCGAAGTCTTAATTTCAATCGAGGAGATCGGCCGATCCCCGAGGAGAGGAGCTCGTGGGTAACCGGACTTACGACTTTCCTGCCACTCGAAGTCTCTATTTCAATCGAGGAGATCGGCCGATTCCCGAGGAGAGGAGCTCGTTGGTAGCCGGACTTACGACTTTCCCGCCACTCGAAGTCTTGATTTCTATCGCGGAGATCCTGTTACTGGAGGGATGTCGAGGATTAATCACATAGATATCTTGGCATAAAGATAATCTCCCTATTCGGAGAGACGCTCTTAAACCTACCAAATCGGGAAGTTGGCGTCCAGACCTATTCCTAATAATTTCTCCAGTTGGAAGAGAGATGCACTCGGGGAGACATAGGACGACATTCAAGGGGGGAGCTGATCTCGACCAACAATGCAGAGGCTCGGTCTTACAAGAGTGCTTAAAGTCCTGAAGCATCTTCCTACCATCCGTACTGGGTTATTTAGGAGGAACGGGTTGAAGGCACGTATCCCGATTTGATAGTGAAGATCGCTTCAAGCTACGCTTAATGGCCGTGAGTGCCAGCGTCCGGACGGGGGGGGGGGGGGTGGTGATGTTCATCGAGGGTCTTTTTCGGACACGCTCGGAACCAACACACACCCCTGGGCTCGTCCCTGCCCATTCTTCGGTAGGTTATCCTGCTTTGTCAATAACTTGAAATCTTCTTCCTATGGTTGCTTGACGAGGTCGGCCTCTTATCGAGTCCGGGAGGCTAGGGTACAAGTTTGTTCCTGGTAATTCCTCCAGTCGGAGGAGAGATGCACTCGGGGAGACATAGGCTGACATGTAAGGGGGGAGCTGATCTCGGCCGACAATGCAGAGGCTCGGTCTTACAAGAACGCTTAAAGTCCCGAAGCATCGTCCTATCATCCATCCTGGGTTATTTACGAGGAACAAACTGACCACTGTTTCTCGTAGCCGATTGCGGAGCTGATCCTGGAAGCACCCAGAAGCCTTGATGTATATAGCACAAAATATTAGCACAAAAGGGGAGAACAGTCCAGTCGCCACTGTACATCAATAAGCATTCTTGCAAAGTAAATACAAGTGTCACCACTAGGGGTAGAACCTTTTCAGGTCGTCCCCATTCCAGGTCCAATTCAGCTGATCTCCAGCTTGATCTTGCAAGTAGTATCCCCCTATGGTCAAGACCTCTTGAACAATAAAGGGCCCTTCCCAGTTGCGATATAGCTTGCCGATGGTGGCCCCCCTGCCCTGCAGCGTCCACTTTCTTCATGACCAGATCTCCCGCTAGTAAATGCTTGAGGCGGACATTTTTGTCGAAGTGCTTCGCCATGCGCCTCTCTATCTCATCCTGGCGTACAGAGGTAAGGTCTCGAAGCTCCTCGACATAGTCCAGAGAGAGCCTCTAGGCATCTTTGTTCTCCAGACGCCACTCTTCACCGCCGTCTTCCGCCGCAACTACTCTTGTACTCCGTACCTCAAACTCCATCGGGATGAGTGCCTCAGACCCGTGAGATAACTTGAAAGGTGTTTCCCTCGTGGCTAAGTTTGGGGTTGTTATCAGAGCTCATAGGAGCGAGGGGAGCTGCTCGCCCAAGTTTCCTTTGAGATTAGTGACCTTCTTCTTCAGTAGGTTGACGATGAGCTTGTTGGCAGCTTCTACTTGCCCATTGCTCCTAGGATGGTGCACTGAAGCGAACCGAAGGTCTGTTCCCAACTTCTTGCAGAAATCCTCCAGCTCCAAGCTTGCGCATTGCGGCCCATTGTCGGTGACGATGGCCAGCGGGATCCCAAACCTGCATGTGATTTCCCCCCAGATAAAGTTTCTGACGATCTGGGAAGTGGTCTTAGCCAAGGCTCTGGCCTCGATCCACTTGGAGAAGTAGTCGATCATCACCAGTAAGAACTTCCTCTGT
Source organism: Platanthera zijinensis (assembly GCA_039513925.1). Taxonomy (NCBI): domain Eukaryota; kingdom Viridiplantae; phylum Streptophyta; class Magnoliopsida; order Asparagales; family Orchidaceae; genus Platanthera; species Platanthera zijinensis. The sequence goes on along the minus strand of CM077080.1, from coordinate 94,971,439 downwards.
CCACTAGCTTGAGGGAATGGGCCAATCAGGTCGATTCCCCAGATGGCGAAGGGACACAGAGCGGTGATCAAGCGGAGGTGTTGAGCATGATGAAGCTGGAGGGGCGCGAAGAGTTGACACTGGGAGCACTTTTTAGAGAAGGCCTCCGCATCCTTTCGGATGGTGGGCCAGAAGTAGCCATGCCTCAGGATTCTCTGCTCCAGAGTACGAGTCCCGGAATGGCTGCCGCACTCCCTTGAGTGAATCTCCTTGAGAACTCGGGGGACCTCGATTTCTGACAAGCATCTGGCCAAGGGGCCTGAGATGGTCTTGCGATAAAGCTCGGCGTCTTGCAGCAGGTAGTACGCGGCCTTATATCAGAATTTCCTTCGGTCCTGCCCGTCCGAGGACAGCTGACCCATTATTAAGAACTCGATGAACGAATCCTTCCACACGGGCCGCTGCTGGATCTCCATCATTTCTCCTTCCTTGATGGATGGTCGAAACAACTTGGTGACCATTCCCCCGGCCCGGGGACCGTACTTGGCAAGGTAGTCAGCTTCGGCATTGTCTTCTCGGGGCACATGCTCAACGAAGAAAGTCTGGAACCCCCCGATAGAACCCTTAACCTTGACAAGGTATTGCTGCAGGATGAGGTCGTGGACCTCAAACTCTCCCCGAATCTGGGGAGTGACTACCATCGAATCGGTGAAAGCTCGGATGTCCTTGATTGACAGCTCCTTGGTGATACGTAAGCCAACCACCATGGCTTCATACTCCGCCTGATTATTCATAACTGGGAAGAGGATCTCGACGACCTGTTCGATCCTGGTTCCCTGGGGGCTAACCAACACGACTCTGGCTCCCACGGAATACTTGTCGAGCACCCCATCCACAAACATCTTCCAAGAGACCAGGCGGGAAGCGCCCACGTCTACCTCTACCTCGGCCGAGAAGTCGGCCAAGAAGTCTGCTACCGCCTGCGCTTTGATTGCAACCCTTGGGAAGTAAGAGATGTCGAACTCGCTTAGCTCCACCGCCCACTTGGCAAACCTGCCAGAATGCTCCATCCCATCAAAGATACTCCTTAGGGGATGATAGGAGACCACCTTGATGGAGTGAGCCTGAAAATATGGGCAGAGCCGCCGAGCCGAAACTACCAAAGCGAAAATTATCTTCTCCAGGATAGGATACCTCGTCTCTGCTTGCCACAACACCCGGCTCACGTAATAGATGGGGAGCTGTCTCCTTCCTTCTTCTCGAACCAACACCGAACTAACCGCCTCGGCCCCTACTCCCAGATAAAGTAAAAGATCCTTGCTGCCCTGCGGACCTTGGAGGAGAGAGCTCGGGTCTGCTGCTGCTTAAGATTTTCGAAAGACTCCTCGCACTCGATGGTTCACTCGAATTTCTGATTACCCCGAAGGGCCTTGAAGAACGGGAAGCATTTCTCTCCGGACTTGGAAAGAAAACTGCTAAGGCCTGCCAGCCTTCCAGTTAGCCTCTGGACCTCCTTGGAATCTCTTGGGGAGGCCATCTCCATGATGACTTTTACCTTGTCGGGGTTAGGCTCCACCCCCTGGGAGGTGAGGAGGTGACCCAGGAACTTTCCCCTTCCCGCACCAAATACACACTTGGTCGGGTTAAGCCGCATCTTGTACTTCCTCAGAGTGGCGAAGGTCTCCGCCAGATCCGCTACGTGCTCTGCGACGCTCTTGCTCTTAACGAGAAGATCGTCCACATAGACCTCCAAATTCTGCCCCTTTTGCTCTTTGAACACCTGGTCCATTATCCTTTGATATGTTGAGCCGGCGTTTTTGAGCCCGAAGGGCATCATCTTGTAACAATAGCACCCGTCACTGGTGATGAAGGAAACGTTGCGGCAATCGGGGGGATGCATCCGGATCTGGTGGTATCCTGAAAAAGCATCAAGGAAACTCATCACGGGAAATCCGACGGCGGAATCAACCAGCGCGTCGATTTGAGGCAAGGGGTAACAATCCTTCGGGAAAGCTTTATTCAACATAAAAAATCGATACATAGCCTCCAACCCCCTCCTGACTTCTTTACCATTTAAATATTGGAGACCCAGCCATGATACTGGATCTCCGAGACAAACCCCGCCTCTAGAAGCTTCCTCATTTCCTCCCGGATTGGCTCGGCCAGCACGGTGGCGCTCTTCCTCTGCCTTTGGCAAACCGGAGCTACCACGGGATCCAAGTTGAGGCGATGACAGGCAACATCGACATCAATCCCTGGCATCTCGGCGTCACTCTACGCGAAGATGTCAGCATTCTTCTAGACGCAAGCAGCTATCTCCACCTTCCCTGCCAGGGGAAAGGCTCCTCTGACCTTCAGCAGCTCAGGAACTCCTCTCGGGGAGGTCACCTCCACTTCCTCTAGCTCCTCGGCAGCTTGCAGGCCCTCCTCTTGCTCCATCATCCTCTCCAGCCTTTCCGTGTCACCTATCCAGCTGATGGTGCTGACCGCGTTCAGGTAACACTCCCTGGAGGCCTTCAGATCCCCCATGATCCGGACTTGGACATCATCCCGGCAGTACTTCAGGCATTGATGGTACGATGATGGGACGGCCTTTAAGTAGTTGATAAGAGGCCGCCCAAATATGGCATTGTAACCGCTGGGTATGTTGACGATGACGAATCGACATCGGATTGAAGTACCCCCGAGAGTGACCAGCAGCTCCACTCCCCCTTCCACCTCTTTCTTCTTTCCCGAGAAGCTAAAGAGAGGTCCGTCCGCAGCCTGGACCCTGGACGCTTCCAACTGAAGGCCGATGAAGGTTCTCTTGAAGATGACATTCACGGAGCTCCCGTTATCCGCGAGGATTCGGTCGTTGGTGAAGTCTTCGATGGCCGCTTGTATCACCAACGCGTCGTGGAAGGGGTTCTCGTTCCACAGCATATCCACTTCCGAGAAGGTTATCTCGTTCAGCAGCGGAGGAGTCTGTGACGTCGTGACGACGCTCCTCTTGTTGATCTGGTGGAGACTACCCTTGCAGGAAGCTCCAAGCACGATACCTCCATTTATCACCCCGACATGTCCGCCCCCCGGACCAGAATAACATTTCCTCGACCTCCCTGGTCAACCCTGTCCTCATTCCTCCTCCTCTATGGAGCTTAGAAAGCTACTTGCCCGACCGGGGCCTCCTGCCTTGGTTGCTCTCTTTGTGCCTCTATCACCACCGATCTCCTCCTTGCCTCCCAAAACTCTGGGCAGGCCAAGGTCTCATGCCTCTCTACTCGATGGATATCGCAGTAGAGGGGGATGGCCGCCTCCTGCTGTCTTCCCCGGCGCTCGTCTTTTCGCCGACGCTTGTTGCCTGCCACGCGATAGCCATTGTATCCCTTCTTCCTCCTCCCTGCTCTCTCGGGTTATTATCCCTCCTCTCCTCCTAGCGGATCGGCCATCTCCACTGAGGACGATCTCTCAGATACTGGAATCTTCTTTCTTCCCTTCTTCCTTCTGGAGCCTCGACGGGCCTCCTTTCTTCTTGCATTCGAGGCCTCTCCTGCCTTTTCTCCTCCACCCTCCTGGTCTCCTCTCTTCTCTTCCTCTCTTATTTCCTCTTCGGATCCTCCCAAATTTTGTCATCATGCTTCTCTGGATGCCTCTCCTTATCCAGCAGTCTTCCACTGTTCTCTCCTAGTGGCTTATCCCCGTCCAGCCTTGCAAGGAACTCCTTGTTCCTCTCCTCCCCCTGAATGAAGACATTCGCCCTCTCCACCATTTCCTCGAACGACCTCGGCGGCTTATGCCCCAGCTCCATGTTGAAAATTCCCTGCTTCATGCCGAACTTGAGAGCAACCATCAAGGTAAACCCATCCACCTCCTTCACCTCAAAGACCTCTTCCTGGAACCGGTCGATGTAGTGACCCAAGCACTCATGCTGCCCCTGCACAATCTTAAAAAGGGCCGTCGCCTCCTTCTTTCTCTTCTTGGACGTCGCGAATCTCGCTATGAGACTCCGACGAAGGTCGAAGAAGTAGTAGATGCCTTACCGGGTAATCTCTTCCGGAGTAGTAGGTGAGGGCGGGCTCTCAGAAATTGTCGGGGACGGGGGCCGTGAGGATCTCATCTCAGAAGGGGCTCCTCCCTTCCTGGCGGAGGAAATTATCCTCCTCGCTCGAGTACTCGTACTCGCTCCATAGGCGAGTATTCCCATACCTCGCCGAGAGTTCAGGATCTCAGAACCTGATGCCCTTGCTGCTCGCTGGGTGTTGACGCGGTGGTATCGGTCGCTCCTCCCTCGCCCAGGCGGGCTCCTTTCCTGGTTGCCGGGTCAAAACTTCCTCGCCCGGTGGGGTCAGGCGACGGGGAGAATTCGCCGTGACCTCAGGGGGGTTGGCGAAACTGCCGAGTATCTCCCTCTCCATTATCTTCGCGAACTGCTCGAAAGCTGCTACCGTCATAAACCCGCCACCTCGCTCTTAGGTGTCTACTCCCTCCGAGTTGTCCGCCAACTGGCCTTGATCGCCACCATTGACCAACTTTATCAACCATGAAAATTTCCTCCTTGGCTGCTATCCACGCTCACCGCACCAAGTGTTGAAGCCAGGAAAATCCTGACCTCAGAATCGGACTAGGTGACCTAAGGCTACCGATCTCGCAGTGAAGTCAGAGGGCTCTCAGAAGCGATAACAAGGATGAGCTAAAGAAATAAGACCCCAAGCCGTTGCAGCAGGAAGGTCCCACCACGTACCCAGCTGCTCGGAAGAAGCTGCCCCTTCACAACCAGAATGGTCGAGCTAGGTACGAAGGAGATGCGCGAGCAAGGGTTCGCGAGTAACTATCCGAGAATCTCTGGTCCCTCCTTCATACCCTTGGGGTCCTATTTATAGGGAAATCTAAAGAGAGGGGGTCATACTTATACCCCCCACCTTGGCGACTATGCGACTTCCCGAGGAACTCGAACGGGATGGGCGAGTATATCGCCTAGTCGCCTACCAGGCGAGTATGCGTGGGGAGCTCTCCATGCTCGCCCAGGTCTTCTGCTGGCTCGCATTTTGATCTTGAATCGTCTGGACTGGTTGACTTTGACACTTGCTGAGCTGGCTAAGGTGGGCCCCCTCCTCGGTTAATATGGGTTGTACAACAAGCAAGAAGAAAAATCCCGAAATTTACCGTAAGGCCATACTCGATTAATTAGACTCAATTCGACAATAAAAGTAAGTACACACTAACTCGTCGAGTATACTCGACGAATATAGTAGACACTCGACGATGTATAATATGAAAATTGACTATCTTAACAATACTCAATGATTCAGCTAACATTACCTTGATACTCGATGAATCAGTGTAATTTATCCAAGTCCACGGGAAATTCGTCGAGTATACTCGACGAATCTGGACTTCACTCAATGCTCTCAACGCCAAAGCAGTCTCACTCGATGCCTGGACTTAACTCAACTAAATTTACTTCACTCGGTGACTTCACTCGATGCCTAACTGAGTTCACTCAACGCTCACGACACCATCTAGTCTTAACTCGAGACACTCAACGCATATGGTCATAACTCAACGCCTTAGCTAACAATACTTGACAAATTAATCTTGAATACTCGACGAATTTGACTTAGTTACAAGGATCACTCGATGCTCTCGATTCCAAGAAAAATTCAATCAATGCCAAGACTGATACTCGACGAATTCTTCGAGAATACTCGACAAATTTGCTTTAGTCCAAAACTCATATTTGACGAATATTACTAACTGGCATTTATGACGACGTTATCTTAACTTAGACTATCATATACGATGAAATTATCTTAGACTAACTGTCATATACGATGAATCCTACTAGACTAACTGTCATATAATCGACGGATTAAACCTAGGTTAACTATACGATGGATTAAACTTATCTAGAAATCGTACACTACGCAGCAGATCAAGCTTGGCCGAACCCTACACTACTCTTAAATTTAAGGAGGGAAGAAAAGATACAGTAAATACACACACAAAAAAGAGACATTGTAAAGGGAAGAAATCACCACTTGCCTCTAACCGCCCGAAATTCGGCCGCGCAAGTGCCCCTCCTCAAGGATCTGGCTGCAAAAACACCTAGGCAATGATTCCTGAAACTTTTCGAGGGTAAATAAGGGTCAAAAAAGAATTCCCTAATGCCCCAAAATCTAAGAAAAAGGAAAGACTCACCGCTCACATGTAGATCTCGGCGAGAGCTTTCTGAATCTACCCTCCGACGACAATTTAGTGCACCGAAGCTCCTACAATTGACGGTCGAAAGCTTGTAAAGTCTGCCGCTCTCCCTTTTCTGCGAATCGGTCTGAAGGCTAGGTAAGAAGATGATAAATAGGTTTCCGTCAAAATTGTAATGGTATTTATACTTATAATACATAAATAGTATAATATATTATTATTACACAAAACGATCGGAAATTCCAAATCATCTCGGATTTTCACGAAATTCGCACCAAATCTAAATATCGATACTACGAATTCAACGGTGAAGTTAAAATCAAAATCTGACAAACCAAACTCGGGTAAAAATCTTCCCGAAGTCAAAACACCAAATTTCCCAAGAAGGCTCCACCGAGTTCCAAAACAAACCCGGCTCGTGAGGGAAATCTCAAAAACACACTAAAATTTATCCATGCTAATATTCTGATCCAAAACCTCAGATACTAATGATCAAAAGCCGTGCTCCAACAATGGTACCCATCAACTATGCGTCAATGTAATGCCCTGACGTCAAAAATACACCACTAAAGGAATTAAAATAAACATCAAAAGAATCAGGGGCGTTACATTCTGCCACCACCCTCCACTCCATTATGTAAGCCTACTCTTCCATTTCGTTTGCTCACTCTTCCATGCGCAAAGCAACGCGGTACTAACAACATGTGTAATCCCCCACATTACGAAGTGGTGTTGGCGACCCACATTATTAATATAGGTTTCTTTTCTTTTGTTTACGTAAAACCAAACCAAGCATTTCAAAGCCCATCCAACCTTTATACTTCAATCTCAAGTCCTTTCTCAAAAATAAACTATATCTTACTGTGTTCCATGTATGATCGATACTTGGGGAAATTCGCCCAATTTATATTACTTGTGCGATCGATACACTTACTGTTTAACACATTAGATTTTTGTGGTTGCCTCAGGTTTGCTCTCAACCCATTATAAAAGAGGTTTTCCCTCTCCCTATCATCCACCATGGTCGTCCCCGCATAACGACCCAACCGAGTAAACGCCTGCAGGCACTCAGCAACTGTCCAGTCTCGCAGCACCAAGTGTGAAAACTGCCTCTGAAGGTTGAACCTCGTCTAAGAGAGGATATACAACTTCAAGAAATTCCTCATAAACTCATGCATGGACATGGTGCTGGTGGATGCTATTGCACTCCCACTATAGCTTTACGTCATCTTCCAACATAACGGCCACAAACTGGGACTTCTTGTCATCTGGTGTCTCTACCGCTCCCAAGAGCTCTTGAATCCTTGCGAACCAATCTTTGTTATCAGTCAGAGTGCCAACTCCTATGAATGTTTAATGATGGAAACTCAAAAAAATACTTCATCTAACGGTCTCCCTGCCCAATGATAGCTCTCTCAGCCCACGACTCTGCTTATCTGGCCCCTACGCCCGGTATAATAGGCGTCGTATCTGGGGTAATGGGAGTCATTACCTGAGTAACAGGTATCACAAACTATGGTGTCACCGTAGCTTAGGCCTCCACCATTTCCTCTTCTAGTATATGATAGAATTTAGTTGGGGACACACCCATGCTCATAAGACCCGGAGTAGCAACACTACTTGTCGTTGGCTCCTCTCGTAACCTCAATGTTCCCTCATTATCACTTTCACCCTAGAATAAGCATGGTAACAAATAAATCAAGTTATATTCACAAAAATTGAACACAAGGACACTCATGGTCCCGCAAACACTCATATATTGACAAATTCTTTACGTGATCTTATTACACTAAATCGATCACTAAACCTTCAACTGGACACAAACCTGGCTCTGATGCTAAATTATAACACCTCCCTTGCAATGACTATATAATATGGGTTTCTCCAGGACCCCACAATATATAGTCGTCATAACTTTGATATTATAAAATGATAAAAGAACATTACCCAACTCAAAACTCAGAATACAACACAACGGAAACACCATTCAGAAACTAGAAGCTATCCACAATAAAGGAAGAAGTTTGAATGGCCTTATGGCCTTACAATAACAGATTGTCTAAATCATTGTCAACATTAAACATAGCAATGTGCACCAGCACTCCTAGACTACCTCAACGTGCAAGTCAGATCATAATGAAAGAAAACATAATATACTGATGGTGATTTTACTATCAACCTGAAAAGGTAAGTGTACCTATCGAATCATAGTATCAAGGTCATATTTAAACACGAGATTGTCAACTACTAATACTCACGTCGTTACTATTATCCCACTGAATGAAAGTTGGTTTTGTTGCGTTAAACTTAAAAATTGCAAATACGAAGAAATTACGAAAGAGATATTCACGATTTAAGAAGAATTAACACTTGATTGGGTATTCTCGAGAATCCGATAATAAAAGATGCGTTCTAATTCTTAAAATCGGTTTCTTTTGGTGGATTGAAAAATACGATAAAACTCGCTAAAGACAACTACCGCCTAATTTTAATAATACTTCAAACATAATCTCTAAAAATTTGAAATAAATTAATATTGCATGGATGTATCTTGAATCCAAAAGCAACGATATTTTCAATTCTCAAAGAAAATACAACGAACTATTTATTTCCCAGAGATCTAAAGCATAGACGAGCCTCTCATCCAACTAGAATACCAAATCGAATAGCGAAATTTATATACTAGAAATATTAACCCGCAATCAAAATTTAATCGTAAAAAAATGGAAAAGAAAAATTCTAAAAACTAGAGACGATGGATTATGATTTAATCTTCATCCCAATACTAACCAATCAAAACTAAGAAAGAGATTAGCTAGTCATATTGAAAAAAAGACAAAAATAATAGAAAAAGTTGACATAATTTTCATTGATCGAAGATAAGAATGATTATAAAATATAATAAGATGAACTATAATATTAGTGATGGGTTCCACCATCATTTATAGGAGAAAAGCCCCCCCCCCCCATGATCTCCTCCCAAAGTGGATAATGGGTGGACCACCCCATCCATGAACTCACATGATGAGAGAATCATAAGGGGTGAGACCCACTCCCTCTCCCCATGGAGGAAAGCCGCCGCTGCCAGGTAGGCCGCCGCCGTCGGGAGGCCTGACCACCACCGGCAACCGGCCTCGCCGCGGCTGGACCGCTAGCCTCGCCACAGTAGGATGCGGCCCGACCACGCTAGGCCGCCTAGCCGCCGGCAGCCCGGCCGCGGCAGGCAACCGGCCTAGCCGCGGCCGGACACGGACGACCTAGCCGTGACTTGGCCCCGGCCGGCCTAGCCGTGGGCGGCCACGACAAGCCTTGTCGCGGCCGGCCACGGCCGACCTGGCCGCCGCCTAGCCCCGGCTGGCCTAGATGGGTGCGTCCACGACATGCCTTGCCGCAGAAGGCCACGACCAGTCTATCTGCGTCCAAGCGTGGCCGGCCTAACCGCGGCCGACCACGATCGGCCTAGCCGCCGGCCGACCGGACATGGCAGGCCTCCGGCTTAACTGCGGCAGGCCGCCGACCCAGCCACAGCCAAACCCCGGCAAGCCTCCTCCGCCGACCACCAGGCTGACCGACCCCACCGCCGACAACCCGACCGACCGCCTCTGCCACTGTGGCGACCCGTCGCCATGGACGATCTCCCCATCATTCGATCGGGTGGAGGCTCTCCTCACTGTCCGATCAGAAGGGTAACCACCCACTAACCCACTACATTAGTGGTGGGGCCTCCATGATCTACCCCCAAAGGATAAAAAAGGAGCCCCAGGGCCTCCTCATTCTTCAATTTTTCTGCTTTGGATCATCTTATTCCTCAGGTGATAGCTCTCTGGCCTCCTCCCCGGAGTCAGCCTCCAGCCACCGCGAACAACCAACGGTGACTAGTGGCCACCAACGAACAACAGCAGCCGCCCGTGCACCACCATTAATGGTGGACTATCAACGACCACCATCGGCCACAAGCAGCAACCGACGCACCACCAACCCGTCGCCAGCAGAAAACATCCAAGTCCCGGAGCAAACCCAATGAAGAAGGCGACTCCAGCAAGCAAACGCGTGTCACCCCAGCGCCAAAAAACTAGGATCATCCCTCACATTTCAACATCCAAGTTACTCCCACGACGCAGCCTGTTGCCCGCAGAGAGTCATAGTCTCTCTCTCTCTCCAAGCTATAACGGGAGCAGCCTGTCGCCTCGATTCCCCAAACACATTGTAATCAGTAGAAGCTAGTGGAATTTGACCGGCACAGACCTGTCAACGTGGTTTTTTACCTATTTAAGGGGGTTTTCCACGTCATCACACATTGTGTCAACTTCGCTTTTTCATTGACTGTGCGCCTGCTCGACCGCTCCGAGAGCTAAGGCGGTCCAAGAACAATCGGCCCGACTAGAGCATTGAGTTAGTCCGCAATAGTTTGGCGCCGTATATGGGAACTATGACTCCCAACATCCTTCAGAAGTCAAGAACTCCACCTTTGCAACGTCCAAGTTCCGCTTCAATGGAAAAACGGAACACTCACACAATTGAAGGATCCGTCCAAGAGGGACATGCTGAACCAATACGTTCCCACTCTTTGGTGGACGTGCTATTATCCGCTGAGGTCGCTTTAACGCCTATCACCTCCCTCGAGGAACGAGTTCGAAAAATTAAGGAACAACAAACTGAAATGCTAGCACTACTCAGAAATCAGGAGGCACCTCCTGCTCCTCCTCTAACACCAGTTAACCCACCACTGCCAAATCACGGCTAGGCGCAGGAAGCTCCAAGATAAGAGGCGCCCGAAGAATACCCTGACACCGCCAACTCCACTCACCCGGCTCATGTAGAAGCTAAAACTGGGCTACATCGCCATAGCGGGGAAGACGGGGATCAACTTCCCCCGCTCGAAAGGTTCACCCAGGAAGAAATTCGGCAGGTGATTGCAGAAGAATACCGGCAAGCGGGCTGACGGGATATTCAGACTCACAAACCACTCTGCCAAGGCTCCCCCCTTGCACCACAAATTATGGCTCATCCAATTCCTCATGGTTTTAAGTTGCTGAATATCGAGACGTTCGACGGAACAGACGATCCGTTGGAACATGTCAACTACTTCACTACCATCATGAGGATCTATAACGCACCTGATCAGTTAATTTGCCAAGTGTTCCCAGTCAATCTCAAGGGTCAGGCCCGTACATGGTTTCACTCCTTGAGTTTGGGCACCACTCCCAACTTCACAGAGCTAACAAGACCGTTTGTGGATCAATTCATAACAAATCGAAGGATCGTCCGCGTCCCTTCCCACTTATAAGAAATCCACCAGAACGAAGGCGAGTCTTTAAAGGACTTCTTCCGTAGGTTCTCTGCAGAAGCTCACCAGATCCCAGGGGTCGACCCAGGACTGTTAAGAGGAGTGTTCCTTGGGTGCCACCGCCCTGGCAGCTTCTATTCAGTATTAATGAGGGAAACCGTCGCTAGCTATGCTGACCTCGAGCATCGCGTAGAGGCGTAGATCGTAGCTGACGAGGCTATCAAAGCTCATCGTCAATAGTTTGACGACAACTATAAGCGAAAAAGGGAAAATGAGACAACCCCTAACCACCAAGAAGGAAGATTCCGACAAGAACATTAGAGCGGACAACGCTGACGTGACCATCAGAGAGATTAGCCGCCCCAAGATTACACACCCCTCAACACCTCCACGACAAATGTATTTTATGCAATCCAAGGCAACGAGGCGCTTCGCTAGCCCAGACCTCTCGCTAAAAATTCTGGTGACCAGACAAAGTACTGCGAGTTACACCCTGGACAAGGACACTACACAAAAGATTGCTCAAAGCTCAAGGAGGAGATCAAATATCACATCAAACAAGGCCTCTTGGGGAGATTCTTATGGGGATAGGCACCAAGTTCACTGAAAAGAGATCGACCCACAGTTTGCTAGACCGGACTGGGGGGAGCGCCTTAGACGACCAACCCAAGAAAGAGCTTCACACCTCAGAAAGGCTCAGTCTATTATAGCATTTATCAATTTTACTTTCCTATGAATTTTGTATTCCCACCAAAACAGTCTCACGACTGTAAATTTAAAAAAGTTTAAATTTTCTCATTTTAGGCCTGTTGATGGCGAGTGTCATCCGTGTAGTTTGAAATGCGCGTTCACTTCGCCCAAATGTGAAGACGACCATTTACCCTTACAACAACTGCCACCGTACATCGCGCTCCTTATAGCAACTGCCTCAGTACAGCGCGCTCCTTACACCAACTGCCCCCGTCCAGCGTACTCCTTACAGCAACTGCCTCCGTGCAGCGTGCTCCTTATTGTAACTGACCCCGTACAATGCGCTCCTTATAGCAACTGAGTCTGTGCAGTGCACTCCTTACAACAACTGCCCCCATGCAGTGCGCTCCTTACAACAACTGCCTTCGTACAGTGTGCTCCTTACAATAACTTCCCTCGTATAGCATGCTCCTTACAACAACTGCCTCTGTGCAGCCCGCTCCTTACAACAACTGCCCCCGTGTAGCGCGCTCCTTATGACAACTGCCTTAGTATAGCGCGCTCCTTACAGCAACTTCCCTCGTGCAGCGTGCTCCTTACAGCAACTGCCTTCGTGCAGCGCGCTCCTTACAGTAATTTCCCCCATGCAGCGTACTCCTTACAACAACTGCCTCCTTGTAGCTCGCTCCTTACAGCAACTGCCCCCGTGCAGCATGCTCCTTACATTAACTGCCTCCGTGTAGCGTGCTCCTTACAGCAAATGCCCCCGTATAGTGCGCTCCTTACAGCAACTGCCTCAGTGCAGCCCACTCCTTACAGTAACTGCCTCAGTGCAGCGTTCTCCTTACAACAACTGCCCCCATACAGCGCACTCCTTACAGTAACTGCCTCTTTGCAGCGCGCTCCTTACAGAAAATCCCCCCGTGCAGCGCGCTCTTTATAACAACATCCTCCGTGCAGCACGCTCCTTACCGCAACTGCACCTGTTTAGCGCCCTCCTTACAGCAACTGCCTCCGTGCAGCGCGCTCCTTACAGCAACTGCCCCCCGTGTAACACGCTCCTTAAAGAAACTGCCTCTGTATAGCACGCTCCTTACAACAACTGCCTCTTTGTAGCGCGCTCCTTACAGCAACTGCCTCCGTACAGCGCGCTCCTTACAACAACTGCCTCCGTGGAGCGCGCTCCTTACAACAAATGCCTCCATGCAGTGCACTCCTGACAGCAACTGCCTCTGGGCAGCACACTCACTACCATCAAAGTAAACATCACACCAATCTCAGAAATTGTCCAAAGAAAACCGACCTCCATGCTCGCAAAAAAAGGAAACTAATCCCATGATTCAGGCAATTCCAACCAGAACAAATTGAGAAATAGGCACTACACAAAATTTCAAGATCTCAATCACCTCCTCGTAGGGCAGAAAACAGAAGCCGGACCTCAGAAAGACTTCGCAGATCGTCAACCAACAATGAGGAGGATTCTGAACCCGCTCCTCGGGACGCAGGATCCTAACTTCCAAATCAGCAGGAATCCCATACTTCATCCTCCAGATATCGACACCATCATCGGTCAAAGAAGAGCGCAGGCATATCGGGCCAGAAGAGCGCTTCGAAACCTATGCAACGCAAAAAGTAAAAGTTCAGCCCAAAGATAAAGACTTTGAGCCGCACGTCCAAGCGCACGCAGCCCAAATGGCGCGCAAAAGAAGAAAATGCATGAAACAAGACGCTCGCGCAAGCATACGTATGGCAAGGGCATGCAAAACTAGGCAGCATGCACGAATGCACGGCCTGCACATGCAAGCGCACGACCTGCGTGCGCGTGCATAGCCAATGCGCGTGCATAGCCAATGCGCGCGCAACCTGCGTGCGCACAACTTGTGCGCGCGCGTCCTGTGTTCGCGCGCGGGCTGAGATCGCGTGCGGGCACGACCATTGAGCGCACGACCAGTTGTTGTAGGCTTGCACGTTTCACACCGAATAGAACTATGGTCTAACGCCACGTCACTCTTCGATCCAATCCCTACACTCGCACAATCGCTCTACGCGACACCACGCAATTAAGTCTATCAATATTATGCTAGCAGACGGGTAGCCAAACCGGTTTGGATCCAACAAGGGCTATAAGGCCAAGGTTCGATCGAGCTAAAAGGACCAATATTGGGTCCGACCGAGCGGTGTTGTACCAAAAGTGTTCTACCGAAAATTTTGATTCGGAATGGGTAGATCTCTCCCAACAAAAAGTCAAACAAGGTTTTCCAAACCTTCTTGAATATAAAATGATAATAAAGGGAATTACAAAGCATGCAAAGAAATCAACGATACCATTCAAGGTTATCTAAAACAACACCAATGATAAATCCACCACAAGATTTAATCTAAGAAACGAAATCACACGGTAGGTAGGAAGGATTCGTTACCCAATCGGAATGGGTGATTCCGATAACTCTCTACTTGGATCATCCCTCAATGGCTCCGCCGGAGTTGCGCCGGAAGGCGATGAAAATCTTGCTCGCCCTTGTCGCTTCACGCCGGTGTTGGAGATCCTCAAGGGGAAGTTCTTCTTATTGGTGGTCGGGTAGGGTTGAGGAATAGTGGCCGGTTTGGTGCTTTGGAGGAGATGGAGGGTCGGTTAGGGGGAGGTGGTGGCCGAGCCTATAGAGAGGTGGAGTTTAGAGGTGGCCGGCGGCTTAGGGGAAAGAGGGGCTCGGGAAATCTGATGGTGGAGGGCTGCTCGATTTTGTGAGGGGGATAAGGAGTGTGGCTGGGTTTGGTTGTGGAGCAGAGGTGGTTGGCGTCTATGGTGGAGGAAGGCCGAGCTTGATGTTTATGGAGGAGGGAGATGTTGGGATGCTAGAAGGAGGAGAGGGAGAGGAGTAGAAAGAGGAGGCCGAGAGGCCCAAGGGGGGGGAGGATGAGGAAGGCCGGCGGCCAAGAGGAATAGGGAGAGAGGGGGCGGCAAAGGAGAGAAAAGGAGAAAGAGAGGGGGCTGCTCAAGATATGATTAGGGTTTTCAATATTTTATCATTTACTAATCCATAATGAAAACATACTTGCCTATATATAGGCTACATCAAGAGTTCGGCTATTTGCAGCCCATAATAAATAAATAAAAACAATACACATTAAACTAAAACACAACATGGCATAAACATTGCCATAGACATTACAAATTAAAGAAACATAAAAATGATTTAATTAAGCTATCATTAGATTAGTTTGTGCCGTGGGCGGATCTTTTGGCATCGCTCTACATGATCGTCACGGCGCCGCAAATATTTACTTGGAGGCGGAGAGATAACTTCCGTAAGCATGCCGTCTTCGTCTTCAACTTGTTGAGGGCCGTCATCTCCATCAATCCTCCCCCGCTTAAAAGTACTCATCACCGATGAGTAGGTCTGAAAGTACCGGTGCGAGAAAGCATCATCAAATAGAACCTCAGAGTGGCAGACAACCCCACTTGGAGAGAAGAGCACAACAACCTGGAGTATCCTGTCATGCAAAAATATGTTCCTAGGGAACCTTGGAGA
This sequence comes from Platanthera zijinensis, assembly GCA_039513925.1. NCBI lineage: Eukaryota > Viridiplantae > Streptophyta > Magnoliopsida > Asparagales > Orchidaceae > Platanthera > Platanthera zijinensis. The sequence goes on along the minus strand of CM077080.1, from coordinate 94,955,773 downwards.
AGCATTAGGCAATAAAGGAAAACAAAATTCAGCATCAACAACCAACGTACCTCCAGGGAAGACCGAAGAAGAAAACAATCCAAGCATAAACTCACAACCCAACCCCAAAGAGAACAAAGTGAACCCAAACGGACAAACAGATAAATCAAATGGTGGAGAACCATAAGGCGTTAAATTAGAAACATTAAAATTAGGGGTGATACCCCCAATCAATGGAAAGCTGCAAATGATATGCAAATTCTCCAAATTTCATTGATATCTGACAAAGGTCCAGCTTACGAAATTTCCAACTTTCTAAAGTGCCCGAAGGCATCCGTTCAGGGTCGAGACACACCAAAACTAAATCGATCACCTTATAGTGAGATGCTCTTTTATGTAAGCTACCATGAATATGATACAAAATAATTGGAATGGCTAGCGCTTTACTAGTGTGCTTATATAAGAGGGGATCATAACGAGCATAATCTGGAGTGAGTTTCGCCGACAAACTAGAGGGTAAGTAATGAGACGCCACCAGAGTGATTAATTCTATTAAAATGCGCTTAGATAACTTGCTACCGTGTGGTGTGAACCCATGCGCTATGTGATTCACCCCAAATCCAGATAATAAAGGAGTTAAGTCCGGAGGGATGAGAGCCTTAAAATCAAAGATGATTTTCATAGGCGTGAGCGTCGCAGTTCTACTTTTATAATTAATATAATCACGCTTGGCATGAAGATACACCAAGGGAAACGGCTCATCATAAATACTAGTAGAGCTGGACGCTCCCAGGTGTAGCAACAGGTGCGAGTGATACAACTCATGTGGCCTAACCGTGGTCACTTACGAGTGGGAAAAGGGGTCATTAAATGGCGGAGGGTAAATTCGCGCGACCGGGTGTGGAATATAAGTGTGTGAAAGCGACACCACCTCCAGTGTCAAAATAGACAAACAATGAGGAGTACACGAGGGTAGAGGCGTAGCCTGACACATAGAGAAAAGCATAGTCAAATGTGACGCGTCGTCAGATCTACGCAAAGCGGTGAACACACCATAAACTAGCGCGCTCAACTGACTAAGACCTAAGCACGGAGACATCGTCAATACAGGAACTAATATAGTGTGTGTGTCACAACAAATCAGTCTAGGCCATCCGATTCCACTGCCTAAAACATCTACGAAAGCGAGCACAAAAAAAGGAAGAAGGGTTGGTGAAATCAAACCCGAAAAATCCAAATCAGAATTAATTTTACGAATCGAAGCTAACATCAAAGAACTTTCAAACGGGGGTAAGACTAAATAATCGTCCAAAAATACCACTTCCTTGCTTACCATTTCGTCTAACATGCTAGTCTCGTCGATTAATTTAGAATCGGTAATGGTCTCATAGAAGGGGAAAATCAAACCCGATGAAAATTTTAATTCAGGAACGTCAGATAAAGGTTTTTTCATCAAGGAACTATCGTTCGGGCTCATAGCGCTAAAATTATCCAAACATACTTCGTTCACAAACGGTAAATCTTCCCAATCAGTCAGAACGTCTAATATAATTGGGTCATCAGAACAACCTTCAACATATCTCGGTCTAAAAGGAACCAGCTCGAGTCCGAACAGGTCATCCTCCCAGTCACTACTAGGTAATCTATCAATGTAAGGTGACTCTACTAACTCAGCCAAAATGTCTACCGACTCAGGCATTTTCTCAGCGGGTATAATATTACACTCTAACACGACGGGGATCATAGTTTGGAGAGGGCTCTCAAAACTAGGGTGAACAGACACAACACTAGTATGGCCAAAATTAGGCAAGGTGCTATTCTCACATATCAGGCTATCTTCACCCCCAAGATAAACTTTCATCCCATGAATACTCTTCCAACACTGTTGAAACATCTAACAACACTGGGTCGACCGAAGACTCCATAATAACCAAGGGAGACGGCTCCAAAATATCGTCGACGGGGAGTGGAGAGGATTCCCCAGAGGTGAAATCCTCATCCAGGTCACTAGGGTAACCAATATCCTCATCGCCGCTATAATCGTCAGAGGATACAGTCTCGTCCTCAGTGACGGGCACGATCCTAGACATTACCTTAGACTCAACAGGAGAGTAAACAACTAGACTAGACAACTCAGGGGGAGACTCAAAAAGGTCTACAGGCATAATCGGCGGAGATCACTCAATAGATCCAAAATCAGATATGTCACTAGACTTATAAGTAGTGGTCGCCCAAAACGAGGAAACCTTAGGCCTAGGAATATGGTGCTTCTCAATTTCCAACGTCGTACTAAAGGTGTTGTCTAGGTTGGTGTGCAAATAACGCAATAACTTACTCTGGATGTAAGGGTTTAACCCCTACGAAATCTAGAGAGGGTCATCTCGGGCAATTCCTTCACACCGCTTCTAACCATCATATCCTTAAATAGTTGCATGTACTCTGAGACCGACTTATTCCCTTGTTGAAGGGGAGCCAAATCATCAGTTATGTGCCGTTTGATCTGGGCGTTAGGTTTATAGTCAGTCCTAAAGGTTGGTATGGAACTAGCGCCATAACGATACTCACTCAAAGGTTTGGCGTTAGTAGTACGGAGATTGGCGGGATAAAATTGATCCGAGAGGAGGCTACGCATCGTCCACCACGTGTGTTTATAATTACCAACACGACGCTCTTCGTTCCAAAATGACTGGGCTCGACCTTTTAACTTTTCTCGGGCGAAGTGAACCTTTTGGAGGTCCTCCCATTCGCGACAGTCAAAATGAAGTTCTATCTCCTTAAGCTAATCCCTAAAATTTTTAGGATACCCTAAACCGTCATAGGTAAGATAAATATGGCGTTGCCTAGGGGGAGGCTTAGCCATGGATTTTTCATACCAATAGTCCAAACGGGAAACGTGAACGTCATAGGCCATAATCGTAAGAACCGGAGAGAAAACTCAATTCGATACTTGTGCACATGCAAAGAAAAGTAAACTAACCCAAATAAAATAGGATTGTCGGAATTATTCCCGCTTAACCACTAGGGTAATATTAATATAAAATAGATTTTCTTACAGAATAAAATATGAAGGTTATTAATTAATTTTTTTTGATTTTTTGCTGAAAAATACGAAATTTAAGCCGCTATTAGAAGACAAAAAATAATAATTTTTTTGTGATTTTTGATAACTAACGTGCAAACAGAAGTGCGGGTAATGTGCCACAAGATGGGGGAGGGGTGCCAATTTGGAAATTGTTGTAAATCTCCCTCTGATACCAAATTGATGTAGGCTTGCACGTTTCACACCGAATAGAACTACGGTCTAACGCCACATCACTCTTCGATCCAATCCCTACACTCGCACAATCGCTCTACGCGACACCACGAAATTAAGTCTATCAATATTATGCTAGCATACGGGTAGCCAAACCGATTTGGATACAATAAGGGCTATAAGGCCAAGGTTCGATCAAGCTAAAAGGACCAATATTGGGTCCGACCGAGCGGTGTTGTACCAAAAGAGTTCTAGCAAAAATTTCGATTCGGAATGGGTAGATCTCTCCCAACAAAAAGTCAAACAAGGTTCACCAAACCTTCTCGAATATAAAACGATAATAAAGGGAATTACAAAGCATGCAAAGAAATCCACGATACCATTCAAGGTTATCTAAAACAACACCAAAGATAAATCCACCACAAGACATAATCTAAGAAATGAAATCACACGGGAGGTAGGAAGGATTCGTTACCCAATCAGAATGGGTGATTCCGATTACTCTCTACTTGGATTGTCCCTCAACGGCTCCGCCGGAGTTGCGCCGGAAGGAGATGAAAATCTTGCTCGCCCTTGTCGCTTCACGTCGGTGTTGAAGATCCTCAAGGGGAAGTTCTTCTTGTTGGTAGTCGGGTAGGGTTGAGGAATAGTGGCCGGTTTGGTGGTTTGGAGGAGATGGAGGTTCGGTTAGGGGGAGGTGGTGGCCGAGCCTATAGAGAGGTGGAGTTGAGAGGTGGCCGACGGCTTAGGGTAAAGAGGGGCTCGGGAAATCTGATGGTGGAGGGCAGCTCGGTTTTGTGAGGGGGATAAGGAGTGTGGCCAGGTTTGGTGGAGGAGGAGGAGGTGGTTGGCGGCTATGGTGGAGGAAGGCCGAGCTTGATGTTTATGGAGGAGGGATATGTTGGGATGCTAGAAGGAGGAGAGGGAGAGGAGTAGAAAGAGGAGGCTGAGAGGCCCAATGGGGGGAGGATGAGGAAGGCCGGCGACCAAGAGGAATAGGGAGAGAGGGGGTAGCCAAGGAGAGAAAAGGAGAAAGAGAGGGGGCTGCTCAAGATAGGATTAGGGTTTTCAATATTTTATCATTCACTAATCCATAATGAAAACATACTTGCCTATATATAGGATACATCAAGAGTTCGTCTATTTGCAGCCCATAATAAATAAATAAAAACAACACAAATTAAACTAAAACACAACATGACATAAACATTGCCATAGACATTGCAAATTAAAGAAACATAAAAATGATTTAATTAAGCTATCATTAGATTTGTTTGCGCCGCAAGCGGATCTTTTGGCGTCGCTCCACATGATAGTCACGGCGCCGTAAATATTTACTTGGAGGCGGAGAGATAACTTCCGTAAGCATGTCATCTTCGTCTTCAACTTGTTGAGGGCCGTTGTCTCCATCACCAGTCCGCGCTTTGCCAGCGCACGTGCACGGTCGGGACGCACGGCCTCACACGGCCTATGCGTGCGGCCTGCGCGTGCGGCCTGCACACACGACCTACGCACGCAGGCCTACATGCACGACCTACACGCGCGGCCTGTGCACACGGCATGCATAGATGGCCTGCGCGTTCGGCCTGCGTGAGAGCCCCATGCATGATCCGCCTTCGTACCTCCTGACGTGGCGTCGTCGTCCGTCAAATCCTCCTCCAAATACCTTGGAAGCGCTGGTTGTCGCTGCCTCAGCCTTCTTTCCAGAAACCATCATGGCAATAGGACATCAGGGAAAATACTTCCTCTCTCGCTCACTTCGCTCTCGTACATCAAGGATTCGGGGGCAATTGATGGGTTCCCCCATTATTTATAGGAGAAAAGCCCCCCCCCCCCCCTAAGATCTCCTCCCAAAGTGGATCATGGGTGGACAACCCCCTCCATGAACTCTCATGATGAGAGAATTATGGGGGGTGGGACCCACTCCCTCTCCCCATGGAGGAAAGCCGCCGCCACCGTCGGACGGCCTGACAATCGTCCGCAGCCGGCCACGCTGCGGACGGACCGTCGGACTCGCCACGGCAGACCGCGGCCTGGCCACACCAGGCCACCTATCTGCTGGTAGCCCGGACGCAGCAGGCCACCATCCTAGCCGCGGCCGGACACGGCCGACCTAGCCACAGACTGGCCCCGGCCGGCCTAGCCGCAGGAGGCCATGACAATCCTTGTCGCGGCCGCCACAGCTGACCTAGCTGCGTCCTGGCCCCGGCCATCCTAGCCGCGGGCGGCCATGGCAAGCCTTGCCAAGGCCGCCCACGGCCAGCCTAGCTTCAGGCAAGTGTGATCGGCCTAGCCGCGGCCGACAACGGTCGGCCTATCTGCCAGCCGACCGGCCATGGCAGGCCGCTGGCCTTGTTGCGGTAGGTCGCCGGCTTAACCGCGGCAGGCCGTCAGGCCTATCCACGACCTGAAACCGGCAGGCCGCCGCCGCCGGCCACTAGGCCGGCCGCCCCTGCCGCCGCCCGCCCAGCTAGCCGCCTCCATCTCCATGGAGACCCGTCGCCGTGGACGATCTCCCAACCGTCTGATAGGGGGAGGCTCTCCTCACAGTCCAATCAGAAGGGTAACCACCCACTAACCCACTACGTTATTGTCGGGGCCCTCCATGATCTACCCCTAGAGGCTATAAAAGGAGCCCCAAGGCCTCCTTATTCTTCACTTTTTTCTGCTCCGGATCATCTTCTTCCTCAAGTGATAGCTTTCTGGCCTCCTCCCCCGAGTCAGCCTCCAGCCATCGCGAACCACCAACGACGACTAGCGTCCACCAGCAGCCGCCCGTGCACCACCAGCAACGGTGGACTACTAAGACCACCATCGGCCACCAGCTTCCACCAGCACACCACTAGCCCGTCGCCAGCAGAAAACGTCCAAGTCCCGGAGCAAACCCAAGGAAGAAGGCGACTCCTGCAAGAAAACTTGTGTCACCACAATGCCAAAGCACCTGGATCATCCATCACATTTCAACATCCAAGTCACTCCTGTGGCACAGCCTGTTGCCCACAGAGATTCATAGTATCTCTCTCTCCCTAAGCTATAAAGGGAGCGGCTTGTCGCCCCGATTCCCCAAACACATTGTAATCAGAAGAAGCTAGTGGAATTTGACCGGCACATACCCGGTCACGTGGTTTTTCTACCATTTAAGGTGTTTTTCCACGTCATCACACCCTGTGTCAACTTCGCTTTTTCATTGACTATGTGTGCGCTCAACCGCTCCGAGAGATAAGGTGGTCCGAGAACAATTGGCCCGACCGGGGCATCGAGTTAATCTGCAATAATTAGGAAATGAAATAACATGAACATGAAAACAAACTTACAAGAACATTAACTTTCATAAACTCTCCAACATGAACATAAACTCTCAATACATGTAGCACTCAAAATGAAAATTGAAAACTTTCTAACTCTCTTGGACTTGATGCCTTCATCCAACCTCCAAAAAGCTTTGAATCCTTGATCCTTATATAACCAACCAAGAAGAATCTATAAAGAAGGGAAAATGAATGGGTACAAAGGGAGGCCACATATATTAATGAGATTAAATGGAGGAATTAAGGTGGTGTGATATGAAGAGGTGGAGCCGGAAATGAAGGGGTGGAATGTGAGGGGTTGGTCATGATGATATGCATGCATAAAAAATAAAAATAAAAACATGGAGGGGATGAAGATAAGGGATGGCCCATATGTATTAAAATGAAAATATTACTATTAATATTTGGGGGGAAATGAGGGGTTGAATGCATGACAAATAAAATAAAATAGGGGAAATACCAAGGGGTGGAAGAAGAAGAGAGTGAGAGAGAAATGAAGGGTGGGCGACCGCATGAGTTGAGAGAATAATTCATGGGTGTCTGACCACATAAATGTAAATGCATGAATAAAAATAAAGGGTGGAGAGGAAAAGGTGGAAGAGGGAAATAAAAAAAGGTGGAGAGGAAAAGGTAGAGGAGAGAAATTATAAAAGGGCGGCCGACCACTTAAATTAAAATATTGCTATTAATAGTGGCCGGCCACTATTAATGAAATAAAAAAAGAAAATGAAGAGGAAGAGAGAGAGAGAGGTCTGGCCATATGAAATGAAAAATTAATTAAGGGAGAGCAGAGGTGGCCGACCACATGAGTTGAAAATGGAAAATAAAATTGGAGAGAGAGAGTGCACATGTATTGGAGAAATAAAATATTTTATGCCTAATAAAAGGTGGCAATCCATGAAATAATTTCATGCAAGGGAAAGGTGGTGGAATGAGATTATTTTCGCCAACAAGGTTGACAGCAGGTTTCTACGTTGAATCATGCCGAAATTTCCCCCAAGCCTGTCATAAAATAAAGAAAAATAATATTAGTTCGAATAATTATAAAATAATAATAAGAAGATAATTATAATATAATCAAGAGGAAAATTATATAATTTATATTAAAAATCTAATAATAATGATAAGTATACTTATGCCAAAATATTATATTATCAAATTCCCACATGCTTAGCATTTTGCTTGTCCCCAAGCAAAAATAGAAATGAAAATAAAGGAGGCTACACTACCAAACATTTTAGTTATGAAACCCAAAACAAAAATTAAACTATCAAGACTAATATGCTACCAAAGAGTGGGCTAGAGATTAAGGTAATGGAGAATAGAGAAGGATTTAAAGATATTATTAGAACATGAACTAGATTGCAAATTTCCCTTTAACATAACAAAAAGGCATCAAAAATTTAGATTAACAACATAATAAAAGTAGCGATTCAACCAAATCAAGTGCATTGAAAACATGTTGCTAGACTACGATTATTCTACAAAACACTCCAAGATAACCTCCAAAGAAATCCATCAGTGATGGTGACCATAGGCTTGCTCAGTCACACTCTCTCCACTACATGAGTATAACGTCATGGCCTAAAGATCAATAGGACTTTCATTAGGAAATAACTTAGCTTAGGTAAATGATACGGATTTGGAAATCAAAAGTAAAAATGATGGCTAAAATATCTCACTAAACCAAGAGAAGAGTTTTATAAAAATATCAAAATAAAGCTCACCAAAAAAGAGAAATGAAACATAAGTAAAATTCCTCAACAACTCAAATTATAAAACATAAGGCCATGAACAGATTTTTTTTCATAATTGGCCAACAATAAAATTTTTCACATGATTATTTTTCTTTTTGATTTGATTTTTCAAAATTTTCTCTTTACATATAAGAGCTCCAACTATAAAATTGAAATTTCCTCCTCATTTTCAAAACAAACACCCATCACATGATGAAATTTAAATAAAACCCAAAGATTTAGTGTGATAATAGGATGGAACTTTTGGCTTTGGTGAAAATGAGAGGTGCAGTTGACAAAAAAAAGGAAAAGGCCCAAAATGGTTTAACAAATAAAATTTTTTAAGGGGGGCAAAAAAGCACAAACAATCCAAAAGATGGCCTAAATCATTTCTAAAAGCCATGACAACCTATGCAAATACAACGAGAATTGTTAGAGGCAAGTTCTACCCACCAAGAAAGACTACCTTGCAAGTGAGTGTCTAATAATATCGACTAACGAACATATGCATGCTACTATACTTAGATTATAAGAAAAGACTATCACATCATTATGCCAATAAAATAAAAATATGATGCCAAAATTTTATGAAAGAGAAAATAGCAAAACTATCATATGCAAAAGTAATATAATTATTCTAAACTCTATCCTAACATACTACCAATAATTAAGAATACTACATGAGCCTACACAACACTCAAAGAAACATACTAAAATAATGATAGAAAATAATTTTTGTTGGTTTTCAAATTAAGTTTTCTATTTTTTTTAGTTTCTAGATTTAATAAAGAAAAACAAACGTAATAGAAAATAATAGTTTTTGGATTTTTTTTATGAAAAGAAAAGCTAAAAGAAAAAGAATAAGCTAAACCCTCCCCCTTGCTTAAGATAGACATTGTCCTCAATGGAAAAAAGGAAAAGGTGGAAGGAGGGAAAAAAGACAGGAATTGTAAATAAAGAAAAATAAAATTGGTACTTCCCTGAATTGGAGAGTCCGAAGGTCGATGCCTGTCCCCCTTGCTTGCTTTGTAGAACATCTTCAAAATCAGCTTAAATCATCATGAAGATCAGCAACGTTGAAGCAGACGATCAAGAAGTCCAATTCATAGGAGCTGTCGAGATAAAAATAAAAAGAAAGTGGAAAAGCAAAAAAGAAGAAGGAAAAAGTACAAAAAAGAAAGAAAAGAATAATAGTCAAAATTAAGTGTTTGGCAAAGGCACAGATTTATTGTTCTCATCAATAGTATCATAAGAAAAATAAAGTTTGAGACGTTGAACATTCACCTTAAAGTCACCCTTACCCGGGTGCAAAATCAAAATAGTATCATACTGAAAAACTTCTTTCACCAAAAAAAGGACCAGACCAATGCGATTTCAATTTACCAGGAAATAAACGCAAATGAGAGTTATAAAGTAAGACTTGGTCAACAAGGTTAAAAGTTTTTGGATGCCTTAAATTTTTATCATGAAAATGTTTTGTTCGCTCTTTATAAATTTTGTTGTTTTCATAAGCGTTGGAGCGCCACTCGTCGAGTTCGTTTAGTTGAAATTTGCGATATTCGGCGACGGAGTGAGGATCGAGATTTAAAAATTTTAAGGACGACTCAAAAAGCACGGTGTTCTAATTCTACTGGTAAGTGATAAGATTTTCCATTGAATAGTCTGTACAGAGTACAACCAATGGCTGTTTTGTAAGCCGTCTGATAAGCCTAAAGAGCATTGTCTTGTTTTTATGACTAATCTTATCTAAAAGGTGAAACAGTTTTTTCCAAAATACATTTGATTTCTCAGTTGATAACTTCGACCTGTCCATTTGTTTGGGGGTGGTAGGTGGTGGAGAGCTTGTGTGTAACCCCATATTTTAATAAAATTTTAGTGATTTGGGCGTTATAATAATGTGCACCCCTATCGCTAACGATTGTCCTATGCATACCAAATCGAGAAAATAAGTTTTTAGAAAAGAAATGACAACTCGAGAATCATTCTTAGGAAGAGCTTGGGCTTCCACCCATCGAGATACATAATCTACTGCAACCAAAATATACTTCCACAAATAGAAGGAAGGGGACCAACAAAATCTATCCCCCGAGATAGAACAATTCACATTCCAGAAAATAGTTTTACATCATTTTATTTTTACTAGAATTATTTTTGGTCAGTTTGTAATTATAACACTGACTCACTAAAGTTTGAGCATCTTTGAAATGGCTAGGCCAATAAAAGCATGCACTTAGTACTTTGTGAGCGGTCTGATTGGCTTGACAATGGACACCAGTCGGTCCTTCATGTAAATGTTTCAAAATATTTTGGCCTTTTTCAAAAGATACACATCTTCTTACAACTGTGTCTGCACATACTCTAAAGAGAAAGGGATCCTCCCAAAAGTAATTCTTCAAATCAAAAAAGAATTTTTTCTTTTGCTGAAAGAAAAACCTTTTGGGAGAACATGGGACACTAGATAATTGGTAAAACTTGCAAACCAAGGAGTAGAAGAAGTGATTATTGGTAAGAGTTTTTCATCTGAAAAAGAGTTGTTAAAAGATTTTTCATTTAATTCTTTGATAGAGGGATTTTCTAAACGAGGTAAATGAGCCGCTGCTAAATTTTTGGTTCCTTTCTTGTCCCATATTTCCAAGTCGAACTCTTGAAGTAGTAGAATCCAATGAATTAGGCGCGGCTTGACATTTGATTTAGAAAGTAAATATTTATGGGTTGAGTGATCTGAAAAAATGATAATTTTTAAAAGTGTGATATATAGGCAAAACTTATCAGAAGTAAAAAATAATGGCTAAAAGCTCTTTTTCCATCATTGTGTAGTTCTCTTGGGGCAAAGAGAGAGTCTGACTCACATAATAATTAGAATGAAAATTTTTAGAAATGCGTTGGCCTAAAATCGCTCCTACCACAAAACTACTCGCATCGCACATTATTTCGAAGGGAAGATCCCAGACTGAAGCGATCATGATTGCATTGTTAATAAGTTTTTCTTTAATTAATTTGAAAGCAGATAAACAATCATCAACAAAAGAAAATAGACCATCTTTTTCAAGGAGATGATTGAGAGGCTTTGTGATTTTTGAAAAATCTTTTATGAAACGGCGATAAAATCCTGCATGTCCTAGAAAACTTGAAATTGCTTTTATATTTATAGGTGGACGTAATGTTTTAGTTACTTCAATCTTTTCCCTATCTACTCAATACCATTAGAAAAAATCTTATGACCTAAAAATAGTCCCTCTTGTACCATAAAATGGTACTTCTCCCAGATAAAAATGAGATTAGTTTCTTCGCATTTTTCTAAAACTTTTTCTAAATTCTTTAAGCATAAATCAAAAGAATCTCTGAAGACCAAGAAATCTTCCATAATATTATCTACATACTTGTCAAAGATAACCAGCATACATCTTTGGAATGTACCCGGTGCATTACATAAACCAAACGACATTCTTCGATAAGCGAAGGTGCCGAAGGGACATGTAAATGTTGTTTTCTTTTGGTCCTCGAGTGCGATGGGAATTTGAAAGTTACCCGAGAGACCATCAAGAAAATAATAGAAGCTATTTCTTGATAATCATTTTGAATTTGATCGATAAAAGGCAAAGGAAAGTGGTCCTTTTGAGTGGCATCATTTAATTTACGATAGTCGATGCACATTCACCACCTCCTTACCCTTCATGTTGGAATTAATTCATTATTCTGACTTGAAACTACCGTAATACCCCCATCTTAGGAACTACTTGAACCAGACTCACCCACCCCTACCCGAGATTGGATATATAATCCCTGCATCAAATAATTTAAGCACCTCACCTTTAACCACATCTTTCATGTTTCAGTTTAAACGGTGCTGAGGTTGTATAATGTTGTGAGAGCTATCATCCAAAAGAATTTTATGTGTGCAAAAAGATGGGCTTATGCCTTGAATATCTGAAATTTGCCATGCCATTGATCGACGGTGTTTTTGTAAAACTATTAGTAATTTATCATTTTCTAATTCAGTTAAAAATGTCGAGACTATAACTGATAATTTAGAATATTTTTCAAGAAAAACATATTTAAGGAGTTCAGGTAATTGCTTAAGTTCTAATGTAGGTGGTTCCTCGTATGGAGATTTTAAAACTATTTCATTTTCAAAGGTAATTTGTTCGTACGGATTTAATTTAGTTTGATAATTTTCCAAAATACTACTCACTGTCATAATCATGTCAGGTGAAAGATCAAGAGGGATTTTAGAAAAAGAAGAAAAACCATTTTCAGAAAAAATTTTAAAAGAAAGAGGAGGCTCGTCATTAGAAACTTCCAAAAAGAAACATGAATCATCATTTGATAAGTATTTTTCATTGATGGAGTAATAGAAAAAGTGACCACATCATCTCCTACACGAAGAAAAAGCTTTCCGTTACTTAAATTTATTATCGCTCGAGAGGTGGCAAGGAAGGGACAACCAAGGATTAAGGGAACCTCAACATCCTCTTCAATATCCAAAATGACAAAGTCTACCTGGAAGATAAACCTGTCAACCTTTACTAGCACATCCTCAACAATCCCTAATAGATACTTAATAGACCTATCTGCGAGTTGTATACTCATCCTAGTCGGGCTCAGAGTGCCCAAACATAGCTTCTTAAAAAGAGAAAAAGTCATCAAGTTGATGCTCGCTCCTAAAATAGCCAACGCATATTTCACAAATAAGTCACCAAAAACGCACGGAATAGAAAAGCTACCCAGATCATTTATTTTTTTGGTAAATTATTTGTTAAAAATGCGGAGCACTCAGCATTTAATGTCACGTGAGATAAATTTTCTAATTCCTTTTTATTCATTAGATGATCCTTTAAATACTTAGCATATTTGGGCATTTGAGAAATTACTTCATCGAAAGGTAGATTAATATGGATTTGTTTGAACATTTCCAAAAAATGATGATATTGATCATCTAACTTTTCTTTATTGAATTGAGATGGGTAAGGTTGAGCGAGAGAATTGTTTAAAATGGGAGGCAAAAGGATAACATCATTTGGAAGAGGTGGTTTATTTAAAATAGGGGCGATAGTCGCCTCGGGCTCTTCGCTAACAGAAGGACTGGATATTCTTTCCCACTCCGAAGAGGTTTAGCTTTCACTTGCTCTCTCAGATTGGGCTTGGTATTAGCAGGAAGAATCCCAGGCGGTAGCTCAGATATGATTTTGGCTAGCTGCCCGATTTGATTTTAAAGATTTTTTACCATTCCTATTAAATTTCTAATCATTGCCTCATTCGCATTAATATATTTTGAAAACATCTCCTCCATGGTGGGAGGGTTTTACAAATTTTGCACAGGAGAAGGTGGTGTAAAATCACAAGGTGGTTGCATCACATTTGTGGGGTTACTCCAAGAAAAATTCGGATGGTTACGCCATCCAGGATTATAATTGTTTGAAAAATTAAACGGTGCAAAAGCAGAAGGAGAAAAATTATTAAAAGCAGGCTAAGGTAAATTTCCTAGAAAATCCACCTGCTCGGTGGTAGCATTTACAGTTTGCCATACCTGAGGGGTGGATGGAGCAAACATCTCCGTCATTTTCTTATTTTGTATCTCTACTTGTAAAGCCAATTGGGATACCATGTCGACCTCGTACAAACCTGCAGGTTTGTTTGGGCAGGACCTTGACACATTCCACTGATAAGTGTTCATTGCCATGTCCTCGAAAAGCTTAAGAGCGGCTTCTGAAGTTTTATGTTTTAAAGTACCACCGGAAGCGGCAACTATCATTTGCTTGGTCGTTTGATTTAGCCCATTAAAAAATGTCTGCAGTTGTAACCATACAAGCAGAGCATGATGAGGGAATCATCTTAATAATTCTTTAAATCATTCTCACGTATCATAAAGCATTTTGGAATCGATTTGACTAAAAACAAAAATATTATTTCTGAATTTTGCAGTTTTGGCGGGCGAAAAATATTTAGATAAAAAACTTTTTCGTTAATTGAGCCCAAGTGGTGATAGAACCTTTATGAAGAGAACACAACCACTGTTTAGCTTTAGTCCGTAAGGAAAACAGAAAAAGTCGTAATCTAATCATATCATTATTCACGCCATTTATCTTAAAAGTATCACAGATTTCAATAAAGCTTGAAATATACAAGCTCGAATCTTCATCTTGTAATCCATCAAACTGCACATATTGCTGCACCATTTGAATGATGCTAGGCTAAAGTTCAAAATTATTATTCGCTATAGCATGGAGAATAATACTTGACTCTATACCCCCCGGGTTAGGCCGAGCATAATAAGACATGGTCCGTTGCTGGACATCTTCTGGGTTAGGGTCTCATTTCAGAATATGAATCTGACTCCAAATCCTTAACCGGATCTTGGAAGGTAGGGCCTTGAAATTGTGGCTATCTTTGAAGAGTGCACTCAATTTCTTGGTCCAAGTCAACAAGTTCCGACGGAATCGCTCAGGTCATACACTAGAAAGAAAAAAGAGAAAGAGAGTGAAAAAAATAAAAGAAATAGAGAAAAGTAGCTTACTGATGAAATAAAAATAATATTCATCTTCTTTTTGATTTTTTTGTATTTTTTTCAGATTGACTCTTGAACTTCTCGAGGACTACCTAGTGAAGGGTTGGCAGCGGTACTAAGAAAAATGGTGGAATTCAAGCCATCCGTGCCCTTTTCGAGAAAATTTAGGCGGGTTAGAAAAAAATGATGTGGGTTGATTATAAAAAAAATGTTTTTTTTTTATTTTTGTAGAAGTAACAGTGAAGGCGTTTTCTTAATATTGATAATATGTGTCCTCGGTAACGGCGTAAAAACATGATTGTGATTTTACTATCAACCCGAAAAGGCAAGTGTACCTACCAAATCATATTATCAAGGTCGAATTTAAACACGGGACTGTCAACTACTACTACTCACACTGTTACTATTATCCCACAAAATGAAATTTGGTTTTGTTTTTTTTAACTTAAAAATTACAAATACGAAGAACTTACAAAAGAGAAATTCACGATTTAAGAAGACTTAGCAGTTGATTTGGTGTTTTCGGAAATCAGATAATAAAAGATGCATTCTAATTCTTAAAATCCATTTCGATTGGTGGATTAAAAATACGATAGAAACTCGTTAGAGATAACTACCTCCTAATTTTAATAATACTTCAAACATAATCTCTTAAAAATTATAATAAATTAAAATTGTTTGAACGTTAATCCCAAAACCAAAAACATCGATATTTTCAATTCTCAAAGAAAATATAACAAACTCTTTATTTCCCAGAGATCTAAAGCATTCACATGCCTCTTGGCCAACTAGAATACCAAATCGGATAGCGAAATTTATATACTAGAAATATAAACCAGCAATCAAAATTTAATCAGAAATAAATCGAAATGGAAAATTCTAAAAATTAGAGACGATAGATTATGATTTAATCATCATCCCAATACTAACCAATCAAGCACTAAGAAAGAGATTAGCTACTCATAGTGAGAAAGAGACAAAAATAATAGAAAAAGAAGACTTAATTTTCATTGATCGAAGATAAGAATGATTACAAAATATAATAAGATGAACTATAACATTAGAAAATGAAATAACATGAACATAAAAACAAAATTACAACAATATTAACTTTCATAAACTCTCCAACATGAACATAAACTCTCAAAACATATAGCACTCAAAATGAAAATTGAAAACTCTCTAACTCTCTTGGACTTGATGCCTTCATCCAACCTCCCAAAAGCTTTGAATCCTTGCTCCTTATATCGCCAACTAAGTAGAATCTAGAAAGAAGAGAAATTAAGGTGGTGTGATATGAAGATGTGAGGGAGGAAATGAAGGGGTGGAATGTTAGGGGTTGGTCATGATGATTATGCATGCACAAAAAATAAAAATAAAAACATGGAGGGGATGAAGATAAGGAATGACCACTATGTATTAAAATGAAATATTACTATTAATATTTGGGGAGATGTTGGATCCCTTGTTTGGATTTGGGCTAGGTTCACAAATCTAGTCTAAGTCCGACCCATATTGTATAGCCAGGGTCTAGTCTACTGTTTTAGGTGTCAGTCTGGTCAACAACTCAGTGAAATAATACCAAGACATCAGAGACTTAGAAGACAGCAAAGAGTGAACATGGCAGAAATTTTTCTAAGTAAAAAGTCATTCGACGATCTCTGAAGAGAGCTCGACGATATCCGTTCTGCGCTCGATGATCTCAGAGTTAAATCTCTAAATGCTGAGATTGACGATTGCTGAACTCAGGCGACGATCTCTGATCTACTTTTATGATTGATATCGACCATCAACCATCTCAGTTCGATGATCCTGGAGCCCAGTTTGGAAAGCAGATTTTCACGTCATTGATCACAGGGCTCAGCTCGACGATAGAGGATGCTTGAGCTCGACGATCTCAGGACTAGATCGACGATTTCTGCCAGATCAACATTTTATTCCATGTAGTTTTTGTTTTCCTTATTGACTGTTTATTCTTTTGCTTATATGAATCTGAGTGATTAATGCATATATTCTGTGAATATTGTCGTTCCTTGGCAAGCATTAATTGCTGGTTTTCACAGAGTTATTATACATCCTTTCTCGGGACAGTTAAGGAAATGAGTTAATTCTCTTATAGCCGTTGCACAAGTTCCCGTGATTCCGGCAGTTAATCAATTTGGACGATTTCAAATTCAATTTGGAATTATTCAAAGAAAAGGGACTCAGAGAATAAAAGACCCAGATAATTATTATTCAACACTTCTTGATGTAGTCGATAGACTTTTGAAAGAAATCACAAGGCTGCAAGAAAAAGAAGAAGAAAAGATCTCAGTTCCAAAAACAAGAGTTCATTCAGGAAGCTTGTGGAGACAATTATCTTCAATCAGTCTCAGCTTTCTAGATTTCAAGTCCTATACCCTGTAAAAGGCTCTGATCTCTTGAAAAATTCAAATCAAAGGACAAGTCTTGACTCCATCAGGATCAGTCTCAAGTCTTCTCTCATTTTCTTGAGAAAAGAGAAGACAACTCAACTTTTTTCCTCCCCCCCCCCCTTTGTGTAAAGGGTTTTTACTCCCTTCAAAAGTAATTCCTGGTTTTGAGGTCACCTGATCAAAAGAATTCAAGTTGGTTTTACGGCACCTGATCAAAATCCAGAAGGGTTGCAATATCTCCCTTGAAATAGATATTATTTGGTGGCAGTCACCTGATCAAAAACCTGAGAGTGATTCCTACAAGGGTGGTAGAAGAGTTGATGTACCCAGATTTAGGGAACCACTAAAATTTCTTGTGTTGTCTGGTTGCACCTTTTCTTATTGCTCTTGCTAGTTCCTGTGATATTTAGAATAGTTCTTTTGTCTTCCTTTTGCTTATATATTCATTGGTATCACTTATTTAGTACTCTGATAAAATAGTTTAAAATAGCCAAAAGTTTTTTAAACACTCTACTCATCCCCCCTCTAGAGTAGATCTGAATAACTCCCTCCTTTCAATTGGTATCAGAGGGTTGTGGTTCTTTGGTTGTACAAGCTAACACTTGAATCAAGATCGTTGTATATTCAGATTTTCTTTTCCTTAGCTATTTATTTATCACATGGTACAGAACAAGGATTATGCAAGAACCAAATCTCAAGTCTGTAACTTAAATAAGTTCAGTATCTGGAAGACAAGAATAAGACTTTACATGAACTCAATTGATGAAGATATTTTTAACTCAATTTTGACATGTCCCCCTCAACCAACTGAAGCTGCTTCTATATCTACTGACACTCTTGCAGTACCACCACCAACTTGGACTGATGCTCAAAAGAAAGCAAAAATTGCAGATGCCAAGGCCATGAACATACTGGACCAGACTATGTCAGATGACATTTTCCAAGAGGTTGCTGACTGCAAATCAGCAAAGGCCATCTGGGATTATTTGAACCAAATGGTGGCAGGTTTAGTGAAAGAAAGAAAAGACAGAAGATCCCTTCTTATTTCTAAGTATGAAAACTTCAGAAAGGAAGATGTTGAATTAGTTGAAGAGATGTATGACAAACTGAGTACCATCATCAGTGAACTAAGAACATTGGACAAGGGCATTTCACTGACAGAGATCAATGATAAAATATTGATGTGTTTTCCTAGCTCTTGGGACACAAGAATCTGGTCTATCAAAGATGTCAGAAGTATTTTAGAAATTTCCACAGAAACACTTCTAAGAAAGATCAAATCCTTTGAGCACTTGATAAAGACTAGGGAGGCAGAGCAGAAGGTCTCTACTCCAGTCAGGAAAGAGCAGAACAATGCTTTTAGGGATATAGAAGAAACAACAACTCCTGTTGTTAATGAAGAGTTCTTGAGTCTCTTAACAAAGAGATTCTACAAGATTGGAAAAAGAGACTTCAGGAAGAAGTCATCCAGACAAGAAGATAAACCAAGGTATGACAAAACACCAACTAAAGAGGTTGTTTGTTTTGGTTGCAGGAAACCTGGACACTACATCTCTGAGTGCCCAGAGAATCAAAAGAAGGAGAAAAGAAAGGACAAGGACTCCAGGAGACAGAAATACAATAAGCCTTCCTCAAGCAAGCATAAGAGGAAAGAGAAAGGCTTTGTAGTAGAAACCTAGAGTGATATTGAAGAGGATTCCTCATCCTCTATCTCCAGTGATGAAGATGAGGAGGAAGCAAAGGCAAAGGAAGTTTGCCTAATGATAATTGATGCTTCCAGCACTCATTTAGGAGAAGATTCATCAGATGATGAACAACCACTTTCTGAAGTGGATCAAGTACTCTCTTCTTTTGACTTTAATTCTGAAGATTTTTTACATGAATTCAAAACTATGTGCATGGACTTAATTAGTTCAGAAAAGGAAATTAAACAACTTAGAGAGCAATTGAATAATCAAAGTAATTTAGTCTCAGAAAACCATAAATTAAAAGATGAAATTACTCATGAAAATGAACAGATAAATAAACTGAAAACTTAACTAGCTGAGGCAAGGCAACTTGAAGAATCCCTTAATGGGAGAAGCCTCAAGCTGATGGACATTACAAGTACTATTAATGCCAGACTCACTATCAAACTGGGCTTGGGTGCTTCATCAAGCCAACCCACACTGGTCTAGAAAAATGCACTAAGGACCCCAGTAAAATTGATCTCTGAAAAAGGTAAAGAACTAATCTATGAGAAACCCTCAATTGCAAATAAGAACAAATCTAACAAATAGAAAAATAGAAATAGACAAATTCAAAACAAAAATAATGCTCAGCAGTTTTCATCAAACTCAGATCGACAAAATGTGAACAAATTGTCGAACCCAGGTCGACGATCTTTTAACGAAAATGTCTACTCTAATCAATCGTCTTACTACGATTGACAATTTCTATATGGATCATCGAGCAGAGATCGACGAATTTAGGGCACAGAGAATGAATATTATCCTTATCTGAGCAGATATCGACGATCTCAACCCATATCGTCGAAATCAGATCGACGATGTCACTTCCAATCATTGAACCCAGTTAGAATTAATAA
The DNA here is from genome assembly GCA_039513925.1 of Platanthera zijinensis. Taxonomy (NCBI): domain Eukaryota; kingdom Viridiplantae; phylum Streptophyta; class Magnoliopsida; order Asparagales; family Orchidaceae; genus Platanthera; species Platanthera zijinensis. Next base: position 94,935,991 of record CM077080.1, on the reverse strand, counting down.
AACCTTTAAATATAACAAAAACCCTAATCAGAAAAAACAAACAATCAATCCTTTCACCCTTTGGGAAATTCCACCTAGGAGATACCATCCAATAGGCTATAAATCTCAGCCAACCATGTCTGTTATCTCAATTTTTCTTATCAAGAAAACAAAGGACCCAAGGTAACCTGGGTCAAGAATAATTAATCTTTTGATTATTGCAAGTGAAGAACTATCCTCCATACAACCTGCAATGGTATCTAGATAGTGGGTGCTCAAAGCACATGACAGGATGGAAGGGCAACTTATCCAACTATAAGTCAAAGTTAGGACCTAAGGTTATTTTTGGTGACTCCAACTTTGGCCAGACATAAGGCTATGGAGAAATAAGAATAGGTGTTGTCACATTCAGGAAGGTTGCATATGTAAGTGGATTTAAACATAACTTGATCTCCAATAGTCAGCTCTGTGATGAAGGATTTCAGGTAACTTTTAATCAATCCTCTTTCATTATTTCTTTAGCTGACATCATAGTAGTTTTATCTGGTTCTAGAGTACGTAACATTTATATTGTTAACTTCAATTCAGCCATAAATGAAATTTGTTTATAAAACCAATCATGTAATCAAAATGAATTATGACATAAGAGACTAGGATATGTAAATCTAAAATACATTGCTAGGCTATCTAAGGACAACCATATAAGAGGATTGCCTTCTTTCCCCTATAAGAAGGAAAGCCTGTGCAGGGCTTATCAACTAAGCAAGCAAACTAAAAATAGTTTAAAATCCATTAATAAGAGTGACTCGCCTAGGATTTTGTATTTGCTTCACATGGATCTTTTTGGACCCTTTGCTGTACAAAGCCTAGGATGGAAGTCTTACACCTTATTTATTGTAGATGACTTCTCCAGGTTCACTTGGGTGTTCTTCTTGAAAAATAAGTCAAATAACTTCAAGGTTCTTACAGATTTTCTCAAGTGCATACAGAGTGAGTTCTCTACTCAAGTTGTATTGATAAGAACTGATCATGGTACTGAGTTTGAGTCTCTTCTTATGCAAGAGTTCTGTGAGAAGGAAGGTATCAGACAATGTTTTTCTGCTCCTAGAACTCCTCAACAAAATGGGGTAGCTGAAAGGAAAAACAGAACCTTGATTGAAGCTGCAGGTACATTTCTTGATGATGCATACTTTCCCCTTTCTTTTTGGGCAGAGGCAGTGAGCACAGCTAACCATGTCTTTAATAAAAGTTTAATACATAAGCTAAAGGCTAAGACCCATATGAGCTACTCAAAGGGAAGAAACCTAAAGTAGACTATTTTAGAGTATTTGGTTGTGTTTGTTACATTCATATTAACAACAGAAAATACACTAGAAAGTTTGAAGCCAAGTCTGAAATGGGAATTTTTCTAGGATATTCCCAAGTAAGCAAGTATTATAAGGTATATAACAAAACTACCTTTAAAATTGAAGAGTCTGTACATGTATCCTTTGATGAAACTAATATGTTTTATAAGGAGAAGAATACTTCTACCAGTCAGAACTTGCAGGTATCTACTTTGTATGAGAATTTTGATGCTGTAACACTCTCTCCTGAGGTTGTTACACCATCATCTCAACAAATAGCTGAAGGCAGTGATGAAGATATCAGTGAGCCAACTGATAGTGTCCTAGCAGCTGAAATAATTCCACAAGAGGAATTAGCTCCACCAGCTATTGAGCAACCAAATCCTCCTGCTGATTTAGTCACACTTAGAGATCATCCTGTATCTCTAGTGATTGGAGACATATCAGTAGGTATGCAGACTAAACATCAGCTCCACCAGGATTTGATGTATGCCTGCTTCATTTCTCAAGTTGAACCTCAATACTTTCAAGATGCAGAGCAAGATCCCCACTGGATCCTTGCAATGCAAGAGGAGCTCGACCAATTTAGGAGGTGTAGAGTTTGAAAATTGGTACAAAGACTAGAGAACTACCCAGTAATTGGAACAAAATGAGTGTTCAAAAACAAGATGGATGCACAAGGAGCAATCATAAGGAACAAGGCTAGGCTTGTTGCTCAAGGGTATAGGCAGGAAGAAGGCATTGATTATGATCAGACCTTTGCTCTAGTGGTAAGGTTAGAGGAAATCAAGATCTTCTTGGCCTATGCTACTTCTTAAATATTTAAAGTCTATCAAATGGATGTTAAAAGTGCTTTTCTAAATGGAGAACTGAAAGAAGATGTCTATGTTGAACAACCACCAGGTTTTATCTCTCCAACTCAACCTTCTTGTGTTTATAGGTTGCATAAAGCTATTTATGGTCTTAAGCAAGCTCCAAGAGCTTGGTATGAGACCCTAGCAAGCTTCTTGTTAGAACATAGATTCTCTAGAGGCATAGTAGATAGGACTTTATTTGTTAAACATCATCATGATAAATTATTGTTTGTATAAATATATGTAGATGATATTATATTTGGTTCTACTGATCCCAAACTATGCAAAAGGTTTTCCAACCTTATGCATTCAAAGTTTGAGGTGAGCAGTATGGGTGAGCTCTCCTACTTCCTTGGTCTCCACGTCAAGCAGGCACCTAATGGCATTTTCCTATCCCAATCCAAGTATGCTAATGAGCTGATCAAAAGGTTTGGGATGGCTAGTGCCTCAGCTAAGAAAACACCCATGGCTGCCAATGCTCTAATTGATTCTGATGAGCATGGGAAACCTGTTGATCAGAAATTATAGAGGGCCATTATTGGGTCCCTGTTATATCTCACAGCAAGTAGGACAGATATAATGTTTGCCACATGTCTTTGTGCTAGGTTCCAAGTGAATTCTAAAGAATCCCACCTTATTTTATTAAAAAGGATTTTGAGATATATAAAGAGTTTCCCAAATCAGGGACTCTGGTATCCTACTGAGTCAGAATATGAGTTGACTGGATACTCAAATACTGACTTTGCTGGATGTAGAGTAGAAAAGAAAAGTATCTTTGGAACATACCAATTCCTGGTACTATGCTTGTCTCTTGGTTTTGTAAAAAGCAAACATCTGTGTCTACATCAACTGCAGAAGCTGAGTACATAGCAGCTGGCAGTTGCTATTCTCAGATGCTATGGATACAAAATCAGCTATTAGACTATGGATATAACTTAAATAATTCAACTATATTTTGTGATAGTACTAGTGCTACTTCTATAGCACAGAATCCAGTCCGTCATTCTAGGACTAAGCATATAGATGTAAGGCATCATTTTATTAGGGAGTGTGTAGACAAAAAGAATATCAACTTCAACTTCATACCTACTAATTTGCAAAGGGCAGATATTTTCACTGAACCCTTGGATGAAAAGAAACATCTATTCTTCATGAATCAGCTAGGTATGATTAATGGAGATGATATTATTTGACTTTCTGTCTGAGCTCGACGATTTGTTGATAGATCCTCGAATGGAGATCGACGATCTGCAAACGTCTCGTGAAGTTGAATGTCGAATGGAGATCGACGATCACTTCTTAGTGAAACAATTTTCGTCGAACAGAGATCGATGATTTTTAGTTCAGAGAATTTATCGTCGAATTGAGATCGACGATTTATTCCTTCTCTTCGATATGAGGTTACCGAACTCATTTTGTATTAAAATACTTTGCCAACCTTGGTTTTGAAGTCGTTTTTAGTAGTTAATATGCTTGGCTAATCCCATCTCTTCGTTTTCTTAAACCTTATAAACTAGGGTTTAGACAGAAATAGTCCCGCGCTTTCCATTTCCCTTTTGCACTTAATCTTTATTTTCTTTGCAGGAACTCTCTAATGGCAATTCTAGCGGTGATTGTGTCCAGCATGAAGTTCGATTTAGGTTTTGATATTGATCTGGATTCATTCAAGCATAGTGATCAGATGTTTGAGGATGTGTTGAAGCTATTTGATGTACCGAAGTTACAGAAGTTTCTTACGACCAGGATGAAGTTACCAGTATCAGAAATTAAAGAATGAGCTTATACCTCTACTTCAAACGGTCAGACGATGATAGGAACTATTTCTGGACAGGAGGTAAATCTAACCCCTGTCGTTCTTATAAGAATTTTTGGCTTTATTAATGGAGAAGACAATATTGATTTGGATAAAGAGGAATTTGCTGCCATGCTTGCCAAAATGGGTCATGCTGAGGCAAACCCTAGCAAGCTTATGAAAAAGAACTTGTCTCCACATTATAAGTTCTTGGCAGATATTATGGGAAAAGTGCTGCTTGGGAAGCACACTGCCCATGATAATATATCCAGGCACCAGTTTCTTTTGATGAGTGCCTTGGTTAATCAGAAATCAGTGAATTGGGCTGAAGTTTTGTTAGAGTTTATAAGGAAGAAAGCAAACAAGAGAGAGGTCTCTCTTGGCAAAATTTTAGGGATTTTTCTCACCGAAAAATGCCCTGAGTACTTGACATCCCCAACAACATTCATCAATGCTTCCAAGAGACTGACCCCAGTTCTCTTTGGAAAGTGGAGAGGACTATCTCAAAGCCCTCTAGGGCTCCCTCCACCCACAGGGTTTTTGAGGACACAAGGACTGCTCTAGTCACTCCTCACCCTAGAGAAGATGAGCCAGAGATTCCTCCTTCCCCATCTAGACAAACTTCCCCTTTGCCACATCAACCAAATCCACCTCAAAGCCCTCCTCTAGGAACTCCTACTCCTTTGTCTCCTCTACCACATTATCTAGAAGAAATCCCCTCAACCAACATCTCAATCCAAACCTCACCAACTTTTGATCTTCATTTCTCTTCACAAAATCCTTCACCAACTCACCTACCTTCTCATGAACCCTCACCTCATGTTTCCCCCCATCCAGAACAAGTGTCTATCCCTGAATACACCACTCAACCTACCATCTCCAACATCTGCACAGCTTGTGGTCATTTCACTTCCTCTCTTCCATCTACATCATCTACTCCATCTGCTCTCATTGCCCTCCTCACCCCTACCATCAATGCCATTGTGTAGGATGCCATTAAACCTCTACTAGTTTCTTTTAATTCTTTTGTTTCCTCTTTTTCTGGCCCTTCTTCACCTAGGGGCCTGACAGCAAACATTACTACTACTAGGAAGGGGGAGATGTAAAGTGAAGAAGTCCCTCCTCCTCCAGCAGTTTCAATAGCAGAGGCAGACACAACTTTGGCAGAGGCAGACACAAGTTTGATAGTTGTAGATACAGTTTTGGCAGATACAGAGAATGTAGATATTGATATTCTTGATGTAGAAGTTATTGCATTTTTGGAAGATGACATTGAAATCCCTGAAGAACCCTTGGACATTCTTCATGGAGATAGTTTCATCTCTCTAGCTTTTGAACTGACTTCAGTTCTCAGCTCTTTTGATCTTTTGTATAGAGATTGTTTTCCCCTGCTGCTTTTCAATTTTGTTCAGATATAGTATGTTATACTGCTCCTGTGAGCAAAGATCTTTTACTTCAGCTTCTTCAGAGTTTTGCTGCTCCAGTGCCCGAGCTCTTGGCAGCTCCTGAGCCTGAGCCTTCTACAGCTCCTTCTGCAGTTCCAGTGCCTGAGTTGATCAGTATGCCAGAGGTTGAGATTTCACCGCCCAAGGCCTTCTCTCCTCTAACCTATTCTTGTTCTACTTCTCCAATCCCAGACGTGGATGAAATTATGGCTGCTGGTGCAGCTGAAGAACTTTCAGTTATCAAAGAGATTGATGATTTGTATGATAATCCACCATGCTCATCTGAAAATGATTCAGATTAAGATTCAGACTCAGATCCAAATGTCAGCAAGAAGAAGAAAGTGACCAAGAAAAGAAAATCTCCAGTGAAGGAAGTGCCTAAGACTAATCCTTAAGATGAGATTCCTTACTTCATCAGGCATAATATTACTCTCACATTAACTACTCCTCACTGGATGAGATTTTCTAAGAATGAGATGAAGGCTCAGAAGAAAAGGAGAAAGACTGGCTCCTCTCCTGTCAAAGTTTTCAGGAACGATCCACCACCTCCTACTCCTCCTTTAGCAGGTGCTAGTGCGAATGTTGCTTCTAGGGCTGCTATCTCCTCCCATCAGTAGACTTCTTATGCTCCTCACTCTCACAACAGACCATCCAGGTCTTATTCAAGGGGCTATTCGAGAAGGAGAGGTAGACAGAATGACCAGGCTGACAGAGAAGATATTTCAGATTCTAGTAGGAGATTCAGAATTCCTGAAAAATTCAGTCAAGTCAGACCTCCTCCAAACCTTCATGACAGTCATTCTCAACATACATCAACAAAAACAAAATTACAAGAACAATCAATCAAGCACAGGAAGGTTCAGAAGACCTCTCATGAATCTAAAGAAGAATCATCTCAGTATGAACCAGAGCTTGATCCTAACTTCAGAATGGCTAGGTTTCATGAATTGATTGCTCTCTCTCAAATAAACAAAGCTAGAAAAGAAGGAACTGATCCTTCTCAATTCTCGACTATGTCTAAGTATAGGTAGAAAGAGCTGGAATAATTTGATATTGATAAGAATATCTTTGATGTTAATGCCTATATGTAGGTACATCCTGAGGCAGTTGTTCCTAGAGCAGCTATAATTAAAGTTCTTGGTGAAGAAGACTTGAAAATGACAAGACAACAAGTAGTATATGTTGGAACACCCTATTACTAATTTGGGTAAGGATCACTATGCTTGTCTTAGGAATCCCAGTTGACCTAGTTGTATAGTTGAAAAGGTCAACATTAGAATGAGTCTAGGGCTTAGAACTTAGGTTTGAAGCTACCCCCAGGATCATTCCAAGATCAAGGTTGAAGAGCTTAGTCTAAGGCAATTTTCGTCGAGCTAAGGTCGACGAATCGTCGAACTCCGTTCGACGCTCTCTGAGCTCATCTTCAATAAATCGTCGAACTCCGGTCGACGATCTTCGAGCTCAGATCGACTATCTGCTTTTGTCTAGCTTCTGCTGAGTCGTCGAACTCCCCTCGACTATCTTCTAGCTCAGTTCGACGATCCCTCCCTAAAGTTATTTCTCAGATCTCTAAGCTCAGTTCGACGATCGTAGAGCTCAGATCGACGTTTTCTGTCTGCTTGTCCATTTAATCTCTGAGCTCAGTTCGACGATCGTAGAGCTCAGATTGACGTTTTCTTTGGAGAGATCGACGCTTTCAGGAATTCAAATGCTGCTTATAATTGGAATGTTTTTTGAATATTATCAGCATTTATGTCAGAAGATCTCCCAGCCGTTTGTCTTTATTTCTGGAGCAAGTTTCAAGGAATTATTCAGAGAATGTTTGCTGGACTTTCCTCTAGAAGACAAGACTATTTTTGGAAGACATTTATGACTCCCAACAGCTAATTTTGGACAAGGAAACGTCAGAAAATTATTATTCCTTTCTTCTGTGTTATTAAGATTTAAAGAATACACAAGAAGAAGATATACAGAAGTGAACACACAGAATAGAATATACTGTGACTCAAAAATCTTCTTGCTGATTGAAAAGTGTTCACAATCTCATCTCAGAACTCCAGACACCTTACCTTCAGCCTTCTTGCTGAAACCATCCTGTGCTGGAGATCAAAGTTCTGAAGACCTATCACCCTAGAGCAAAGCTTCTTTTCCTGAACTTTTCTACATCTCAGGGGGAGCTTTGACATCACCAATCCACTTGTGCTTCTCTCATTTGATTGAGAACAGAGAAGACACCCTTCACTCTTATTTTTCTTTTCCTGCTGTAAAAGGGTTCTTGAACTCCCTTCAAAAGTTCTGTCTGGTTCTGAGAGCCTAGTCAAAACTCAGTGGTGGCAAGACACCTTATCAAAAAATCTAGTTTTGGTTTTTGGGCACCTTATTAAAAGCTCATTGGTGTCAGGACACCTGATCAACTCATCCTGAGTGGATTCCTACCAAGGGTGGTAGAAGAGTGGATGTACCCAGGTTTTTGGGGAACCACTATAATTCCTTGTGTCTTCTGGTTTGTTTGTGTGATTTGTTTGCTGTGTGCTGTGCTTTTTACTTCTTAGTTTTTAACTTCTTACTAGCACTCTACACTATATCATAAATTGAATTTTATATGTGCTGTTGATTTCAACTGTGAAAAATTATTTTAAAAATACTCTATTCACCCCCCCTCTAGAGTTGAGATAGATCTTAGCCTCACTTTCAATTGGTATCAGAGGAAGGTTGGTTGCTCATACAGGCTAACACCTGAACCAAAAGATCCTTGATAAGATCAATCTCTTAAGGGGATTATTTTCTCTACATCCTCCTTTTTACTTACAGACATGGCACAGAACAAAGATTATGCAAGCACCAGACCACCAGTGTGCAACCTTTCTAAGTTTGCACTCTGGAAGGCAAGGATTAGATTATACATGAATTCTATTGATGAAGACATTTTCAATTCTGTCTTGACAGTTTGTCCAACTCCACCAGCAAGCTCAAGTTCAAATGCTGTCCCACCTCCTTCTGGAACAGATGCAGATATAAAGAAGTGGAAGACTGCAGATGCTAAGGCTATGAACATCTTAGCCCAAACAATGTCTGATGAAATTTTTCAGAAGGTAGCTGAATGCCACTCAGCCAAAGAAATCTGGGACAAACTCTCTGAAATTGTCTCAGGATCTGCTGATGAAAGGAAAGATAGAAGATCTCATCTGATAAGCCAATATGAGAACTTCAAAAAGGGAGAAGCTAAATCAGTGGCTGACATGTACAATAGACTAAGTCTAATTGTCAATGAGCTAAAAACCCTAGACAAAGAAATCTCACTGACTGAGCTGAATGACAAAATCCTGATGTGCTTCCCCAACACTTGGGACTCAAGAATCTGGCCAATTAAGGATGCCAGAAGTTTAAATGAGATTACTACTGAAGCTCTCCTGGGCAAGCTCAAATCCTATGAGCTGCTCATTAAAAATAGAGAAGAAGAACAAAAGGCTATCTCTCCAGCTACAAGGAAAGAAAAGACCATAGCCTTCAAAGCTGTAGAAGAGGAGCCAGAAGATAAAGCTACAGGAAATGATGAGCTCATAAGTCTACTGGCCAAAAGATTCTACAAGATGGCCAGAAAAGACTTCAGAAAGAAACCATACAAGGGTCATGATAAACCAAGGTATGATAAATCAAATAACAATAAAGAAATCATATACTTTGGTTGCAGGAAACCAGGCCACATTGTGCCTGACTGTCCAGAAAACAAGAATAAGGACAAAAGGGAAAGAAGAGAAAGAAGGAAAGAAAAGGATTACAAGAAGAATAGCTCAGACAAAGCCTCCTCCAGCAAGAACAAACATACAAGGAAGGGCTTTGTTGCTGAGACATGGAGTGAGACTGAAGAGGAATCTGAAGCCTCATCCAGCTCCAGTGATGATGAGGATGATGCAGATGAAAAGAATTTTGCATGATGGCTATCAATGCATCACAGCAAAACTCTGATGAAGAATCAGATTCAGATTCAGAAAGTCAACCAGATGAGGATCAGGTAATCAACTCTTTTGATTTTAATTCTGAAGACTTCAAAGATGAATTTAAGACACTGTGTCTAGATCTATTAAAATTTGAGAAGGAGATAATCTCTCTCAGGAATCAATTATCTGAGCACAGTGTCCTAAACTCAAAGAACCTCAAACTCTCTGAGGAGTTAGAATGCTGTAGGGAGGAGATAGCTTCACTGAAAAATGAACTATCAAAGGCCAAAAAGTTTGAAGAATCCCTAAATGGGAGAAGTATCAGACTGATGGACATCACAAGCACAGTGAACTCTAGATTTAATAGCACACTGGGCTTGGGTGCTTCATCCAGCCAACCTATAATTTTGACAACTCCAATCAAGTTTGTCTCTGACAAAGGAAAGGGAGTAATAGAGGTACCCAGGAAGAATGCAGATCTGTCAGAGAAGAACTCAGTTCAACAAATGGCGTCGAGCAGAGCTCGACGATCGTCGAACAGAGCTCGACGATCTAACTACAGATCGTCGGTCTCAGCTCGACGATATCCAAACTCTGAATCTCAGCATAATCGATCTTCGAACGGAGATCGACGATCTGACCCAAGATCGTCGACCTCAGTTCGACGATCGTCGAACAGAGTTCAGGCTTGTGAACACTCCTTCAATGGCACATTCAGATTCAATCCTAGAAGCTCCACATCCCAAGGCTTTAATCCCTATACTGAATGGATAGTACCTCCTAGGAGATACCATCCTGAAGGTTATAAGGATCAACCTGGGATGTCCTTTATTTCAGAATTCAAGGGATATCAACCTAGGGCCAAGGTTAACTGGGTCAAGAACAAATAAGCTGTTTTTGTGTAGGTGAAGACCTATCCAGCATCAAACCATCAATGGTATCTGGATAGTGGGTGCTCAAAGCACATGACAGGGGACAAGGACAACTTCACTTCCTTCAAAGCCAAGCTTGGACCCAAAGTAATTTTTGGAGACTCAAGCTTTGGAACTACAAAAGGATATGGTGCAGTCAAAATTGGCCCAGTCACATTCAAGAAGGTGGCATATGTTGAAGGACTCAAGCACAACTTGATAAGTATCAGTCAACTGTGTGATGAAGGATATCAAGTGACCTTCAACAAAGCCATATGCAAAGTCAAGTCAGTGGACAACACAACTGTGTTGACAGGTAACAGAAGAGGTAACATTTACTTAGTGGATTTTCATTCACCAGTGGTAGATATTTGCCTGTTTAATTCCATTTCAAAATCTAATGTTTTATGGCATAAGAGACTAGGGCATATTAACCTTAGAACCATTGCTAAGCTATCTAAAGACAACCTTGTTAAAGGACTACCTTCTGGTCCCTACAAGAAGGAAGGACTTTGCAAGGCTTGTCAATTAGGCAAACAAACTAAAAGTAGTTTTAAATCAATTAATAAGAGTGATTCACCTAGGATTTTGTACCTGTTGCACATGGATCTTTTTGGACCCATATCTGTGCAAAGCCTAGGAGGGAAGTCCTATACTTTAGTGGTTGTAGATGACTTCTCAAGATTCACTTGGGTGTTCTTTCTGAGGAAGAAGTCTGATAACTTCAAGTGTTTGACAGATTTTCTCAAATGCATTCAGATTGAGTTCAACACTCACATTGCCCTGATCAGAAGTGATCATGGGACAGAGTTTGATTCTCTTCTCATGCAAGAGTTCTGTCAGAGTGAAGGGATCAGGCACACTTTCTCAGCTCCTAGAACTCCTCAACAAAATGGGGTAGCTGAAAGGAAAAATAGAACACTCATTGAATCTGCAACTACATTATTGGCAGATGCTCACTTACCTCTGTCCTTTTGGGCTGAGGCAGTGAACACCTCCAACTATGTGTTGAACAGAAGCCTGATACACAAGCTGAAGGGCAAGACTCCTTATGAATTGCTCAA